>WEKW01009788.1:0-27160 GCA_013389905.1 Sula dactylatra
TTAAAATTATTTTTTTCTTGCCTTACTTTTCCATCTGATTAAAATTTCCCACTAAAGGCCCTCAGACTTACAAGGCCTTGATTTTGGCAGTGCATTGCAATTCTGGCAAGTAGCCAGCCTTTTATTTTTATCCCTCAGTCCTTTGGTCTCTTCTTCATATATTTATCATCTTGCAATATTTTTTTTCCTCCTAGCCACAGCACATATGTAAACAACTAGAATTATTTTTGGAGTACAGAAGCCTAACATAGTCTAATTCCATTTCTAACAAGAGATCATATTCTTGGAGATTCTTATTTTCTCTCAATGATTAGGTTTGGGCAAACATTTGTCTGTAAACAGGTTATATTTATTAAGTATTTTACTTTATGCTGCTGAGAAACTGTCAAGATCCCTAAACATGGCCAAATAAAAATGGATAAAAATAAAAATACTAAAATGTTATTTTAAAATTAAACGACATTCAGACTGTTGACACACACTGCTGACTTTTCAAAAATCTTTATTATCCAGTGACAATGTAGTCAGTATTACGTGCATTGCAAACCCACCTCCAAAATCACAAAGACTAGTCTGCCAGAGCACTGAATAACATAGAATACACGCTAAATTGCTTTACTGAATCTCAAAATGCTGAAGCACACCCTTAACGCTTTGTCAACTCCAAGCCTACCTCAGTGGAAGGATATCCCACCTGCAGCATTTACATCTTGGGTTTTTTTTCTGTGAAACTTAGAACTAATTCTTGATCAAAGTTTTGAGATATTTATTCCCTGTTATTTGTAATTGCAGTGAGTAACTCATGACATGCTTGTTTTGCCTGAATGATAATTTTTAATATTACCATCAATACTTTTTAATGCCCAGTCAACATATAACCTATGTTAGATTCACTAGAACCGAATACAAAAATGCCTTTACACGTGTTCATGCTTTCTTGATTTCAACTTTCACCTATATATCCTCTGCTACACCTTCTAAACATTGTTCTATTACTGAATCAGTAACTGCACATTTTAAACTCAAATAAATCTACAGTAGATTTAACTTTCTGAGTTAACTGAAATGTCCAAATGTATTTGCCCCCCAAAATAGCCCTCTTGTAAAACTGTGCAACTTGGAGACATTGTTCACTTTGGAGTAGCTTTTGTAAAAAAATTCATGCTGGAGTAAAAAAAAAAAACAAAACCAAACAAAAAAACCCCCAAAAACCCAAAACAAAACACCTGGCAAACACCCGTGCATTTCAATGCTTTCTATGTCCTCTACAATCAGTAAGTCTGATCACTTTGACAGCTTTTTAATGTGAGCCACTGATTCCAACACTCTTCTGTCCTTCCTGTCCCAAGTTCTGTCACAGAGCCTAACGTTACTGAATGTCAGGACCTTATTATAAGCCCATCTACTTAGTCATAGTTTTTCCCTTACAGAATATAAACACTAAGAAATTCCACATCATGACTACATTAACGGATATTAATATACCTACTAATATATTAACAATATTTTATTATTATTTATAATATTAATTAACATTATACCAATATTAATACTAATTAATACTATTAATATATTATAGACATAATTATAATCATATCCTAATATGGATGTTAGGTGTGTTTTTCATACATCGAAAAAGCAAAATAAAAAGATATGCTAGAAATATCTTGAATTAATTCTATCAATATTTGTCTGCTTCTTATTTGGCACAGATATACAATGCGTGAATATTTTATGTAGTCTGTAAATTGTCCTCTGTGTGACATTTTGCATTCCTTCTTTTCCAGTCAAATCTGTTGATTCCAGTTGGTGACCTACTGCTTGCATTTCTTTGGACCAATTTGTCACCCCAGACACGCGGCGAAAAGGGTAAAAAAAAGGCCTACAACTGTGCCTTCAAACACACCATGGTGCTTGTGGTGCTCCCTCTGAACTCGTCAGAAAAAATTACTGAGGGACATGTAGCAGACGAGAAAGAGAGAACACAACTGCAGATGAGGTCTGATCCTTTGGAGCTATTCCTCATCACAGCATTTATAGAAGTTTCTTCTTTCTCAGGACGGGTTTGTGGCTTGCTTTGACACCCTCACAATATGGTGCTCTCACATTTTATAACTTTACTTTTTAGCCATATGATTAATTTCCTTAAAAACTGTAGTTTTGAAAGTTTTCACTCTTTCTGTGAACTTTCCTCATCAGAGAGAAGTACACCTGTGATGTATTTTGAAACATCTTTTACTGTGTCCTACAGAAGCTAATGAAAATACTGGTGGTAATAATAGCGAGTGATGCCTAGGATACACTACAAAAATAGCATCTTTTTAACTGCTGCAGACTGCCTACAACCATGTCACAGCCCTGACTCAGCAATCTATCCCTCTTCATCATGGAACTTGCAAACATGCTGAACTGTAAGGTGTGCACTGCAGCCCCAGCAATTTACACGGTCATTAGGAAAGAGCCAAGTGCTTTGTTGAATGGAAATGGACTGAAGCATATAAATGTTTTACTGCAGTACAGCCCATTATCACATTCTTTTGATCTAAATTACCTCAATCTAAATTTAAATTCTCTGTGTGTTTCTCTGAACTAGATCTCATCATGGACCAGCAAACATAAAAGAGATGAGAGGAAGTCATACCACTTACCAGGTGAGACTAGAGGTCCGCTAGAGTCATCCTGAGCACTTCAGACAGCACACCAGCTACAGGATGCTGGTCGGTGCCTATAAGAGCTTCTGCCCAGAGGACAGCTGTGCTGAGCAACAGAAATGTGCCTGATCTTAAAAGAGCCACCTGGCACCTGGCTACCCATCCTTTCAAGCCTGGGAATGTAAATCAGGCCCTAATTCTTGCTCATTTGTGTGCAAAGTGGGAAGGAGAAAGTGAAAGGGCCCCGTGTGTTTTCATTTTTTGCTTTGAGAACCTATTTTAGGTAACTCTTCCTTCTCTCCATTATATTTTTTGATAGTTTGACGTGAAATAAAAGATATCCAAGGTTTTACTTCCGCTTGCTGCCCTTTTCAAAATCTGGCAGAGACCCTTAGGATCTTGTTGAAGATCCAAGATCTCTGGCTACTTTTGAGGGAGCATCTGAATACATACTTTCTGGGTTGTTTCCTTCTTTCCTCAACCTGCCATCTGTGCACGTAATAAGCTATACAAAGTGTCATATGACATACGTTGCCCCTCTTATCTTGCTTATAAACGTCTTAGGTTAGAATTACATGTCTCGAGCCCATCTAGCAGGAACCATTTCCCAGCAGTCCAAGCATACAAAACAACATAAAGAGCATCTTTCACCCAGCCAAAAAAACAAGAGTGACTTTTGTGACAAACTGACTTCTTTTCCCGGGAACGTAAAGAAAGTTCCTGCTATGCCGCTTACATATATTTGTCAGCAGAAACTTCCCACTAACAATTTCAGTTCATGTTCTATGTATTATATATTGGTCAAGTGTGATTAAAAGCTTTCAGCTGTAGCTTCCCTGTACAAAACATCTCCCATTTGCTGAAGTATTGAGATTCTATTTTTTTTCCAGAAAGTGTAAGTTCCTAACATGTCCAGTGGACCGACATAAATAAGATGCTCCCTTGATGAAGCACTGGCAGCCACAAAAGTTATGAAGAGCAATTTGCCTTATCATTCGTTTCCTGCAGCCGTTTATTTGAGCATTCCAGGTACCTGTTCATATCTACTTAAAGGGCAGGAGCAGATCTACACATCTCAATGAGTAGTTATGGAAATTACCAGTATCCGTGATTTTAATATTTTTCTCTCTCATTTTTAACATACAAATTTCGATCAACAGTCTGCTTGCTTGTTCCCATGCTACAAGCTTCTGGCAGCACGTACTCAGTTTAATGACAGGCTTGGTTCTGTTCCAGCAGATCATTAAAAAGAATGTTCTCATGAAAAATCAGATGCGTTTAAACAGCTATATAGTCCAATCAGACAATTTGAGGGTTTTGGCTGGTTTTGCCTCTCACAGACCCTTATCAGGCGAATATATACATACAGACAGACAGTATTCAAAGGAGAGCTTAGCAATGTGTTTGTGCTTAAGTTTCATGATCTGCCAAACACATTACAGTAGGTGCATTATTGCTGCTCTTTGTTTCCATAGCCAGGTTTATTCAAGAGACAAAGCAGCTTAGCTTAACTCTAGTCATATAAGGTATGCATTGATTATTTCTTTTAAATATGACTACTTAGAACTTTAACAAGGATGCATATATACTTTAATACTTGTCAAGAATTTACTGTAAAAGCAGCAAGGTGGCTGATAAAGTGCCAATTATTCTTCTTCCATGTGCTAAATTATTGCTACATATTTTTGGAGATCCTAACAACAGTGCTGGAGAAAGGACATCAACTGATGCTTAGAAATGTGATACACATTTTCATTTCACACTTCATCAGTTTTTACAACTAGAGCTCCATGAAATGTATGAGAATACTTGGCTAACAGCCTTATCTACCGAGGTGTAAAATAAGGATCAGATCTCTTTTAAAGAGTTTCATTTTCTTTACATGACTAAATGAGATGTCGACCTTTTTCCAAAATATATTGTAAATATTCTATACCTTTACTCATCAATTAATTTTGAATCTCGCAACCCAATTTTGACCTGTTGTAACAGACACGTAATCAATACACATACATTTTTAAAAACAGCTTTGTAAAGCAAACTAAACAGATTCATCCTTCCACTAAACTAGAACTAAAATACTTTGAATTATATAATCACTGGTGTTAAATCTTTTCAATTCTAATAAGTTCCTTCCTCATCTTGCACCCTGGAACACGAAACAAGCGTATTATTGCCTTTAAAGTCAGCAAAGTAAAGCTATGGGCATCAACAAAAACATCTTTTAAATTCAGATTTCAATCTGTCAGGAAAGATTAAAGCTTCATGCATAGATAAAAGGAAAACTATAAAATGATAACAGATACATAGCGTGGAATCATTATGCTTGAACAGCTGCTGTTTCACCAGTGTGGTAAAGCAGAAATTGTCTTTTACTCACCTCTGTTAAACCAGAAACTTCTCCTTTTGCTAACGGTCTGGTGATGGATGCAGTGTAAACTCTGGCATCTGACACTGGTTGCCCCTTCATAAAATGTTTCCCAGCTTCATAAATATTCACTTCTACCATCTTACCCATTAACAGAGGATCCTTTGGCACAAGAACCTTTCAAATGAAGATAAAGACATAGTTACTAAATACCACAAAGGACATCAGTGTCTCCAGCTTCCACTCAGAAAACAGATTTTTGATAAACGTCAGAGCAAATCCTAAAACTTTAAAATTTTAGTCACCAGCATACACTATAGCCCTGACACACCTGACCAGTAACATCTCCAGCTTGCTTTCTTCAAGAGCTTTGCAGTGTTAGCTCAGCTCTTTTCAACTCCAACCGATTCCGTGAGTTGTGTTTTTTGATTTATGAGAAAGTTGGGCCTGAGTTGCAACATTTGAATCCAGAACCGAAGAGTTCCCAAGGGCACTTGTACTACACAACTCCAATAGACTGCTGTAAAGNCTTCCGGACAGAAATTATGCCCTTGTTTCTGTTTGCACAAGCAGGTCCTTTGCAGCTGAGATGCATGACTGACAATGAACGCCTGTAAAAATGGATGAGCGTGTTTCTTGGGTCAGCAACTAATGCCACCCTTTCCTGAATTTGTACAACCATGTTATCAGATGGTCCCGTAAGAACTTCACAAAAAAGACACCACATAACAGATGTTCCTAGGTCATGACAGTTACAAAAGAAAGAGCCCAACATACAGGAGCAACGTTTTTTCCTGGAAGAACAAATGGTATAAAAAGGCTCTAAAGACAGAGAAGCAGTTAAAAAAAAGAAAAGCAGAGTCATTTCCTGATTAAACAATGAAAAAATGAATCACAGGGTCTTATTTATTCACATTTACTTGAAGCTCATCCATGCATAAATGCAAGGTTTTCAAAGGTGATGAGCACATAGGTATATCTTGATTTTTGGATGCCGAAATTGAAATGCCTTAAAATGGCTTGGTTTTTAGACAACATGTGCAGGGGATTTTCAGAGGAAAACTCTGTCCCAACCACATTTGGAGAGCATTTTGTTGCCATTTTCACCTATCACAAATACTGGTTGTCCCACTTGGAGGAAATTATCACCAGTACTTTCAGTTTTTCCCTGAAGGCTCGAGGTGTTCATGACTGTAGGAGTTTCCAGGTCCTACAATTCTGCTGAGCTTCCTAAGCATCTTTCAAGGCAGGCAGGCAGGCATCTTTGCCTTTCAGAGATGGGCAAGCTGAGACTAACTGGAATTAAGTGGCAAACACAAAACCAAGATCCTTTTTCTGAGACGGTATTACAATGTGGCTAGATCACAGTTCTTCCCACATAATTAATCTCGGGCAAATTTAAATCAAAGGAAAATCAGGTAACTAAGTATTACTGTGCCCATGACCTCTGTAAATCTTGGTATCTCCATATGCAGAATGGCAGTAACCAAATATAAATCTTCAGGGACAGACATGGGCAAGTGACTACTACTTCAGAAAAAGGAAGAGGTTAAATGAAAATATCTGTCAGATACTGTAAACAACCAAGCAGCCAGGCTTGGCATACACTCATACATTTTTCTGATATAAGTATTTGTTAGGAAAAAATCCCCAACCATATTTCTAAGAAACAAAATTAGACCAACAGAAACCCTCATCATGACTGTTGTTCTGGCAAAGTACCCTTTGGTCAGTTTTAGACTACTCTGTTCCATGAACTACCTTAAACTACACCACCAAAGCCTCCAGTTCTACCAGGAATTCTGTCAGTGTAGCTCTACCCATGTGGCTTTAATAACAAACTCTTTTAATATAGATGAGCTTAGTGACGAGAGAGTAGGTTTGATAACTGTTTGAGTTAACAGAACATTCACCAGGACACTGAGCTTCAGCTGCCAAAGTATAATATGATATTTAGTGACTCAAGAGCTGTTTTCAATTTACTATCATTAAATTTACTGCTACTAAAGTTAGTCACTAGCACTCAGTCTTGTGCTTACCTGGGCGAACAGTAGGATATTACCCTTGTCAAACATAAGATTTTAGGGAAAAGACATACATTTCCATAATGGGAAGTATTTCATCCATAATAAAATTTAAAATTACTCCCGATGTTGTTATTTGTATTTTGTATATTCTTTACCAGTCCCAGTCAGAAGCTGTATTAGGTGCTGTACAAACACCCCATAAAACATCAACACTTCTTTTGTTTTGCACATACTGCTTTTCCTTTAATTAATGAAACTTTCATAAAACAAGCATTGAACATTAAAAAGCCCCAAGCAATTTCTTTTTAATCTCTGCATGGAAAACCATGTTCCTCAAATCTGACTGATAAGGTACAAAAGCAAGGAACAGCGATATGTAAGACTTAGAGGTTAGAGATGTAACACAAAAAAAAAAAAAGAAGAAACTGAGGAAAAAATAATGAGTGAACCAGATATCTAACAGAAACAGATATGTCAAGAGCAGTAATGTTACTTACTACTAAGCAGAAATAAATAAATAAATGCTGTAACATAACCCAGAACCAGAAGAAAGCACTGTTGGTGACTATGTAAGCACAGCTATCATCAATAGCCTCTCCAGGTTCAGACAACTGAATAACTAAAGGTAGCAAAAGCAAACTGTAGACAGCTCAGTGCAAGAAAATAAGAGAGAAAGCCAAAGGCAAAACCAGAATGAAATCATGATGATTCAGAAAAGCCAATTTTACTGGTTTTCAGCAAGTCATCTGCTTTTGAGCAAAAACTAATTTTGTAAAATAGATGCTGTACTTCCTTCATAGCTCAAAGATAATGCTTCTGTGTGGACAGAATTCATATATAGAAAGCACATAGAAGGAGAAACAACATATCAGGCTGAGTGTCAATCTAAAGAAGTTTCTGACCCTTCCTATTGTTTGAATACTTTTTTTTTTGCAAATTGCATTGTCTTAAAGGCTTTTCTGAAAGATGTATGGAAATTATCAAGATTCAACTATTCAGAAAACAATGCTTTAGAGACACAGAAATTAAAATTACTGCAATAATTAACAGCAGTTCAAATAATGTTATCTGGATATATATAGCATGTGTCCTCCTCATGCTGTAGACAAAAAGAGCCACTGTGTATTTCTTAACATAATTTCAGGTAAATTGTATTTACAACACAGAAACAAAATATCTCATAAAGAAGTCTTGATAGTCACATGGGGAATTGATAAGGTCCTTTCCTGGAAAATGTTCTTATTTCTTTACTTGTTTTTTTGCGCTGTGGCACACTTGTGTTGCTGAGATTAACAGAAAGCAAAGATAAAACAAGATGATGTTATTTTGTATATTTAACCATACCTGCTCATAGAAAGGATTGTGAGCAACATAGTAATTGGAATCAAAGGATTCTTCTGTTACCAGAACCCTCTGCCTCTCACCAACCTGGAAAATAAAAAACAAGAAAGATGACTCAGAAAACAAAAATAATGAATTACACTCAGAAGAGGGCTGCAACTATAAACAAACACTCTTAGCAGAAATAATCAAATTCTCTGAGGAAATTCTGTGTCAGCAAGAAAGCAGGGCAGAGAAAGCCCTAGTTCAAACTTACCTATAAATCTTACAGGGTTAAAAATCAGAACTGAGGGCTAGAACTGCGGTACTATAATGGCTTAAGATGGAAATCCAGTTCAGAAATATAAACTGATTTTTACTTATTAACACAATAACAAATAATAATGCCAGATGTGCACAGACTCTGTTACAGTTTCATCCAACTAATGAAAAAAATCCCCTTCAGCATAAAATTCTGCCATCAATCACAAAAAGGGTAACACCTTCCCCGCCCCAACAGCCCTATGACAAATACACAATTAGGAGCACCTGAGAGAGGCAGGGAACTGCAGCACACTGCACAACTCCTAGATGCCGTCAAGCTCATCTATTTGCCTTCTTTTTTTGAAAAGCCACACTTGTTATTTACAATGATAGGGCATCTCTTTATCCCTTCTTGGTGATTTCACTAAACTGTACTCATGAGATCACATTCATTTCACGACAGTGGAGTCAACATTGCATATTACAAAGACTCAGTGAAGATTTTTTAACAACTCACAGACACAGCGATATTAAAGGCCAAATAAACTCTGGGCTAAAAAGCCCAGTGTATCAATTATACCTCCCAACTTCCAAATGCACTAACACAATTTAAAGGTAGGACCAATTTTACAATTAGTTAAATGGAAGACCGCAAGACCAATCAGTTGCATTTAGTTGCCAAGTAGATATGAAAAAAAAAAAAATAATCTGACTTTCCCCCAAATCCCCTGCATAATACCTTTTGATTTTGTCCATTACCGAGTTGTGTAATTAAGTTTATAGCGTAAGTTCTGCAAACCTTGGAGGACATTTAGCTTACATTTTTAGTCTGAGCCCATCTCTATTTTTTTTCATCTAAATGTGCCCTGGATTCTTTCCAAACTATTTGACAAATGTATTCTACAAATTACAACTGTCTAGCAAGTTAAATTTACTCACTGCTTTTATTGCTGGCACTATTTTGAGAATCAAAAATGGTTTCACATTTTACTCCAAACTTTTATTATTTGAGAGCAAAGCTGCATTCCAGACCCTCCCCCCTTGCTGAAGAGCTTCCACCAGATCCTAGTGGCAACTGTTTTGTAGAAGTTTTAAGGCCTCCATCATGAGGACCATGTGAATTAGCAAGAAGATGCAGATCAGACAATAATGTTTTGATTCTTTGAGGTACAAGCAGTAAAAGATAAGACTTTCTCTAACAGTCAAAGGCAGAAAAAAACCCCATGAAGAAATAAGAACAGCAATATCAAATCTACATTACCATATATATATATAGACACACACACACACACACACACGATACATATATAATTCTCCACTCACCAAACAGAAACAACTCATGGAATAACTCTTGCCTTCCCTCCCCTGTGCATACCCAAAGCAAACCCTGTGTATTCCCAAAGCAAACCCAGGAGAGCAAGGGAGACAGTGAACACCCAGCTCATCTCCCCAAAGGCAGTTTGAGTTAATTCCCCAGGACCACAAGTGTGGGGTACACAGCAGAAGGGGCACAAGCCCCGAGTTACAGACCCAGTAACAGAATCCCAATGATAGAAAAGATGTATATTTTTGCATACTTTTAAGAGGTGTTTAAGAGTTGTTTATAGCACATTTAAAATTTCTGTTCATTTTTTTCCGGGAAGTCTGCAATTACAAATAACAACAGATACAACATACAATCCCCAGAGGAGTTTTGCAAATACATGTCAAGAAGGCACTGGAGATAACTGTGCCAGTAATAAGATTACAGGGAACGTTTCTCCTGAATGGAGAGGTTTTGTTGTTTCTGTAATATTTGAGACCATAGCTTTTAAAATCACAACCCAGTATCTGCTGTAGCACTACAGTACCACAGTCTCAGATGTCACGCAATGTTATGAAAAAGAGGAGGACGAAAGGTTAGACAAGCAACGCACCCTTGGGAAAACATGCTACCACTGAAAAGGATCAAGTCCAATCACCAAGTCGTGTCCTTGCAATGTATTCATTTTTTATCATGTTACTACCATAACTTAGCAAACCAGCTCAAAACAATACTGGTTCTGTAACTCATTTCACAGTTGTCTTGTGGTTCTCTGGTTCTTGCTGGTCATAACATTCTGCCTTCATCGTCTCTGTGAATCCTGTCTGTGAAGTAGACTAAGCTACGTGTGTTATTTTCATACTCTCAGATGACAGAAGGGCAAGCATAATATGCAAAAAATAATAACAATAAAGAAAAAAACAAAGGGAAGAGAAAAGAACACCTGTGTTTGATCATTTGATATAAGCAGTGGCTTCTTCAGAGACACATTGCCAGTGTTTCTTATCTTTGCTTCCACCAGCAAAAAGAGCTCAGGTCTCCATGTCTCAGTGGGCCAGACAGAGCTTCTGGGCTCAGAATTTCTCAGGAATGGGAGGAAATCAGGAAGACTAAATTCGTCACATAGCATCAAAACTGTGGCATAAAAATTGAGTACCAGAAGTGCAGAGCAGCCAAACAGCCTCCACCAATTTACAGTACATACATACACACACACACACTCTCACGCTCAACAAGACTAAGATGGCATACTGTAAAGAGTACAGGTAAACCCAGTAATTGTTCACTTGCTCACGTTACTGGATTTGTAGCCTTGGCCAAGGCTGAGATCACAGAGAATGACAATATTCAGCTATTTGCAGACTCTTTTGCCATAACAACAGAAAAGGAAAATTCCATTTACTGAGTTAGGCCATTGGGTATTCATGATCTACAAGACTAATTGGCTACATGCATTTGTAAGACAGAAAATGACTATCTATCCTGCATCCAAGTTTAATTAAGAAGAAATATAAGTACGCAGAATGCAGCTTTGGTATTGAAATTTGTTCAAGAAGTGGAATATGTCATAATTTCTGCAATTATTCCCCTGGGATCTCTAAGTGCCTAAGTTTCACCTCTCTCAGAAAGAATTTAAATATGCAGAAACCAGACATGATATCTAATAACAGTCATAATTATAATAACCTTTGAAGATTTTTTCAGGCATGTACCAGCAGAAGTAATTCAGTATCTTATTTTTATTTCTATTCTTTCATCTGCTTCCACAGGTATGCATGAGTTCCAGCTCTCAGGAAACTACAATTCTGACAAAGCATCTGGAACTGAGGAAACTCAGCCCTGGCATCTCAGTTTGGAAAGATTCCTACAGAACAGGATTTTTTTTCTTTATTGAGGATAGCATGAAAATACTAATGAATGATAGCAAAAACCTTGCCTGGCAACGTCCTTCATCCCAAGACGGACTGGTCACATCGTTTACACAAGGAGAATTTGTTTTCACCGAAAACAATGCAACAAGCGCTGCTGGTCCTATCACCTCCTACACTGCAACAGTTGCCAGGTAGTTCATTACTCTCAGAATTAGTAATCAAATCACTTATGGACTTTTATTTTGTTTTCATTTATCCTACAGGAAATTCTGACATGATAATTCTATAACTCAACTTTTCCTTTACCGAATACCGTAAAAAGCAGTTTTTCCAGCTGGCTGATTTTCCAAAATGAGTGAACGGTAAGCAATGTCAAACATACCTCTTGGCTGCAGTCAAATTAGGTTTGTTTTTTAAGCCAAAACTGACTGAATCACATGAAACACAAGACTGATTTTTAAATTCTACAGTAGTGTGGGCAAAAAAGACCAGCCCTGTTTATATGCTTTGACAGAATATTGCTACGTAACGCCAACAATGGCCTGCTGTAATTATACTCAGATAATGTATGCTCCTAATACATATTTTTTTTTTTTTTGGTTAATGAAAAATATAATTGCTCCAGTTTGTTTCATTACTTATTACAGACAGAGCATGTGGCGTATGATCTTTCTCACCATTTCTTTATTGTTGTTTTATCTGAATTTTGCTAGGTTTGTTTTTAAGAGTCTCTCTTTGGCTAAAAAAAAAAAAACCCAACATTAATAAGCACTGTATTTCTACACTTCTCCCATAGAAGGCAGCACACTGCACATACAGCCATCTCCATGGATTTAGAGACAGTTGCCAAAGCCTCCTTTCAGGTGAGTTCAATTCACAGTGGAATCGATGAGCAACTCTCCATTCGTGTTGAAGGACCCTGGCTTGGATTCTGACCCCAAATATTGTGGACCATACTTACTACATGCCTTGGAAGCCACACAAAAAGTTACTTTCCTTTATTTGTTATTTAAATACATCATAAAGCATGCAATAAAAAATACACACTGTCACAATTTATGTATGTATGTTTTAGCAGATTGTTCTGATGTACAGAATATTTCTGGTAAATACGCATATTTTGACCTTTACTAAGTATTACAAAGTTTAAGCAAAAGTAATTTAGAAAGTGTTCATTGTACATCAATTGTGGTATACTTCTCTCCTGATTTTTCAGTTGTGATCTAATTATTTTAAATAAATTTTAATAATTATGGAGAAGATGTGTCCTTTCCTATAAAGCAGAGAACAACTGCTGGACCTACTTTTTATGAATCACATTAATCCTTCTGTAATCAGAAGCCAAATTTCTCAGAAATTATAATTAAGCATTCTCTAAGCCTTCTGTTAACACACTGTAGGTGTTTTCTCCTCGTGACAGACAAGTCTAGGTGTGCCACAACCTCCCTGTAAAAAAGACGAAGTTTGTAGAAACTTATGACATGGTCCCATTTTGATGATACCAGAACACATCTCTTTCCAAACTTTCCTTTGAACTGCTTTTTTCTTCTATTCAGCACTGCTCCTCCAACATTTAGGGTGCATACCTACCTCCCTTTCTGCAGGTAGTACTGGAGACAAAGAATGAGCTTGTCTCAGAGCTTTTCTACAGAGTTGTTAGGGTCTTGAATGCAGAGATTGGAAAGCAGTAGCATTAGAACAGTTCGGCTCCTGAGCACGGCAATTTTTATGCCAAGATAAAAATACTTTTCTAGCATACAGCTGCCACTTTACTAGGGCTTATGCTACCACTGCTGTCCAATTCCAGATGGGTAGGTGCCCCCTCCTTATTATGTTATGTTTAGTGCATAACCCTGTACGGAAATGAAGCCACAGAGTGACATTAATATTTAGAGTCCTGCATCTTTTACGTCATACAAGCATCAATCAGATTAATCTTTACAGCATCTGACTGGCCCATTTTCCACCTGAGGAAAGAAACAGAGAACCTGACCACTCCAGTGGTGCAGAGTAAGTAAGTAAGAATTCACCACATGGATTTCATGTATTCCTACTTCCTCCTCCCAAACCCAGACGATGCTGCCTCAGTCCTACAATGCCACTAATTAGCAAGGAAAACAAAATTCTCAATCTCTTACATAGATCACGGAGCTATGCATGAACTACAAATAAACCTGTGAAAAGACGGTGGCTATTACTGGTCCCCACTATCCATATCGGAGTGTTTTGTACTTATGTCCAGTGTCAATTTTACCATTTCGCACTTGCTGTGAGTCAGTGTTTTTCCCTTACTTACATCGCTTAGTTTTTTTGCAGCCTTGGAAACAGCATTGGGTGGTCACCTTCACATGCAGGAATGTACTTAGCTCTTAACTAGAGAACTCCAGAATCCGAAATGAAAAGCAGCCAACGTTCATCAAGGTGTCTCATTTCACCATCAACCAGTACAGCTGGTTTGTCAAACCACCGTTATCAAACTGCCCATCTTTACACAAAGCTGCAGGAATTTTATTTTAAAAGGATTACATAAAATACATGTTTTATAAAGTAATATCTGAGGAAGCTTCCTTTTTTTGTTTTGTTTTAGGCACACATGCTTCAGACATACTGCTCTTTCCACAGCATCACTCAAGAATTCAGAATGGACACGGGCAACAGACGCCCACAGGACAAACTCTTTCAACCATTTTCCAGGCTGGCTTGAGGCTGTGCAAGCAGGAAGGAAGGATTAGGTACAAATTAAAGACAGCCAGCTCTAACAGTACACGATCAGCATAAGAAAAAAATGCTTCAGACCTTTAGCAGCCGGCAATGCAGCTCATTAAAAGCAAGTGAGCACCTTCTCTTTGGTCTCCTTATGAATTTGTTGGCTTAGCTACGGGGGAGGGAAAAGGTAGGGAGAGGAGGCGGCGAGAGATGGAAGTGTACCGCTTCTGCTTTCTTGGCCCATTGCTCACGCTTCAGGGTAAATAGATCCTTTCTATTACTGTGCACCTGCATCTGACTACTTCATTTTGATTTGGTTTCCTGCTGTGAAAATGTAGCTTCTTCCAGCACATACAAACCCTGCCATGCAGCTCAGATGAAAATTATATTCAGAGATGTGAGCGGTGACCTAAAAATGACAACTGGTCCTCAAAATATCTGATTCCTTTTAAATTCTGTAAGTCTGCATTTTGCTTGTCTCTCCTTTTCATTGCCTAGAAAAGGGGTAATAAAAGGAGCATGTTAACAACTCTGTCATATTACCTTTCTAAATTTTATCAACTGTGTACAATATTATAGAAGGAAAATAAGTTTTCTGAAATGGGAGCGATATATATTGCCTCTTAAAGCAGACTTTCTCGTTTGGATCTTTCTGTTGTAAACCTGGGTTTAGCAGTAGAAGAATGAGGTGGCAAAATCAGGTTTTATTCTGGATCCGGCACAACGCGGCTAAGGGACTCTGGCTGTTTCCTTGTGCTCTCTGAGCCTCTGTTTCCACATGTGCAAAATCCAATCCTGATTGTTACACAGCTCACAGAGTAGTGACCACAAAGCTGGGGAAGTTGCTATAGCAATATAAAATAATCTATGGAGAACTGGTATTTGAAACTATCGTGTAGCATGAGCACTCAAGCAACTGCCTTAACGTAATACTGGCAAAAGCCTCTCCCCTCTTTTTTCAGATGATCTAACAAACCCCATAAAACTGTGGCAAATATACACAGAAAAAGTCTAAATGAAAACATCAGTTCAAAATAGGAACAAGAAACCTCTGAGTAGGTAAAGTATCTTTAAGGTCTTCCTTTCATACCCACAACACTTCACAAACAAAACAAAAAAACTAGACAGTCTGCCCTTAAGGAAACTTGACATTTAACATGTAAGTATAGAAACTATACTATTAATGCTGATCTTCTAGAATGGAAGATTGAGTTTAGAGGAATCTTCTGAATATTTGCAACTTCCAGCCAATTTGGCAATCGCATGGATTCTGGTGGCATGAGTAAACAAATATTTGGGTTGTTTAAATTTTGTTTTGCCTTTTTTTATCAAGATAAGCCTGAGGTGAAATGCGGCTACCAAGCTTAAAAATATGATGGTCTTTGTTACGAATGGCCCATCCTTTCAGCTTCTTCAGTGAAATTATTTACAATTATTTAAGATTGGCTGTTTCTTTTGGAAGCAATTCCTTAAGATACACTGCATATTTCCAAGTGATTTAAGCACAATATGAAGTGGCAGTTGCTAAGGCAACAACGTGCAATTCCTGTTTCAGTGATCTCTTTTAAGAGCTGCATAAGCCCAGACAAGTATCAGTTATATGAGAATTTATAAATTATCTTGGTAAATACCCTATCAAATAACTTCTCCAGAAATTACTTTAGGAACTTGCAATACCAATCTGTTTTCTCAGACTGAAGTCTTGTCTACCCTACGGAAAGAAAACTGCTCACCGGTGGCTCTGTCAGAAGGGTGCTGATGTAGCACAGACTGATATAATACTGTGTTCAGCACAGATTCAGCATCACCAGCTGTTGGAGAGAATTGCCAGTAATAATAAAAGGCCCTAACATAAGCATAGCTTCAGTAAATCGCAAGCAGAACTGCACGTTGCTTCCTCACAGGCAGACTGAGGCAGAAAAAAGTTGGGAGTAGGTGAAAATACTGGATGCAAGAACACAGATGACAAAGTGAAGATAGCATCGACACAAATCAACAGTCAGTACAGTCTTCCCTGATGTGACACCAGAATCCCCATAGTAAGACTGGATGCTCTTAGAATACATCTATAGCCTGATATTTTTTAATCAAATACACCAAAAAGACTGCTCCAAAAAGTTGGTCTTCTCTCCAAAATATTGATATAATTTTTCTGCTCATCCTACAACTGAAGCCAATG
This sequence comes from Sula dactylatra, assembly GCA_013389905.1. Classification (NCBI taxonomy): domain Eukaryota; kingdom Metazoa; phylum Chordata; class Aves; order Suliformes; family Sulidae; genus Sula; species Sula dactylatra. Next base: position 16,690 of record WEKW01009788.1, read on the forward strand.
TTCTCTGTTCATCTCATCTGAGAACAAAGGAAGAGCAAATGGGATAAAACAGGAAAAACAAAGGTCCAAAATGACCCCGTACACAAGCCCAAACCCAACTCTTCCCCCAAATCCACTAAAATCTATATTAATACATTTTACAAGACACAAAATACGTAATATAACATTGTTGCAAGTTAATTAACTTAGAATACAAAATGGTGGCACTAACTGAAAGAGATAAAAAAGGGTATAAATATGTATCAGCTTTCTTTTCAAAAGAATAATAAACCTCTTTTTGCATACATGAATCACAGGCTACTAACAAAAGCATCTGAACATTGTCAGAAGCTGATACTGTTAATGAGGATAGGATAATGATATTATTTTCTTTTATTTTGGAGGTAGCCAATATATGATCAAAAATTACACACTTCAGGGGTTTTCTTCAATCTAAGGCAAGGTAAGACCCTAGAACTGCTGACACTTCTAGAGGCATAGCGCTGAATGACAAATAACATCAAGGGCTTACAGAGGGACCAAAGTGAATGATTCATTAAAGAGTGATAAATGTAGTGTGACTTCATGTTGTTTAGAATTTAATAGTCATTACTGTCAAACTAGTTGTGATGCATTTTACTGTTTTTAAACAGTATGCCACTTATTTGCCTATAAAAAGGGTAACCAAATGAAGCACCTCTTGATTAGCATACTAGAATAACAACTCTGACCAATTCTTTATTATCCATTAAAGGAAGTTAAGAGAGATCAGTTCAAGAAAATCATTAGATAAATCACTTCTGTTCTAGAAGAAAAAGAAAAAATTACTATGGACTAAATTTTTCTTTTTAATGCCTTTATAACCTACTCAATTCTCAATGCTATGCATAAAGTTATGACAGAAATCTCAATTGTGTGCTGTTGTACACACCTCAGCACACTCCCTTGTGCATGACAGAAACAAGTAAGTCAAATTAAAGGCCTCATTATTTTGTAAGTTCTCTTCAATACCTATATCTCTGTGTGCAACCTTCTCCTTTTTAAAAAAGTCCTTACTCAGCTCAGACAAAAAGAAATACTTAAAAATTGGAAGACACTAGGGGTTTCTACAGTCTTTCAAACTAAGCAGCAACATCCTAGTTGACAAAAAGTGAAACAAGCGGTACAATTTCATTGCAAGTGAAATTAATTATTGAGATGGATCAGCAAGAAACATGCTGCAATCTCTAACACAGGTGTTAAGACCATTTAATAAACCTTTCTAAAAAACTAGCTTTTAATAAAAAATTGCAGCTGATGTCAATATTTAGGCTGCTGTTCTGTGCATATCACACCACTAATCAGGCTATTATGTTCACACCTAGCAGGTTTCAAATTCCAAACCAAGTGTATTGGTTACATTATTGATAAAACCAATACAATGGTTTAGATACATAGACTAAACAAATACAGCAGCTAGACAGGTCTGAAACTTCTTATGGTACAAAGTCTTTGCTATCAGAAAAGTAACAGGAAAAAAAAAGATTCTACAGCAACTGCGTGACAGGTCTTTTTAACTCTCTGTGTGGGTATGGCAAGAGGAGTGATTAGACATTAGATTTAAGTGTCTTCAGCGTACATAAAAATGGGGACTCAGAGGGAGATTTACACATGGCTCAATGGTCTTGAACAGTCAAGAAAGTAGTGGCTCTGTCTGTCCTTACAGTCTTTGCCGACCACCCTCAAAGGAGGTTGATAGCTGTGAAACAGAGCCTCAAAAATAAAGGATCTTCTTATGCCTCTGTGACAAAAGCCTGCACATACAAATAGAATGTGCCACATGAATACAACCATTCTCCAAAGAAAAAGTATTATTTCAGATTTCTATTTATGGTCATTCCCTTTTGTAAGTAATCTGCAATTAATCACAGTCAAAATGCAACATAAAATCAGAGGCGTAGGAAACAAATCACCATTCATTAAAAGAAATGTATTAATGAATGGAGCACACTAGGCAGAACTCACTGTTGTATTCTCGGAACTGCTATCAATCCTGTATTCTAATGTTCACAAAGCCAGACATACGAATGTACCAAAATTATGTGGAAACACTTCTGAGAAAAGTCCATGCATTTGTTTTGCCATTGCCTTCATTCAATCCCGGATGATACCAGAAGGTCAGTAGAATGCAGCATTTTATTTTCCTACCCTGCCCTTTGTCCTCCTCCGTGTTTCGTCCTTCAGTGGACTATTTTCCCCATACCTGACTGGAATGAAAAAGCTGAGTAAGACTAAACAATACTCCCACTCCTGAGGAAAACTCTTCAGAAAAGTCAAGGACAGAAAGATTTCTCCTACCGTCTTTCCTCCTTCTGCCTACATCTTACTGAACTGCCCAACACAATTTTATCTTACTTTTCTACCACGCCCGGCCTGAGACAATGATTCCTTTTATTTTCCCTGAAAATTCCTCTGCTCCTGAAGGGGCTCTATGAACATGTCTCACATATGCAAAAGGAAGCACAAACCATTGCTTTAGTTTCATCCACATTGAGATACTTCAAGCACGGAGGAGAAAAAGTGATGTCTCCATGAAAAAAATGAAGCTCACCATTTTCCACTTTCAAAATCTATGGCCCTTTCCTCTTTCACACCTCTCTACGTTACACCAGTAAAGGCAACAACACAATAAGCAGCCAGTTTTCAAAGGCAAAATGCCAGTAATTAATGCTAAATTGCCTTTTAAACAATTGAGTGGGGAACAAAACAAGCCAGTCCTAGGTCATCTTAGTCATTCTTACACTAACAGCTAAAAGAATTCTCCAAACAGCTAAATGAATTCTCCAAAGAGAATTCTGGATCAGAATCAGCCTCATCATTTGTGCTTTATCTCTTTATGTCAGAAACAGCAAGAAGAGCATGAACTAGTTTCTGTGAGGTAATCACACAAAACAGGTAAGACAGGAGAAAAGAATGATATCAAGATTTTACACTGTTTCATGCAATCACGACGACAAAGTTGCTTGGCATAACAGCTATAGCTGGGTTCGTCAGCTACACTGGAGAACAGGTCTGGGCTGATACAATTCATATTGTACAAGCAAAAAAGACTGCCAAGAAAGCCAGCATGGGGTCTAGAGTTTTATTATAGCATATTAAAGAAATGGGAATAAGCTTAGTGTCTAAAAATAAGAAGGCTCCTGGCTAAACAATTTTAGGACTGCTTCTTTCTCCTAAAAGATGTGGTAGAAATAGCACCACAATTTACTAAGTCAAAAACATATCTTCATATAAACTAATTCCCTTGATCAGTTGTAGCTAACATAGAATTTTAGCCAGTATCTCCTGCATCCAACTGACTCTCCACGTATTTGCACTGTAGTCCTCCTGTCTTTCCCAGCTGTTACAGTAAAAATTATACAAATACCTCAGGGTCACTCAGGTTTCTCAAGCTCCAGAAACTTGACAGGGATTACAGTAAAGACAGGGATCAGTGATGGAAAACTGCACAAATTTAATTGAGAATTACTGGAAATTTTGTTTAAATATTTGTAATTGCAGAACTTTGAAACAAAAGGAATAGGCCAAAGTAACTGCTTCTTACTACTTTTTTTTTTTTTTTAAATAGTCTCTATTCTTCATTGAAGACTACAAAAAAATGAGAGACATATTTTCTTCTTATTTATGCTTGGACAAAATTGATATTGTCAGAGCTGAATGTCAAGATTTCAGGACATAGCTCAATTATAAATATCATACGCTAATGACTTGGTTAGTGGTTGGAACCAGAAAATGGCGGTAACAGAACTCTGCAACACGAAGGCTTCGCACCACTTTTGTGGAACTAAAGGGCAAACCTCACCACCCTCCTCCTCACCATCAGTTAGTTCAGCAACTCACATAACACTGCTGGCTTCAGATGCAACAGAAACACGTTTCCATGTTGTTCGGGTTATGGTAAATCTACTGCTTTGCTACCAAAGATCAGATCTTAAATTTTGATACTGTTAGATGCAACGTGATCGACCATGTACATTTTCACACTGTTTCTACCGTCTTGGGGCACGCTCAGGGATGTTCCCCATCTGATAGGAGAGGAAAGGAGGCTGTGCTGGTTCCAGACTGCTTTCAGTGAGCCGAACCAGGAGCTGACAGAGAAAAGGTGTCATAGCAGGGGACAGGATTTCTGTGGCAAGGCGGTCAGAAGTAATCATTCCATGCTTTAGAAGCCATTGTAACAACCCCCGACCTCAGCAGATGTTGCCTACTACCACCTGCTACAGGTTAACTTTTTGCAACTTTGATCCATTTTATGCAATTAGGGAAGGGTCATCTTTTTCCCTAGCTCTCCTGTTTGTTGCATTGTTATTTAAACTACATAGGCACAGTACATGACTATTTACTACTTGTGTATCTTACCAATAATAAGCATGCCGATCACAAGTGTTAGAAAAGACAGTACCAGTATGAAAATAGATTATGGCTTGGAAAGCCTACATTTCTAGCACAGCCTTAGAATTCTAGATGAGTATAAATAATAAAGCAGATATCTCCCAACTTTTCATATACTTGTTTCAAAACCTGTTATTAAATGAAAAGAGACTCCTTGCCTAAAGAAGTCATGGAATAACAGTTTTTGTCCAAACAAACAGAAATTCCACCCTACCTTCAAACCAACACTTTAACTGTGATTATCAGCAGCTTCATCATTAAGTCAACATGAAGTTGGGCATATCCTTATATTGCTTTTTTTTCTTTTTCAAGATCACAGATTAAAACAACTTACAGACATGTTTGCCAAAAAAACGTCATTTCATCTAGTGGATTTCACAATATTCCATTATGCTTACATGCCAGTGAAGAGAGTAGAGCTTTTTCTATATTTTTAGAGGAATATTATTAAACTTAACCTCTGAAGAGTGCTTCTGATAAAGGAAATACCTGCCCTTTCATTCGTTATATATAATCAAGGACAGAATTTCTTCAGGTAGTATGAGGTAACTGGTCACATTTGTACCTGAAGCACTTTGAAAATACATTTTCAAACTTTTGTCATAAAAATTCTGACCATTTAATAGATTTGTCAAACATTTTTCCAATGCAGGGAGATAAGCCAGAGTATGGGCCACAAGTGACCTGAAGGTCCTTCTAAGGGCAGAGAAAATGTTCCCAAACCAAGAACTCAATCTATCCCAGGTCTGCTTCCTTTTAGCAAGGCCAGATGGTAAGGCAAGAGATATAAAGGCTCATGACTGCTAGTATATAGCGATCCTCACACAACAGGAGCCTGACACTGACTGCTGAAGAACAGTATTTACAAATGGCACTAACAAATGGGACTGATTAAAAGAAAACAAGGACTTAATACAGGGGCAAGGAAGGTGAGGGGGCCTGGCACGTCATGTAGTAATTTTTCTGTCATATGAAGCGTCCATTGCTAAGAAGGGCCTTTAGGACTCACAGGTTTACCTTTTTAGATGGTTGGTACTGGTAATAATTGCACACAGTTGATATTCCCTTTGCTCCAGGGTTGAAGAAGAGGTAATGCCTCACTTTCTAGGAAATTATTCATGACCCAGCTTCAGTGAAGAAGAGGTTAGCCTCTCAGAGAGGCTGAGATGAGTTACGTGATCCAAACTCAAGAGACCATGAAATAAATGCAGAACCTGGGAGAGAGGATATGCCATTTCATTTACACAAAGTGAAAAGAGATTGAACAAGAAAAGAAGGTGGCAACGCAAAATCTGTTTATGAAAGAAGCGGATCAAGTAGAACAGAGTATCTGGAAGGGCTTTTTGCAAAATACAGATCAAATAGCATTATCTGCTCATACTTCAGGCTTCTCATGCATCAAGTATAAATTATTGCATGGAAGAGAACATGCTTTCAGAATCTGTTTATTGAAGAGAGTCAGGCAAAGAGTTAGCTGCACAGCTCTCAGAGAGAATCAGCTTTAGGCCTTGTCACATCAATGATTTATAGGGTGACACTAGGGAAATCAATTAAGTTCTCTACGCGCCCCAGTTTTCCCATCTGTAAAACCGGGGCAATCTGTTATTCAAGCAGAGTGCTTTTCCATTCCATAGCCTTTCTTCTTGTGTTTGGATGTTCATTATTTTGCTAGTTTCTACACTAGCAAAAACATTAGTCAGTCTTATGTGGATGTATTTTTTATTTTAGCATTAGAATATACCTGTTCTTGATTAATTTTAACTGTTTTGTTCTTATAGAACTTCATAAGTACTGCTATATTTTTAGTGATTTCAAAAATATGGAACACAATGTGAAGGGAACATATTTTCCTAAAACAGAGATCCTTGAAGAAGCTATTAAAGAAATCTCATGATAGACATAGATAGAAAATCCAAAGATAATGAAGTCAGGGAACTATGGAAAACTATTTTTGTTTTCACTTTAAATTGCTTAACAGTTTTGCTGCATTTTAGCACTTCAAAATATAATGATTCTTTGAAAAAGCTGCGTAGAAAAAAAGTAACTTCCAGAATACAGTCTAATCCTCTAAGGCATCATGGAAAAAACACATAGTTGTCCTGGGGCTACTTGTTTGATAGATTTTCTTTGTTTGTTCTCTGGTGTCCACAGAGTAAGAAATTTACAAGTCAGCAGGAACATCTAAATAAACATCTTGCTGAGGTTTTCGCATGGAAAAGGAAAATCAGTCTGGGGCAGTGGTACTCTTCCTATTCCTACATATAGACTTAAAATACACAGGCCATTTGCATACATGCAGACCACAGTTGCCTTCACCTTTATACTATAATACACTGCTTAAAAATGGGGTACAAGGTGAAAGAAGCAAAGTAGTTCAGAAGCACAAAGATCTAATTATTTATGAACGTCTGTCAGGAGGGCTTCTATTTATACAATGCTTTTGCCTGTGCTAGGACATTTACCCTTTTGCCTGTAATATGCAATAATACATTCATCGTGTAAAGTGGGAAGAAAACAGCTAAGGAAATGTCTTAAAATACAGTTTCTGTTTCAGTATCAAATGCTGCACTGTCTTCTTAGGAGGAGGCCAGTGCAAATGAGATTGGCAGATACAGTAATAAGGATTTTTTCTGTCCCTGCCACCTGAGCCCTCTCTTACACTGCAACTTGCATGAAGGATAATGATATAACTGCGAGGCCATCAGAGTCAGACTCCAGCCCTTCCATGGTTTTGAAATTCTCCAGCAGGCAGCAAAATTTCAACGACCAGGCTCTTCAATTATGGGACAACTGGGAGATTAATTTAATGTGTTTAGATACTTGTCTTGCCATTGCAAATGTAATCTCCTTACTCAGGACACACCAGCTGCCTTGGGCATTAGAAAGAAAATGATTATTCTGCTATGCATGGAATGGTGCACAGGACATTGGTTGAAAATAAAGAGGAATGATGGTAAAGCAAACATCAGTTTGTGGTTATGTTGAATCTTCGGCAAATGGCAGATGACTCTGAACTGGCAAATCCTTTTATCGTTGCAGTTTTTACAGTAATCTCAAATCTCTCCTTTATCTGCTTGTTTTTTTGACTTGTTTAACACAGAGACTGATGATCAGTGAAGCAAAAGGTTTAGTTTAAAGGTGTCAACTAATATCTACAACAGAGCTGCCATCGCTCTTCAAACTGGCTTTACAGATAAGAGTTGGCTGCTCACCAGGTGGCCACAACAATAATATTCAAGAAAATGTCTTTAAGCGTTCATATTGGCAACTGGCCTACAATATACCAAGCATGTGGCCAGAAATGTTATCTGAAGTCAGCGAGAGATCAACAGTAAATATGTACGCTTTGTATACAAGATACTGTTCCTGAAGAACACTGTGGCTGGGTGGTATGGTTTAAGTAAACCAAATCCAGTCATGTCCCATGGCACTATATTTCAGAAGAGAAATAACAGGTCTCTGATCTTTGTAGACTTCCATTTAGTTGATTTAGTCCCCTTGACTCTAGCCCTTCTTCCACAGGTTGCTCTTTTCACAAACTGCTCCGTCTCCTCCTTGGGCAAAGCATTCTGAAATGTTGCCGCAGCTCATCCATCCAGTGCAGTTTCATATACATAAGAGCAGCAGTGTAAATTATAGACAAACAAAGCCAGTCTTGAGTGCAATCTGAGGACCGCAAGCATGTAGTTGACCAGGTGACACTACACGGCCCTCAACAGTTCCCGGTTACAGTGACACCGTATTGCATTTCTGACTGCTCCAACTGAGCACTCTCTGCTCAGAGATCCACACTAAAAGTCACTAATTATCTCCGAGTTCACTGTTAAATGAAATTCTTAAAGTACTATACTATTGTTCTTGTGCATGTTACTGAAATAACAGACCACACAGCGATTCACATCAGGCATTTAAATTTCAATAACATTTTTGTCATTTAGGATAAGATGGGATAAGATATCTCAAGTGACAACAGCTAATGTTTTCACAAAACCAGTCTGAATCGAGATCAAAGCAGCACCTACTTGTTTTCACTCCTCTCATTGTTTGAAGCACATTTCCATTTCTTGTGCATTTGCTTGAAGCAGTTAAAAACATGATTGGTTTAAACAAACAAATTGAAAAGAAAAATAGATAGATGGACTCAATATTCAGAACTTCAATATATTCTGAAGAGAGTTTCAGCAAACACATAGTAAAAAACCCCGTAATTTAAATTCATTTTATGATAGACTGATGAAAAAATGAGCAACCTTCCTGAGAGTTTTCTTTAAAGATCATATTTGTTGTAAACAAGGTGTATGATACACATGGGGAAAATGGATAATGTGTACAAAATTCTCACTAGGGAATACTAAGATTAGAGTAGGAAGACTGTTGTGTCTTTCAATATTTTACATTGCGTACACCTGACATTCGGATTACATAACAAATATTCATCATCATGAGTTTACACAAAAGGAATCTATTTAAAAACAGAAGGGCATTCTATACAATTATTTCATTTGAAGAATGTAGGATTTCTCAGCACAAGTGTCCTGGAGCTGCACATAAGCTGTACATATGGATACAATGGCAATAAATCAGACATAAAAATGTGACACTTGAAAGTAGACAGATTGCTTCTTTACAAAATGTAATACCACATATTTCCTTGCTTTCCTAGAATTCCAGTGACAACTTAAAGCTTTTAGAATAATGGGTTTCACACCTTGAACACATGCCACAGAAGGCTGAGGGAGGCACTGCACACAATTTATTATATAGGCTGGAAACCTAAACATTTGGTTGCATCGTATGAAAGAAACACATGTTCAGCAGATCCATCTGACATTTTCACACATATTTCAAAATATCTCTTCAACTTCCTCATGATTTCAGTCTACATTTAGTTCATTACTAAGTCCTGCAATTGCAGAACTAAAATTAATCAGAATCCCATTTACTTTCTGAAGAGCACTCAAAAGTCTATGATTTTAAATTAATTTATGCAAAGAGAAAAGCTCTTCTCTTTGTAAGTATAATTCCAAGCCATATAAATCGAAAGTAAAGCTTTAAACCCGTAATGACCCCCTTTTCTATCCTGTCTTAAATGGAATAATTAAGCAATAACTTCCATTCCATCTAAGTACATGCAGCAGTGATGGGTGTCTGCTTGCTGACTAAACCCTGAAGCATTTAATTGACCTGTGGGAGATGATTATTGCAAGCACAGTCATATGGCATAGAAGCTATCTACTTTTTACTAGCAGAAATCCTTCAAAGTAATTAATAATTTTGGTAATTTAAAAAGATTATGTATAACTATTCACTGTGAAGAGACTTAAGCTGTAGTCAGCAAAAGCCTGCTACAGATTTTTGAAGATAATAAAATCTGTAGGTGTACTCATCTGGGATGTAAATTTGACTCTTCAGAGTAATAGAACAAAAATGAGTCATTGGCCAAGGGCTCAGTTCAGAACTCATGAATTATCCCTGGATTTTGCTGGAGAGACCGACGATAAGGCATTCCTCACTGACTTTGCTACAGTCAGGTATTTGCTATTTATATCCTAGCAGCAGTGTTAAGAAACTTGCTAGGTAAATTGGGTACACAAAATGAAATTCACCCAATTGCAAACAGAATACAAGCTGTTTCAGATACCCTTCAGAATCGCATACAAGAATAGACCAGTATGAGAAAAGGCAGTGTTTTTGAAGCATGTGTTCAAAACTAATGAGACCGCTGAGCATACAGAGAGATTATGCTCTCTGTAGATAATATAATGTAAACGTACCTCCCTTCGCCAACCTCCACTGCAGGCTCAAATTGGATATATAATTGCCGGAAAAAAAATATTGAAAAAAACTTCTACTTAGAAGTCATGATGTGTGACAAGAATGAATTTAGGCGACATTTGGTTAGAAGTTCTCTTCTGTTTAAAGGACAGCAAAATAAATTCATTTTAAGTATTGTGTTCATCGCTTCTTATTAACAGGTACTGCCTCCAGAGTACAGGGACCAAAAGCAGGTCAAACGTTTTGTTAGCATCTCAATGCTCAGGTGATACTGAAATCCTCCTCA
>WEKW01009797.1:1286-17705 GCA_013389905.1 Sula dactylatra
CTCATCATCCTGTAAATCAATCACTCTTCTGGAATGATTTGAATTAATCTCAAAGCATGTTTGATGGGCTAGTAAATGTTTTTCCCTCTAGCAGCAATCTGTGTGAGTAGTGGTTAAATGCCTTCATTCAGGAAAGTAAGTGGAGTAAATGGTAGCTCCTTCCATTTTTTTCCCCCTTGAATTTTAAGCCTGTTTTTAAAGGGCCAACATTTAAATCCAGTCTTTGTTTTGGGAAAGCAAACTATTACCAAAGTTATTGCTTGTTTCATGTAAAAACTTATGTACAAACTAAAAACGTTTACTGAACATCATTTAATTATGTTGCTGTGAAGAATATGGCTAGATAAGCACAGAATCTTTGCAAGTCGAGCTTTATCTTATGAACCAACAAACTGAACAGGCAAGGTAAACAAATGTATTTTATTTGTATTTTGGGTCAGAATTCAGGAGAAAGGAGGAACGCACAAAGTAATCTCAGCTGAGAAACTGAGGAATNCCTCCTCACATTTCAGCAATTACCACTACATTGATACATTGTATCATTGGTACATTTAAGACATAATATTATTCTACGTTTTAGCCCTAGGCTTACTAGTTAGGCTCTTAAAAAAAGGCTTGTTTCTTGGGAAGATTATCTGACACTCTTCTAAGCTTAAACCATGAAAAGCACAAAACAACCTTTCTGGAGTTTCTAACTTATGGAATTTATTTCAACTTTTGAAATCTTATTAAACCCCACATGCTATCAGTTAGCATACTGTTAGTATTTAGGAAACAAAACTGAGAGATGTGTAGTCACCAGCGTATCATGCATGCATGACAGTTATGAAATGGGTAAGGCAAAAGCAAGCAGTAATTTGTTCTGACATGTGACAGTCACTCACTGTAATAATATGTGCAGTCAGTTCTTGAAGCTCCTCGGAATGCAGAGGAGGCAGAGCTGTAGAATCCCACATATAATAAAGATCTCAGAAATTGATTGGGGTGGTTTTTTTTAAAAGTCATTGAAATGAGAACCTGATCATGACTGGGTTGATTGGAGAATGGATGAGGAGGAGAAAAAAATTGAGGTCCTCAGGTAGTATGATGTGACTTGAATCTACAGTATGTCTAAGTTAATATGAGTCATCATTACCATCTTTTATGGGATTTAAAAAAATCTCATTTATGATGGGGTTTTGAAAGGGTTCTTAAGGAACATAGGTTTGTTGTTCCAGAACAAAATGTGTATTTTTTGAAGGAACTGAGGTAAGTGGCTCTACCACCTCTGCCCCCAGGCAATGAGAAGGATGTGTGATGCTTACGGCATAGGTTCAGCTCTAATGGTTGGTCACTGCCCAGGAGAATTTCTTCTAACGGGATTATATATTCAGAAGAACTTGAAATTGCATGAAAATTAACTTAGTTGATTATTTTTAGGTTACTGATGATTTCCCCACACCCTGCGCCCTGAAACCTAAGTAACAAAAGCAAGCTTGTATGTTCTTGCTACTGCCTCTGGCATTTCTCTAACGCCTTGTTGTTGGATTTATGTTACCTGCTAGGGGTGTTTGGACAGCGATACCAGAATCGGCAATGGTGGTGACCCTAAAAGGCTTCAAAGGGTTGGCACAAATAAGAACTGTGTTATTTAGTCTTCAGGGTGCTTAAGTTTTTTCAAGATACAGCTTAAAGAGAAGCACATGACAAGGAGCTTATAGGATAAGACACCCAAGTGAAAGTGTTGTTATATGTGAGACTTGAATCAATGGCAATGATTTAAACACTCATCTTGCTCCACCATATCTGAAAGATGGAAGAGACAATTTGCTAGCCTAAGGTTAATGTTTTACTGGAAGTTTGCTAAGAGACCTGAAGTGGGAGGTGGTTTTGAAGCCACGTGTGTAGGGATGAGAAGGCTGCTCCTTTCTCACAATGACACAGAGCAGCATCGAAGGAGGTGTGGAGGTGGCTGACAAAGGAAATTAATGTGATGAATAAAAGGAAGACACAGTGCAAATCTGAGCTTTGCAAAGTGCTGGAAGGAAGAATCAGAAACCTTACAGGTTTATGCTACTGTGCCCCCTTTAACTTCCCCATGCCAGTTAAGAGGTGGACGTGCTTGCTGTGGTAAGGCTGCCTCTGAAGGGCTGACCCTCTCTGTTTGGGAGGTACCACTGTGCATCTCTCTGTACTGTAGCTGATCACTGCATACCACTCCGATCCTCTCTAGCCAGCCTGTAAAGGCAGCAGTTTCGGACTTTGAGACTGACATCTGAATTGTGGTTAGGTATTTGATACCTCCTAAGGAAAAACCAGCGAGGCATAACTGTGCAAGAGAGACTTGTGCAAGGCAAAAGTAACCCCTTGGTCTGCAAGTTTGAAGCTGCCATGATGTTTTCTCTACTTTTTAAAATTTAAGAATCTCCTTCCAACTCGATTTAACTTCTGAAACAGGTTAATAGTAGGCTCTTGAATGCTTTTGTCATCATTGTTCTGCAAGTGTCTGTTGCCTGGCATGTGTTTTGACAAAACAGGTATGGCTCTCTGGGTTCCTACTGCAGGTCAGTGATGTCGCAGCCCTGGAATGTGAAGTGCTGATCTAACGTAACCCCATGTCACCTGCTCAGATTTGCTCTGAAGTTGGTTATCCAGCTTTGTGCTGGCAGACCTTACAGCAGGTCGGGTATCTGCTAACCTGCTGCTCCAGCATTGTGCTGGCTGACGGGGAACCGATAATATGTGGTTGACAGATAGCTCTTACCAACTCTGTGTTGTTTGCCCTGCCTGCTTTGACAGAAGTGTGCGTTTGTGCTAGGTAGGTGTTTCCATGTTGTGCAGACTGTCAATTGTCACAGAGCTGTAGCTGAAGCACTGCTGTTTTCACCAAACTTCTGATTTCTGAAGTTCCTTCCTCAAAGAGAGCTGCAGTTACTAGGCCATTGGGTCAGGCAGCAAGCAATGCACTGAATTCTAGACTGTTTATTTTGCAAGAGGTTTGTTTTAGGATTTTTTTATTCAAATTAACCTGCCTGTCCTGATCATAAAACATATTAGCAGTAAAAATCCTGTTTTATATCTTGGGTTAGAATAAGTGTTGCTCTGCTGCTGCCAAGAGGCGCAGTGCCAAGTGTTACTAAAGAGTCACGATGGCAGTATTTTTATTTATTCCTGGAATAAGTCCATAGGCCACTGACCTAAAAATACACGGCAGTAGGATCATCGGGGTTAGATCTGTAAAAGATCTCTCAGATCTTCAAAGCTCATCCTGTTGCTGGGATGTTGAGGTCTTCAGAGGTTTGAATTTCATTGTCGTTTGGGGGTGGAGAGAAGTGACACTTTCTTTTTTCAGCATTGTCTACCCTCCCAGCTATGCCAAAATTGAGTTAAAGCTTTTACTTCTAATTTGGTGCACTGTAGTGACAGTGATGCATTGATAACGCTATTTTGATTCTAGTGTAGGTGATTTTGTTTTCTGTTCTCTATGCATTTTCAGTTTTCACATATGAAAAAAGCCTTTTCTGCAGATACTTCCTTCAAAAATGCATCATAGTCTAGAAGTCTCTTTATTAGTTAACTAGATTTCTGATTTGCTAGCTAGGCTTGTACTTTGTCAGTGTAATTCCTTATAGTGGATAATATTCAGACTTGAAACAAGCAAGCCAAAGGATTTCTTCTTCTGTGCACAGAACATGATGAAGCAGCTCACATATATATTTCACTTTGAACAGGAGAGAATTGAGGACCAACTGAGTAATAGGCAGAAAGCATCAGGGTGGAGACTTAGGTGTCCTGCATAATTAAAGAAAAATCACGTGGGGCGATTTGTTCCAGCCTATTAACTGTTAATTTGTACATTTCAGAATTTTGACTCTGACATCAGCAGCGTGGGGATAGATGGATGCTGGCAGGCTGACAGTCAGCGAATCCTCAACGAGGTGATGGTGGAGCACTTCTTCCGGCAGGGCATGTTGGATGTAGCCGAGGAACTTTGTCAGGTAACAATAAGTGTGGATGTTGAATGTTATCAATCACGGAAAATTATGCTTTGGGTTAGCATCCTTATTTGACTGTTAATGTTCCAGGTGGATATTTAAACTGTCAGAAAAACAGCAGCTTAATCCCATCTTTTCTTGTGTTTCAACTAAAAATTGCCTTTGTTTTTTCAGGAATCTGGTCTATCAATAGATCAAAGTCAAAAAGAACCGTTTGTGGAGTTGAATCGAATATTGGAAGCATTAAAAGTTAGAGTTCTGAGACCTGCGTTAGAGTGAGTCTACTCAGTTTTTTTCTCTTTTTTTAATGCTTTTAACAAGTCCTTAGTGTTTTACTTTAAATATTGTCTTCAGTATATTTTGATGTAACCCCATTTGTCCTTTGAGAGGTCTAGTTCCTGAGTGAACCCCTGCCTTCTCCTTTTGTCCCATCTGTGTCCCTCCCCATGAGCAGTACTTAACTAAGGGTCTCTTTTTTAGATTAAGGATTAACTTGAATCATTTGTGATGCTGATTTAAGGTTTTGGGAAGAAACACCACTTAGAAACAGTTGTCTGCCACGATGGTATTTAGCCTTATAGTGAATCATTAGTGAACCTTATTTTTAAAGGTTCACTTATGAAGGATACCAGGACTTAATAAAGGTGTTGGTATCACCAAGTTGTTTTAGCTTCACTGAGCCCTTGGGGTGAGCAGAACTTGACTCAGGATCAAAGTTCTCACTTTTCCTCAAGTCACTCCCCCTTTCCAGATAAGGGACTACAGAGTGGGAAGGGAGAGTGAAAGGAGAGGGGTGTACTTTGCAGGCTGCTGCTGCCAGGTAGGTGCTGATTAATGCTGGGTGGGAGGTGTGTCCCTTTCCTTGACACGAAACATCTCTGTGGTACGTGAACTGGGAGCATGGACTGACAGTGAGATCTGTTAGTGAGATTTCTTCTGAACAAAACAACTCATAGAAGTCAGTGGATAATGCTGGATGCTCAGATAAAAACCAAGTCTGGGAATATCTGGGGTCTATCAGTCAACCTTAGACCAGGATATTTTCTTGACCTTAGTAGACTTTACAACCATTAGACATGTAAGCTGGTGCTAAAAGTGACAGTGAAGAGAGAAATGTAATGAAATGTCTAATGGGCTACTGTTTTGATTTCCAGTAGTGGATACATAACTGTGCTGTACCATTTCAGAACAGCTTTTATCTTAAAAACAAGAAAACCTCAAATAAACCCTCAGCCTATGTTTCTGGGGTTTTTTTGGTTTGGGTTTTTCTTTTTACATTGAAAGAGCTTTGGTAAGCTTAGGTTTGTCTCAAAAGTAAGTAAAAAAATAAAATGGCTTTGAAGTGACCTTTTAAAAGTAGAGACAATGAAAAAAAGCAAATTCAAAATTTCTGTTTCATTCCAGAGTATAATTCATACATTTAAAATACCTTTTTTGCATTATTCAGTTAAATACGTTTTCATACCAACAAACGTTTTCTCTTCGCTTTAACACGATCCAACACGGGTATGTCAATTCAGAGGACATTGGCATCTAAGAGCAGGGATGCTCTGATACTCAAACCGTGGTGTTCATAAACTAAATCTTGGATTATGCCTCTGGGTCATGCGAAGTTTGACCTAACTTTGACCGACACAGGTGGAAGGCTCAGGTGGTTTATTGCTATTGAATTGGCTAATTCAAGGGAAGCAACACTGAAATGCCTGGTGTTACAGCTGAAACAGGATTTACTGTCAGCTATGCCGTGTATTTCTTGTAGTTCAAATAGTAATGTAGCTGTTGTAAAGGATACTCTCTGAGGAACAGTAACTTGCTGTTATATCCATCCACTTGAAGTCACTAAATCCATTTTAGCTCCAGTTTGCTAGGCCTTATGCCTTACTTGTTGCTACTTAGTCATATCTTGTAATTCCTGCAATGTGTTAAATATTTTGCAGACAAAGGAGAAGGCATGGTCCTTCCTCAAAGGAACTTCTATTCCAAAAACAGCTGAATGAACAGAGAATAGCATGTATTGTCAGCGCAGTTTGTATGCTGGTCTCCCTCCCCCACCCTGTCTCATTTCTGTTTATAATGTTTATTCTGTTTAAACTCTTCAGTGCAAAAGCTATCTGCTTCTCTTTGCCTGCTGCTGGGCACAGAGGGTCCTTATTTATAGTGACGTTTATGTAAAAAACATGCTTGTTAGTGACGGCTATCAAAATGTGACAAAACCATACTGTTCAGGAGGTAATTGATGTCTTAAAGGCCCAGTTATTTATCAGAACTGCTGATGCTAGTGAATGTATTTCCCATATTATTTCCCAGCAGGTGTGGGTGTTCAGGAGGAGGGACAGAAACCTATCCTGGAGGGACAACCTATGTGAGAAGAGCTTGGAGGAGTGGCATTGTGCTCTTTGGGCAAAAAGCTAATAAATGGCTAAAATTGGTGTCAGTAAATACAGCTTCAGGGGTGCATGAATGCGGTCCCAGAGTGGCCTGTTCTAGGGCTGTTGAAGCAGAAAGCAGGTGTTACACAAGGATAATTAATTACAGTATCATGAACTGGGAAAGGGAGTATAGCAGGGTTTACCCATGAAAAATTGTGGAAGATTGGGATGAAAACAATAACCAGTCTCTCTGGCTCTGCCAGTGCTCTGCAGTTGGTGCTCGGCTTAACTCGGTGTTGGAGATGAAGCAAACACGGGTTGGCTCCTGGTCACTGCCATCAAAAGGGAGTTGTCAGATTAATGTCTTTTCGAAAAGCCTTGATGCGGTGGTAGAGAGAAGTTAGTATTGGTATCTGATTTTAAAAAAAGACCCTAATTGTAGAACACTTACAAATACCCCGCTTCAGCATTAAATTTAGTACAACTGGCCATAACATTTTTTCTTTCTTTGTGGGGCGTGCACCTTGACTTTGTAGATGCCCAGTCTGGCCCTGCACCCTAAGCCGTGTAAGCTCTGTACCTCCACAGGATCCCATTAGTTTCCAGTGACTTTTCTCACTGTAATTTGGAAATGAGGGAGGGAAGTCCATAGGTTCTTTCTGGGTGGATTCTGGCCCTTCTGAGCCCAGGTGGGTCTCCATGTGAAGGTCTGGTGGGAATAACTTGCAGGTTCAAAGCTTTTGACTGTTATCTCCTGGGGAAGTATTGTCTTTTCTTATGTCTGTAAAGCAGTAAGGTGGACAGGGCCTGGTATTTGCTGGGACCTTTGGGGTATGGTTTAAACTTAATTTTATCTTTGCTAGACTTTACAAAATTAATTTTAACTAAATCACATGTGGGAGCTAGAAGAGAGATCTGTGTACCTGTGGTTTGAATAGTATACTGTCAACTTTAAAAAATTCAGATGTATTTGAGTCTCAGAAGTAAAAACACTTTGAAGGTACCGTTTTGAGAGGAGGTAGGAAGCCAGGTATTGTGATTACTAATGATTTTTGGATGGTGGCAGAGAGTGTGTTTTAAACCTTGCTTGGTTTGGTTTGACTTTTGTTGTCTTTCCAATATAAATAAGAACAGCATGTCCTAGACCAAACACCTCAGGCCTTGCTTCTGTGGCTGCTTTCTTCTGATACAAATCTGTGCTGCCACTCAGAGCTAAAAATGGAAAGCCTGCCTAAAAGCTAATTTGGAAAAACAGACTCAATCTCAGCAAGATGAAGTACTGTGTCATGTGGTTGTGAATATTGGCAGGGAAAGGATGGAGACTCTTCTGATGCCTTGCTTTTGATGCAATACAGATTAATATCTCATTAATGGGACTGTGAACTGATACCAGTCTTACTGTTTATTGATGATAGTTTTTTGTCTTTCAGTTTATCGGTCCATGGTTGTTAACTTCAGGCTTTTGTTTTCCTAGTTGGCAGTGAACTTTATTGCCACTATACCAGATTTAAACTGTGGACACCGAACACACACACACAAAAAAAAAAAAAAAAAAAAAAAAAAAAAAACCAAAAAAAAAAAAACCAAAAAAAAACCCGAAACAACCCATGGTTAGTCACCCTCCTGGTGGAGATTAGAGTTGACAGTCTTTTGAGGCTACTTATCTGAAACTGCTTGAAATTAGGGACAGTAGAGCTTGCCCTCAGTTCAAAGGCTACATTTCTCACTGTTCCCTACTGAAAGGTTACCGATGTCATTACAAAGCCTTGCCAGTAAAGTCAGACTCCTGACGCTTTCACCACAACAAACTGAAAGTAGATACTTGCTCATTAATGCTACATCTTGATGCAGAAGGCTTACTTGCATTGAAAGCTTTACCAGTACTGTAAGAACGCTTGACTTTCTTATTTTAGCATCGGTTGAAAAGAACAGAAGCCTCGCATACCCCTTCTTTTTAAGGAAGACACTATCTCACTTCCTTGCTGAAAAGTGAAAAGCTCTTTGCTTAATGGGGCCCCCACAGTGAAAACAGTGTAACTAATTAACACTAATGGGACACAGATGTGAAGAACATTGAGACTTGAAGTTCTTAAGAGAAAGTTTGTGTTGATTTAGGCCTGACTAAATTGAATTAAGGGGGGGGGGGACCCAAAACAAAACACACAAAGCTGAGAGGAATGGATAAAAATCTAAATAATAAAATAACTTTTTATGAAATGTTTTAAAAATTCCAGTTCATTTTACTTGGTGTGTGTTTAGGAATTCTTCCATGTTATTGGGAGCCAAACATTAGTGTTGTCATGGTGAATGAGACCCAGAAAATGAGAAATATTTTTATTTCCCAAGTTGAAAATAACACAGCAAAGTTTAAGCAGGGTAAGGCACAACCTAAATGATTCTATGATATTTAAACTGATTTCCCTTCCCTTCCCCTTATCCCTCATTGTAAGGTCTTGATAATGTCTATCTTTGAGGCCCCCATAGATGCACTTTCCCTCTCCAGGGCAACATACACATGCATGTAAACATAGTCGCTTAGAGCAAATGTTTGGGGAATGAGGGAGTTTGAAAATATGTTCTTGAAAGGCTTGGTCAAACTTCTTCAACATGCAGCTGAAGGCTATCTTCAGTTGTTAAGATTTAGTGATGGAGTGATGTTACTCAAAATACAGTAGATTTTAGCCATTTCTTCCTTATATTGTGCCTAATTAAGTCTTGTCTTCCTGCCAGTGAGTGCTGAATTTTGCAGAGGTTGACCTGTGCAGCAGCACCAGAAGTACCATCGTTCATGTGTTGTGTGCCCAGTGTAGCTCTGTTACTTGTAAAGAGTCTTGCCATTTTCTGTGCTCCATATAAACTCACAGAAGTTCAGGGAACAGTCATATTCTCCTTGAAATAGGTGTTTGATAATTGTAATAATTTCATATGGTGTAGGCTGACATTTAATTACTCTTGTGTCGTGTCCCACTGAACCCCGTCGTTTCTTCTAGGTGGGCGGTATCCAACAGAGAAATGCTTATGGCACAGAATAGTTCATTGGAATTTAAACTACACAGGTTATATTTCATTAGTTTATTGATGGGTGGAACAGCAAATCAAAGAGAAGCACTTCAGTATGCGAAAAACTTCCAGCCGTTTGCCCTAAATCATCAGAAAGGTAAGTTTTTGGTCACATTAAGGGGACTTGAAGCACTCGGATGTGGCACCTCACAGTAAAGTATAAATCATGTTCCAAACGTGGCTTACGCCATTATTTTCATTTTGTTAGAGGCTTCTTAGTTTTGTATTTAACATGTATAACCTGAATCCTTACAATTTGAATTAACTTCTCTTTTAAAAATTAAAAAAACTTTTAAAGAGGGCAAAAAATTATATTTTAATATGTCTGCACATTTGCTTAAATTTAAGGTTTTGACTCGTTAAATAATAGGTAGATTACATGTAGAATAGGCGTGCTGCCAGGGTAAAGTGTTAAAAATGCACAGAAATGTTCATGGAATAGTCATCTGCTATTTTCTGCTGCGTGGGGTAATACAAAGAGAAATGAAACTTTTGAAAAACGGGGAATACGTGAGTGAAGTGAACCATCTCAAACTGAATCCAGTGAAGCCTAATTTTTAGCGTACTGTGTGTGTCAGAAAGCTTACAAAAAAATAAACCTGTTTGGAGCAAACTACTAGGCAGCATGCCGCGCTTGTAGGGGGTCAGGCGACCCCCCAGCCTATGCATAGTGGACTGGAGCTCTCGTAGCTGTAGACATCTGTTCTGTGATGGCTGTAACTGTATTTTGTAGGGGTGAGGATGTGTATTATTGATTTGGTGTATCTGCCTGTTTTTCCATGTAAAAGCTAAAACTGTAGACACTAGCTTTTATTTGTAGTGTAAAATAACAAACTGTTCCTCGTCCCTCGCAGATATTCAGGTTTTGATGGGCAGCCTGGTGTATCTGCGGCAAGGTATAGAGAACTCTCCATACGTTCATCTATTAGATGCAAACCAGTGGGCGGACATCTGTGACATCTTTACAAGAGATGCCTGTGCTCTTCTGGGTCTCTCAGTTGAATCACCTCTCAGTGTTAGGTATGCTGGTTTTCACTTGCTTTTAAGACCATGTACATAGTGCTTTGGTTTCTATTTCTTGTTGAGGACAAAGGAAACGCCTTTGAGAAGTAGTTGCATCTACCTTGTATTAAATTAAGAGTATGATTACAATTAGCGCTAACGAGATTTGCAAAGATTAGAAATCAGATGTTCCTGTGTGCTGTGCTTTACCCTGCGCCTTTGCAGCACAAGAGGAAGCATTCGTGGATGGAATCTGGCTTCCGTAGGTTAGACATCAGTGCGAAAGATGAGGATGGCAATCAGCCAATTATTCCCGCAGCAAATAATGTGAAAACTGTCCCTGCTGTTGAACTGCAGAAAAAACCCCCAAACTCTGGCCATGGTTCTGTCAGCATTTGATGATCTTGGTTTTTAATCCACACATTGCTTTATCTGTCTTCTCCTTAGATGGATGCTCAAGAGTTATGTTGTGATTTCAGCTGCTAAAATTTCCAAATTATTTGCTGGACCTCATTTGCAAAGAAAGAGGCACTTTCAAGCTCAGTAGCTAATCTGACAAAATGCAAATCTGTAGGAGGCTGTTGGAAATGTGAAAAAAAACCAACCTAATCTCCTTCTAGCTTCTCCTGAAGATAAAACAGATTAGCTGCTATTTAGCCTTTGGATTCCAGTTCCCACAATATACTTGCCCGATGTTCTAATTTACATTTCAGACATCAAATAGAAAATAAATTATATGTATCTTTCTGGGCTAGATTTGGTACTTAGCAGAAGCTTTGCTACCTCTTCTGGTTTTTTTAAATTTTTTTTTTAGAGTGCTGTGCTTAGTTTAGAGCTCTTAAGATTGTCAAGCCTTCTGCTTCTGATTCCAACTGTGTCACAAAATACAACAGAAGCAACAAAAGGAACGCTTTCAGATTAATTGCCTTTCTACAATAAATGTTATGAGTTTCAGTTTGAGGGATTTATAGATATCTAAAATGTCTATCTCTGGTTTTCATCTTTTTCCTGTTTCACTCAAATTAACAGCTGTCCTTTACATTTTAATTGCTCACGCACTGACGCTGTAATACAGTTTTCAGTGCAAATGGCCAAGAGATTTTCAGTGAAGTGGAAGATCCCTGTTACTGATGTTTGGATTGGTTGGACACTTGCTTTGTGCCTGGTGTGACATCGATTGCACTGAAATGTATTTATTGTATAGGTGGTATCGATACTCTTGTCATAAACAAGACTGTCCTAAACTGCCATGACCTTTGAGCGCTGCAAATCCTGTAGAAATTAAACCAGCTTGAAGCTAAATCCCTGCTAGAAAATATATTGCTTTCTAGAACATGGGTAGTGGTCGCTTTTTTTAAGGCTGATTGGCTTCTCCAGTATGTATGTAATCCTGTACAGGCCTCATGGTCTGAGTTACTGCGTGGAGTCAGTCATTGTTACACTAATGAGGTCATGATTCAGGGTCTTGAAGGACTACAGGACACCATTTGAATTTACTTTTGAGTTGTTATACTCTTAAAGGGCTCTTCCAGAGACGTTTTAATACAGCACCATTAAAGCAGTAATGCTTTTATTTCTACAAATACCATTTGTCTAAACTTCCCACAGGGTTAACACAAGTTACACTCAGGGCTGAAATAACCAAAAAGCAAAGTGAAAAGAGTAAAATGGCCAGACGGAGGTGATGGATATGTTGGGTGTTTTTTTGGTTTTTTTTTGTTGTTTTGTTTTTTTTTTTTTTTTTTTTTTTTTTTTTTTTTTTTTTTTTTTTTTTTTTTTTTTTTTTAAAAGCTTAGGCAAGAGATCCATAGGTTTCAGGCACATCCCTCCCAAGTAAACTAGCCAGAATGTTGCTGCAGAAACATGAAAACATGTATTTGGAGGGGCAGAGTGGAGAGGAAGGTCGAGACTTCTGTAGACAGTAAAACTTGCACAAAGAGTAAAATACTCTGCCAAAGAAACAGAGCAGGCTGATACCAGGGTCAAATCCTGTTTCTGTTGCTGCTGATTTCCAGGCCTGTACTACTGTCATTAGACTTAAATCCATCAAAACATCTGTTAATTTGTGGAAACTCAGTGTCATACTTTATTTTGTAACATAGTGAAATATTTCAAAACAATGTGGTAAGTTCTGGTAATGGGTAACTCCCAGAGCAGGCTGAACTGTTGGGACACTGACTTTGTTCAGCTCTGTACTGCCATTCTTCTCACAGGCTGTGGTTTCCTTCCTTCACTTGCCTTCCTATGGTTTTTTTTCTACATTTGTTTTCTTGATTTAAGGTGAATGTGGAAAGACATATATCTTTACAAGGTAATTACGTATAATTAAAGGATTGTGTTGTGCATACGTGTAGGTTACGTGGAAACTCTTGGGTTGCATGGAGTCTTCCATAGTTGAGGGCAACTACCTATATAAGCTGATGTCTTCCTCCTGTAGAGCTCAAAATCAAAGTAGGTGGTATAGAAAATCAATTAATTATAAGACTCAGAGCAGGGATTAACTGTTGTTTTCAGTCTAGAATGTAGTACATGAGGGTCATAGCCTAAGATGCAGGATAACTGATGACCTGCACCAAAACTCTTGCTCGTATACTTGAAGGGAGCTTAGAAGTACAGACAATAACTGAATGAAGTGGTACAACACTCTTGTGTCCCAGTTAATCTTTAGAGTAGAAATACAAAAAATGCTGGTTTCCTAACAGGCACCATGTGCTAACATTTCCTTTTTCTGCAGTTTTTCAGCAGGTTGTGTAGCATTACCAGCTCTAATTAATATCAAGGCAGTTATTGAACAAAGGCAGTGCACTGGTGTTTGGAACCAGAAGGATGAACTACCGGTGAGTTGATGCTAAGCTCTCCCAGGGAAGATTTCTAATGTTGAATGCTGTTTTCAGGTTTCTTCTGAGCTGGATATTGAGGCATATTACACACGGCCGCCACCTCCAGCAGCTCCTGGGCTTGGGACTTCCAGCTGTACAGAGACTTCTGGGTTTTGTCCCACGCCAATGGACATGGCTGCTTGTTTCCCATTTGTAGGCTCAACCAGTGGCGAGGCTGAGTGTGAACCGCAGACACCCACCCACACACACGCACAAAGGATACCGATATGACTGGCTATGCAGGCTGCCACAGATGAGGCGCTGCCTTCAACAGCACCCACGTACGGGACTTGCATAAAACATAGTCAGCCAAGATCCCTTCCTCCTCTTTCGCTGTAAAAGAATGAAATTCACTGTCGAAAGCATATACACACCACTCTAGATTCACAAGCAGATGTACGTTCGTGGACCCTCAAATACTGACGAGGCCCTTCTGGCCCCTTTTATACCCCTTTCTGGCTGTTCCTCCCCAATCCCCTTCCCCTGCACATTCCTCCTGCAGTTTGTATAGTTCTGCTAACTCCCCTCTCCCCTGAGACCCTTAGGTTTGCATTCTTATCTGTTGCAAAGTCCAGGTTTGGTTGCAGTTTCTTGATGATCTATCAATTAGTGTGACTGACAAGGTTGTTTCTTGTTGCTGTCTCTGTTACGTTTGTCTGTCAGGTTTATATTTCTTGGTTTTGTTTGTTGCTCCCCTGTTAACTTGTTATCCCTTTTCACACTGAAAAGGTCTTTGATCAAATGACCTTAACAAAACAGATGTTCTCGCCTTCCACTTGGCCTTAAACTGAACATATGAGATGTTTCTGTATAACTGGAAAGGAAATGCATCCCACTGAGAAACATTAACTTCCCCTAGCTATGCTTGAGCTCTGTCCCCTAGTTGCTTTGCACTAATTCTTTATCAGGCAGATAGGAGATGAAAGAATTAGTGCTGCATCTGGGGACATGAGAACTGAATTGGGATCCAGTGCATTATGCTTCCAGCACAACTCATTTGTATCAGTTGAAATGAAGTTCAGTTGTTATGAAACCCCAGTTTCCCTTTATAGCTCTTACTAGGTGCATGCAGTTCTCCAGTGGCCTGCTCCTCATTTGGAAAGAAAACCTATTTTGTGCAAACTGGGCATGAACCAAGTTAGCCTCTTTGACTGTAGCTGTAAGAGATTCATTTATAGTGTAAGTACGAGTGTTGAGTTTCTCCCAGCTATGTTTTCTGTAACACTGAGAGTGTAACCTCCAAGTGTGACAGATTCATGCACTGCTGTCCAGACAGGAACGATTAGCTAGGGAGCATTTGGGAGAAGATTGCTGTCAGATGCAGATCAGTTAATAGTATTTATATGCCTCCTTGCATATTCTAAACTTAAGGGTCTCTAGCATGTACTGCTAAGGCAGTATGGGGATGGGAAGCCTTATTGTCATTGTGCAAAGACAAAGATTAAGCAGTGTGAAAAGGTTATATTGTCAGATTTTGCTGAAGGTTAAACCTGTCAGAACTGAGGACTGATCAGAGCCAGGAGCTTCAGGTACAGAAGCTGTGATTTTTGCAGTTCTCAGTTGATTCCTGAAGTCACAGACACATTCTTCTTTGAGATGTCCCTTTCTGAAATAGTTTGGTCCTGATGGCAAGAGCTGTGCTGTACCAATGTATTCTGTGTTGCTACAAAAACGAAATGATTCTGATACTCTTCATTACTGACATGAAATGTAGGTGTTGGGAGAGTCTTTCAAGAAGCTGTAGAACATTAACATAATCAATCCAATGGTTTTTTAATTCTCTTTTATTCCTCCCCCCCCCATGAGATCTAGAGATCTATCATCTAAACCTCTTCGGAAATCACTGGCTATGAAATACAGAAAGTCTTGTTGGGTCATTAGCTCAGTTTTCCTGCTAGGGCATAGGTCTGCACTAAAATATGCACTTGCCATTTGGCAGAGTACTCCGCTTTGTTGCGGATGGGAAGAAGCAACATAAGTCACCGTTTTAAGATCACAATTAAGTATTTTTGGCTGGGAAATTGTCAGGCATCCGCATAATGGATTTTGCTGCCTTCTCAGCTGAATGGTGAAATCTGTTAAATAAGGGCCATGACCTAAAAGGGTTAATTGTCTGGAAATGTAGTTTTCCAAGATAAATTGTTATGTTAATTTCTTTCACAGATTGAAGTGGACCTCGGTAAAAAGTGCTGGTACCATTCAATATTTGCCTGTCCCATTCTTCGTCAGCAAACAACAGATAATAATCCACCTATGAAATTAGTCTGTGGTCATATTATATCGCGAGATGCTTTGAATAAAATGTTTAACGGCAGCAAGTAAGTACCATTCTTTTATTTCAAGCAACATACAGACAAGGACAAATCTTAAGAATAGAATACTGTGTTTTGGGGAAAACTGAGTCCATAATTACATAATTGGTGGAAGCTTGTTAATCTTAGATAATTACTTAGAAACCAGATAAGCCAGGTTGATGCACTGGAGAAAAGCCCTCTGATGTTGTAGAAAGTGAGATTATGGGAAGGAATGCAATGAACAGGGTAATTTTCCAAGTTGTAATTACCATTGTGTTGTCTTAAATTCAAAATGGAGGCTTTTACACATACAGTTTTTCATAGGGAGCAATGTTAGTGATGCATGAAACATCCCTTAAAAAATAGAATTAAACCTCTGGGGAAATACAGCTTAGTAATTGAGCAGGTAGTTGAATTATCGCTGTGGAAATACGCCTTCTTAGGTATCAGTGGGGTGCCTACAGGCTTTTGGGAAGGAGGAAATGGGAGGGAGAGCGCTATACAGATTCCCTTGAGGAAGGACCAGTGGTAATTTAGATTGAATATATGCAGCTTCTGTGGAGGCTGTCAGCTTAATTTAGAGCCATAAGTTGTTCTGCAAAATTCAGTGTGAAAATAAGTGATGGTATGAATGAAAATGTTGAGTGATGTTTGCATTCTTTGCTCTGCTAGAAAAGCCTAAAGGTATGCCTTCATGAGTGACTTTAGCCATTTTAAGCCAGTAAACTTGCTGCTGCACTACTCCTGTCCCTGATTACTCATTCCTGATGCTTTCATTGATCAGCTTCAGTGACAGCACAGTTCTGGCAATATTAACTTGGGTGGCGGGGGGGAATGAAGG
>WEKW01009800.1:1183-13644 GCA_013389905.1 Sula dactylatra
TGATGAAATATTACATACAGAAAAGGAAAAAGAGGAGGGGGAAATATAAGCAACTTTTGAGGAATGTATTTCTCACTTATGGTGACTGCTTAAAGACATTCAGTCATTTGAAATTGTCCCAGGGGCTAATAAATCAGAAAAGAATAGATTTGGCAAAGTTCCTGCCAAATTTTTGTATCAAATACAGACAATTTATCATATCTATTTCCTAAATAGTCTGGACTAAACTCCTTGAAATAAATGCAAGTCAGATGTTCCGTCTCCAACAGCAACTTTCTCATTCTATAATGTACTTGTTTTGGGTCACAGTAATTGCAGATAAGGACATAGCCAGTGACAGTACGTACAGTCAAAATAGAGAATAAGTTTTGAGATAATTTATAAGCACCATAATTTGCATAGCTTATAAATTTAAGTCAATAATCTGCAGTAGTATATATAAGCAGTTTGAACAGTCTTACCAAAACACATCAAGTTCCACTTAGATGTAATTACTGATCCATGAACACCCCATGGCAACAGTGTGTGTTCTCCTACCAGACTGAAGAACAAAATACAAAATCAGAAATGGAGGCTTGTAACTTCTTTACTTTTCTGATGGTATAAAACTCATCCATCGTGCCACTTTTGAAGACATGCACAAAAAAAACTTGTCAAGGAAATCTAGAACAAATTTCAACCTTTTGCTTGAGAAGAAATGTTAACTCCCAAAAAGTTATAGCAGTTCCATTTTCAAAGATGCTTATATTAATGGCATCTTAAATAATGCTATTGTCAAAAAAGTCAGTTACAAAGACTCAAAGTGAAAAGGCAAATTCATTCTCTCGAAATTAAAAAAGAAAGTCAATTTTTGATGAAGCTGGTTCTATAACCTATGATCATTTTATGCAATGTAATGCTTAAAGCAATCAGGATTATGCAGTTTTTCATGTGAAACCCATGGTTCCTATGTTGTGTCCCACAGACTACACAGTTTACAGAATCCTATTGTCCTTACATTATTTTTAGGTAAAATTTTCATAGCCATGATGTACCTTATAAAAAGTTTTCAGAACTGACTGTGATCCACAATGGCTGTAAATTTTGGAATTAGATTATTTTTCTCATGTACATGCAGCTTGAAAAGCCCATGACCACTGCCAATTTCTATTTTTAACTACATGGCTGACAAAGTTGACAAAGTGAAAATAGCCCTTTTCTCTCCTCCCATGGAAATACACAATTTTTAAGAGCCTTTTTTCTTTTACTTCATTCTGTCTTCTCCAATCTAGACAGCAGATTTGACCAGTTAAAGAACACTATGAATTACCTGAGATACAACAGAGCATTTCGAGGCATGAGTCACTAATTCTCTCAGGCCTGTGTGAAAGGATATGCCAAGATGATAAGGCAGAAATATTTCTATTATTATATATATATTTAAAAGACTTTGATTAAGTAGGCAATTTTAGGAGGAGAGAGACAAGTTAAAAGAAAACAAAAAGGCTCCAGAAGTACTGAATTTTCGTTAAAAAAAAATCAACAGCATCCTTATAATCAACTACATCCATGGATTATTTAATAAATTAAATTATCCAGCAATGAAAAAGCCATCTATGAAGTATGAGCAATGACCATATGTAAGCCAACCATTTAGAAGCCTTTTAGCACTTACAAGCATTTGTTTTCAATTTAGTTTTTCCAAACACCTCATATTACGCTGCTGGACCTCTCAAAAAAAAAAAAAATAATCAATATAAACTGATGGGACAAAAACCTGAGCTGCTTCTCAGAACTCCATAAAGAGCTGTACAATGATTTTCTAAAGGTGTTAAGTTTTAACATTTTTTGTTTGCTCCTGAAGAACAGGGTGACTGTGCACCTAAAAATGTTCCACCAAATAACTGCCAGCACTGCAAAATGACATGGTACCATCACAGATCTGGTTCCTAATTTCCCAAGATTGATCCAGGAATTTAGCGAACTTAAGCAAGTACCTATTTGCATTTTTAAAGGTAAACACCTTGGCATACCTGACCCCTGTAAACTTTTGAAAGGTTTATTAGTGTACTCAGTTCCCATTAAAATTGACAGCAACCAAAGCACACTGAAAATTTTGTATTTCTTTAAAAACAGGTTTTTGCAGTTAAGAAGTTAAATTATTTGCTTGAAATAAGTAAATATATTTAAGATTTAAATATTGTATCAAGAGCAGCAGAAGGATGACAGCCAAAGTAAAGGCCCAAATTGAATCACTTTCAGCAGATCATTTTTACATTTCAATTTGCTGACATTTATTTCCAAGCTACGCGATGTCATTTCGAAGGTGCCACGAGCTGCAGGTCCCCGTGCTGACCAGACCACATGAAACTCCTTTAACTTAGACTCCAAAGCTAGAAATGTTAATTCATCATCCTGTCAAAATAATGACATTCATTCATAAGTACCATCCAATCTCCTCCACACCTGGCTGAGTCTTCTGTTCAGCCTAGTGAAACACACTAATTACACACTTTCTCCGCCTGTCCTCTGGACAGTGTACCTCACCATATTTGAAAAGAGTAATGACATAGAACTAAAAACTGGGCAAACACCCTTAAACTTGACAGAAGCGCAGACAGGCCAGAGAACCCAGGCATGTTAGGTGCCACACTCAGTCCATCAGATTCCAAGCGCACCTCTTGGGGCACCTCGTACTAAGACTCTTCCACAAAGCCTTTTAGCTATCTTGCCCATGCAAAATTAATTTAAATGTATGTGGCTGTTGACGATCTCAGTCAGAGCATTTGGCTTGTATCCATGACCCTCATCAGAAGTCCAGCATGGAACTATGATCAGTGCTTGTAGACTCTCACTTGGGCAAATGACAAGAAGGATACAAGAAAGATGATTTCCTTTCCAAATCCCTGTGGGGTAACTGGACCTGCTACAGCTGTACTCATGCTTCTTGCAAGAAGCAAAGTCCAGAACATCCCAAATGAATGGCATCATCTTTCCTGTCTCCAGTTGACTGACTACCTTAGACATTTTAGACAAAAGATTAGAGAAGGTCCCTTCAGATACAATTACGTTCTGCTCTGAATATTCACCTCTAAAACTGAGGATGCTAATTCAAATCCTTTTCAGCACACACAAAAAAAAAAAAAAAAAAAAAAAAAAAAAAGAGAGAGAGAGATCTCCCATTAAGCATTATGATTAAAAACAGGAGGAGGCACAACCACGATATCTTCCGGAACATCCCAATCCACTAGGCAATATCTAAGAGCATTCACCAGGTAAGACTCAGACAAACAAAACACACCTAACATGCAGCTCAGCAAGGTTTATGTATTCAGAAATACTAGGACGAAATGAATTCTAAAGATGGGCAAAACCAAGCATGTAAGTTACCACGGAAATTTCTTTGCAAAAGTTTAGGTGCTTCAGAATTTTAGGTTCTTCCAGAGTTTAATGAAAGATTTTGAGGATCCACATTCTGAAATGCAGTGCTTGGTGAAGCAGTAATGCAAAATTTAGGTTCCAGTATTTTAAACTGAACTAGTCCTAAGCAGAGAGGCCAGCCTCTTTCTGCAGCATTTCTGCACGAGCATGTGTATTTTGTTGAACTCACAAAGGGCACAAAAACTTATTACTATGTATGCCAACCTGCCACGTGTTGCGTGGGCTGCAGAAACTGTCACCACTTTCTCTAGAGTGACAGCCAGCCTGACCTATCAAGTCCAGGTTTTAGATGATACTCAAATACTCTTTCTTCCCTTCTGCTGAATTTTATTTGCTTACCAACCTTTAAAAGACCTGTGCTTACCTGTTAGCACCTTTGCTGTGTCCTGGTAACGTTGGGCCACCGCAATCAGGCTTTTAACTAAAGGCTTCGCTCTGAAATGACCCATCTGCAGCCAAAGCTGTTTGTTAAGCAGTAATTCTGAACAGATTCCTGAATTTTAAAGCATTAAGACCCTTAGGCACGATCAAGTCTCCACTGTGCTATGCGCTGCACAGACAGAACATCCCCAAAATAAACAAAGTATCTCACCTAAGGGTGAAGACAAAAGCAGACTTACAAAATAATTTCTCAAGGTTACATGGCAGATCGGAGACAGAATCTAACCAAAGTCATCCAGGTATAACAATAAATGTTGAAATCTTCATGGCATCAGCTTTCATGAATGTCCCTCTTAATAAGGTGCAGAAAAAAAGAAAATTTAGAACTGACCTGTAAAAAATATTCTCATTATACTTTTCAACCATTGTGGTGACGAGGAGGAAATGTTTTTCTGAATGAGTATACTGTACCTTTAATGGTTCATTTGTAGTTCAGAATAAAATCTGAACTATTTGTTGTTCATTGTTGTTATATTCTGTTCCAAGGTTCATAATTTGAAAATTGACTTTGGGGACTTTTTGCTTGGTCTATTAAAATGATTCATGTTGCATTCAACATAAATTGTGCATACACAGAGGAGGTTTAGCACACGTATTCACAGTATAATAACTAAAGTGAATTTTGTACAAGCTGCAGTTTGTGGCAAGGATGCCGTATCATTTGTCTTAATTTTTCTTCGGCATCACATTAGGCTAGTGCATTTACATTTTCAGGTATGGCTAAACACTTTAAAACTTCCTTTTTACAGCATGAGTAAAGAGAGAATCAAATCTACATGTTTATATAATGTAACAAAGTAATGCCTTTTTACTGTCTAAAGTACACATGGATTTACTTTCCATTTACCTTCCCGCACAAAGGCAACTGCAAAGTGCATGAAATATTCACCACCTATGAATCACGTACTGTTCCTATTAAAAGGATGATAATGTTCTGTTTTACCTTTCAAACCATGATATGGTAACAGTCACAGTGTCTAAGTGGTTTTGTCACTGAAAACTACCAATGCAATGTACAGTAAGGTAGGAGTGGTTAGCTTTTTATAAAACTTTAGGACAATTTAGTGTCAATTAACTAAATAATTAAGAGCTGAGAGATTATTTCAGACACTAAGTTCAGAAATACTTATTTTGCAAAAGTGGATTTGCCAGGAAAGAGTGTGAATCAGACTAAATACGTGGAGGGGGAGGAAGACAAACCAACATTGTCACTCTGTCTTCACTGAGTGTCAGACAAAGTTCATCTGTTCTAAGTGTTTATTTTAAAAACTAGTTTAATATTTCTAACATGGAAATTTTTGAGAAGATATTTCAACTTTCACCTGTACTGAGCGCGATCTTTCACTTTGGTTATATTCTGGTCTTCACTTCTGCAGTGCAATTTTCAGCTCACACAGATGTTTAGTACACAAGTGCTGATGCTTGAGGCTCAAAAGCATTCAGAAATTCATATCTATGGACAAAATGGGTGGGCAGTCGGGACATACAGGTTTTGTGTACAAAAAATTCTTGTGTTTTATAAGAACAGAATGACCCGCATATTCAGGAACTGATCAATCCTTAGAAGTTAATGTCAGTTTGATATCAACAACCACAACAAAAAAGAAAACTCTGAAAGGAAATAACTTTTTTTATATGGAGTCAAATAATCTGGAATGGATTTTGCACAAAAAGAGATAAGAAGCCATTATGCACTTAATAGTGCATTAGGAAGGAGCCAAGCTTATGTGGGAATTTTAGCCAACACATTATTTTGTCTTCAGGATACTGAGAAAATAAACTTTTTTTCTTTGTTTTTGAGGGTTACGGCAGTCCAGAATTATTTCTGAGATGTGATATAGACTTCTCTAATCTTTAACATAATCTGAATAGCATTTAAATTTGCAGTATACTTAACACTGAACATATTCTAACCATCAAAGCAGGCCAAGGTGAACCCCACCTTCAGTAGAACAAAAAACCTTCATGCCTGAAGACCAAAAATTTCTTGCAGTTCTGTATGGGCCCAACAAAGATAGTAACATAAATGCACACCTCAGAAGTGTTTTTAGTCTTTACTTTAGTTGCTCTGCTAGGACCTCTGTCATCTAAATATTTTATTCTCTAGGGGGAGATCAGTTAATAAGCCTGCTTCCACCACCCTGGCACTAAATGAGCCTGACATCCACCATAGAAGAGCTAGTAACTCCCATACAGACCACCAGGGCCAAATTTTCACCAGCTGACTGCTACTTTTTCTTTTTTCTAAGAAAAAGAAAAAAAAAAACCAACCCAAAACTACCAAATTTTTCTAATTCTTCTACCAGTATCACATAAAAGAACATGAACAAGTATCAGAATTCTGCATTACTAATTAAATGTGCCCTGTTAGGCTCTACTAACCAAGACTGAGGATAAGCAGCTCCTATTGCAAGCTGGTAAGGACCACTTAAATATTAATGGTTTGTGTTTTCCCTTATACACATTCCTGTTTCACCTCTGTGTTTCTATTTCTGGCAGTGTGCCATAAGAACAACTCCAGAATGAAAATCACCTTTTTCCACTAAAACATTCTTCCCAACACCACGCTCATGCTATGGGCATCCGAACAGTAAGGCACATGCCTGGTGCAAACCACACCGTGGCACCTACGCACAATAAGCAGACTGCATCTGAGGGGTGAAAAACGTACGGACTGTGCAATGGAAACCAGGCACGGGTGAAGCTGATAAATGCCATCTGAATCCATTCAAGGGTAAATTTGCAAAAGCTGTGGCTGGGCAAACTCACTTTTTGGAGCTTACAACTTTTTAGGACTGGAACTATTTTATTTGCAATAGGCCAGCGTGTTTATACATCCAAGGTTTGAGAAAAAGCAGTCTTACGCTGGAATAAAAGTGAAAGAGTTCACATGCTATCAGATCGTTTACAGCTACTTGGTATGTCTTCCCTCAATACGCAGGGATTAAGAGAGATAATCCTAACAGGTCACGTTCCATACAATATTCTAGGACCATATATCTGCAGAGACCATCTCAGGCCAAAAGAAAAAAAAATTCAAAAACTAAAATAAAACCCTCTTGCTTCACAACATTTGTTCCACTTCCATTAAGCAGTATTTTCTCATAAACTTGTTTAATAATTTCTATTCTAACTATAAGCAGTAAGACTGAAAGTCTGAAAGACTCACAGAAGAACAATTAGAATAATAACAGATTTTATAAAGACACAAAAATGAGAAGCACAAAGAAATATATATTCTCAAATCAAATATGGCATAGAAAACAGGAATCAAAACACATCTTTCCCTAGTTTTTATATGCAATAATACTCGAACTGTAGGACTTGTAATTTATTTTTACTACCTCTGCTTTCATAAGGACGATCAGTTTCCCATCACATTTTGAAATTACATAAACACTTATTAGTATCTTGGAAATATATAAAGACCTTTATTGACTATATTAATTAAAATTCAGGAAATTCAAGTTAAAAATGCAGGGCAGAAAATGAAGAACAGAAATTCATGTAGAAGCACTTAAGTCCAAAATGTGTCCAGAATCATAGAGATGCAGGTACTGTATGTGTTAAATCATACCATGTAAAAAAAAAAAAAAAAAAAAAAAAATTTAAAAAAAATCTGTATTTTAATCTTTTTGGGCGGAAACAAATTATCTTATTTACTACATGAATGGTTTCCTCAATTTGACGCCAATCTTTGGAGGCAACTTCAACCTGTCTGAATTAAACAGTCTGCAGGAGAAAAGACTAGATTATTTATATTACAGAATACTGTTAAAAAATAAAATTGAAAGATTACTTTACCGTACATTGAAAATAAGAACATGCACATCACTCCAGCTTACAAAAATCTAATTTTACTTTTTCTGTTCTGAGAGAAGTTTGATAAGTAGGAGACATGCTTATATAGCCACACACATATATATGTATGTATGTATAAATTCCCCCCAAATGGACAGCACCTGGAAAAAGGAGAAATTCACAAAATTGTTTTGCATCTGTGTATTGTGATTATAAATGTTGCAACCAGAAGATCCTTTGGTATTTAACCTTTTTATCTGCAATAACTGCACTCTATATATACAATATACATAAACTTTATATTTCATTCTATACCTCATAAATAAGTCTTGGCTTACACTTTCTAGAGAAGTCACATTTCTTTTTAATGCATACAAGCACATTGGAAAACAATTAGAATCATAATGAATTGAAAATAATTCACTGAAAACCTGATAGTGGCCAGATGAAAATATCTCAGATGGATTAACATTTCCTAACATCTGATTTTCAGAGATGTGGGCAAAACAAATGAACAGTTTTAACTAAACTCAAACTTGCATTGTCCACTCATGTAATTCTACAGTTCACTGATAGACAAATTTTACTAAGTCAAGGCCTAATTACACAAATACCCACAACCGACAGTAATACTTCTTCATAGACATGTCTATCATGTCTCCTAGAGTTTAGTTTAGAATAGAGGACCTCCTGCACTGAATGCTTACGCAAGCAGCTCTCATGTACGAAAAAAAAATTGACAGAATAGACAAAACTATCTGCATTTCACAGAAACTCACAGTCTGCTTCACTACTTGGTGTAAACACCATTGCAAAAGGCTTAGCACCCCCAGAGAAATTCTGAAAGAGAAATATGTTCCTGCTGTGAAAGAAAGCAGAAGGACAAACTCCATGCGAAAATACCCGAGGCACCCTGCGCTGCGCTAGCCAAGCCTCCTGGCTGGCCAAGGAGGTCCTGCGTCCACCTGAGAAACCTGCTCTTCCCACCTCCCGCCAGCTGCTGCCTGGCAAGAAGATCTCCCAGGTGACTTCATGAACAGCAACTCAAATTTGTTCCATGATTTGCCTGAGAATTTTCTTCATTCACTTCCTATTTTGATAGCAGCAACTACTAAACTACTGAAATTGTAACTCACTTGGAGAAGAAAGAAGAAAACTTTACAAAAAAGGGACAAGAAAGAAACAAAGGAGAAAGGATGGTTTTCTTTCGTTTTCTGTCTATGCATTGTTTTGGGGGAGGAACCTTCAGGAATTGTTTTACTCCTTATTAACCACAAGACTTCATAGTTTGACAACTGTTCACATACAACGAGATGTACCATCCATAGATAGGATGCCCTATGCTTCTTACAGACATTAAACTAGCATAATAATAATATTCTTTAGTAAGGGCTGTGATCCCTGTTTAACACATGGGAAAATGAAGGCACAGAGAGGTAACATCCCAGATGAAGTCCCATAATGTTTCCGTGGCAAAGCTGGAAACGCAACCACGAGTGCCCGTTCCTTGTGCTAAGTGGCCATCCAAACTCTCTCTTAAAAAGACATCCATCCGACTGCCTGGGATGCAATGGTGTTCAGCAGCCAGAGAGGTATGTGTCATACCTAATGGGGCATAGAAAATGGGCCACATTCATTGCTGGCATAACTCAAAGGGCTTGTACCAGTGATGAATTTAGGTCAATATTTCAGGACATGTGCTAGCTCATACTACCCAAATATTCTTTTGTTCGGCTGATTTGAAGAGCTAGTCTGTTCAGCTTGTTGCTCAGAAGCCTGTGTAGCCTTGTAGCAAAAACAAAAAAGGCTTACATCATCAGTACAACAACATCATTTCTTGTCCTAGTTGATCCAAAGTATCTCTTTTTATTGGAAACATTTTGAAGAGATAATTCTGAATAACAGTTAAATGACTGCTGCAAAGACTGCATGAGAAAACAAAACTCACAGACAACATTACCCTCACCAAAGCCAAAAATAAAAGTTGCATCTTGAGCATAAACTGAGATAACCCAGACCTAGCTACGTCTTGGATATCATGCAACTGTTGCAGTCACATGTGCTAGCAAGGGAATGTCATGTTAAATTCACATCTACTGCTCCTCTACTGCCATGTGACTTTACATAGAATAACTGAATTTATATCAGAATTGAAACCATAGTAACACATTCAACTATGAGCAGAGTAAAACTGATCAGTGCACAAGTAAGTAAACCTGAGGAAAAGGTTGAGAAAATGCTACCGGCATTTCAGTTTTGTAGAAAAACATTTTTGATTACTTAAAAAGAGGTGAATTACTACTGAGAGTAAACTAAGCATGGATGTAACACTGTACTTATAGCATAGAGCACTGGTAGATCTAACAAACTGGATGGAGTTTGCATGGAGCTACAGCCACTCAGGTTTATGACTACCATTATGAAATAGCTCATTACTCCTTGAAGCAAAACTTTCTACACAAGTGGTAAGAAAGAGAAAAGGCCAGGAAAGAATGCCTGAAGTATGTATAAAATGCTACATGTATGATATACAAGAAGATATTGTGGGAAAAGCACATTCACTGCACCTTCATATTCTTGGGTTATTCTTTCCCTCCCTTTCCTTTGACTTAAATATAATGCACCTCAAAAAGATATAAACCGCATTGCATCCAAGTACTATGTCCAGCCATTTACTTTTTCTTCTTCAAAACAACACACATGGAAGTGTCAAGGATTGTTTCTTCCAAAAAATTCCCTTTTCAGAACTATCAGTGTGTGCTTGTACTAAAGATCAAATCTGAACCATTCAAAAACCTTCAGTTCCAAGTGGATGAACATTCTTGGGTACAAAAAAAAGGCTAATATAAGCAGTCACTTCGACTAGAGTCCCATGAAAAACACTGGGTGACAAAAGCCCCTTATAGCAATCTGCAAGACGGAGAAATAAATTAATCAAACTGCCAAACTAAGAAGGCTGGGTTTGACCTCCTTCTGATCTCATTACTTCTCTATTACCCTTTTGAAAAACATCCTCTTACAAAGATCACTAATTGAAGATTATGTGGAGGGGAATCGCACCTCTCCATCACCGTGGTAACTTTGACTCATTTGTCATTCTAATAATTCACTTCTTTTCTTTTCTGAACAGACAGAGACACTAATAGACTATCATCAGTTAAAAAGGCAATTTTTCCATTTAATTGCACTCATTAAATACTGCACTAGAACAATTGGAAAAGCAATACCCTCAATATTTAATCATACAATAGCAATAATGAAACGCTACTTCAAAATAAACGTGGCAACATGTAGGATGACACAAAGTGCATGTGGTAACTTCTGGAGCATCACCATATTTTCTGATAAAGATATTTGAACCTTTTTTCCTTACTTTTTTTGACAATTGGGTATACGAAAGGAGTGGACTAACAGCATTGACTACAGCTACGCACTAGAGAGAAACCAGTGGGCAAACTCCTTCCTAATTACCTCATCTCTCTGACCACTGAACCATGACAATAGAAAGGATTTCATAAACCAAAACAGCAAGTCAGTGTATTCATGGAAAACATTGAACAAGACTGGATTTGCACACTATCTTACTGGAACAAATTGGATCACTTAGGAATTTAATTGAAGATAAAAAGGTTAATCGCACTGGTAGAGTGACTGCAATGGGCACAGTCATCAGGTGTCTATTTGCCTGAGATACCTTATTTTCTATCTTCTACAGAAATCGTACATCTGTCTTCAGTGTAACTGCATTCCCATTACAGAAAGTTCACTATAGTTTAACTATACTAACATAACATAGTAGGAACTATAATCAAAGCTTTGTGTTGAGATGTGCAGAAAACTTCGAAGTGCCTGTTTCAATTTCAAATGTCACAATACACAATGGCTGTCAAGAAATGTTTCTATTTTTACTGCAATTCTATCTATAAGTGTAAATACACTAAACACAGTCAAGCAGTCAGGCTAACTTCACTGGGACTATTCCTGTCAATAGATACCATTTTATCTGTCATTTTCTATCTAGCTTTCCTATAGCACCAAATTATTTAAATATTTCATTTTGGATTTGATGGTCACAGTAATCAGGGTTGGTGACTGAGATCCAAGTGTGCTTTGCCATTCTAGATTACAGCTTCTAAAACTGAGCTGGTTAAAATTTTTAGAAGGGAAAAACAGACAAAAATACTAGAAAGCCATTTGGTTTGAACTGCATATTTGCAGGATTCCCGTTTCTCCCAATTGTTGCACACACTGAGTAGTATCACCACTTTATAATCAGGCAATCCAGTAGATACAATGCTCTGCTTGTACAGTGGAAGAAGTGCGGGGTATCAGTAAAAGGAAAGAACAAAAGTTTTGAAAAACAGTTATCTGGGCTACCTTTGCTAGGAAAAGATGCACCAAGTGTAGCATCTCCTTAATCAATTATTTATTCAACATTGCATGTGAGTAACCTTATTGATTCCACTGAGACTAAGGGCTAGACCAATATGAAAGAAAATGACAGCAGGACAGAAAGTCAAGAAGCATCATGCAAGGCCAGGTCAGAAAGGCTAAAACATGTAAGATAGTGGCATATTCAATTTAGGAAAAATTGTAATTTAGTTTTAATTCTTCTAGCTACAAATCTTAATATCATAAAGTTTTCAATAACAGATCTTTATGTGTAACATTTTACAGTCAGGGAACAGTCCCTGAATGACTACAGTATGTGAATTAAATATACAGTGATAGCAAGGACCTTATTTATACATAGTTTTTATGATAGTTATTTATATGTTATTATAACCTATACAACTTGT
>WEKW01009821.1:0-10041 GCA_013389905.1 Sula dactylatra
AGATTGAGATTACACCTTGTCAGAGCTCTCTGGCATGTGCAGAGAAGTACTGTAAAGTTCAACTTGGGAGGGGAAAACATGTCCACTTCAACAGGCATACCTGGAAATCTCACCTGTGAAGTCAGCACTATAATATCCCCGTGTCATTAATTTTTCCACTCTTCTCCAGTGCCACTGTTACTCAGGGTTCATAATGACACACTGTTTTGAGCTTCTTCGACTCGGTTCTTCCACAAACAGATTGTCAATGAATAAATTTGAGCCATTTTATCCACATTTTCAGGGTGATATGAAAATGTCATAATGTGACTGTGTCTCACCATGGAACATGTAATGTTTAAATCACACAGAAAAGAGCCTTCATGTGCTCTGGTGTGTTCCAAATCAATGACCAACAACTACAGACAAGATCCTGGCATTTTAATAGGTATTCCAATAAAACATTCAGCTCAGTACTAGGCTGTGGTCAAACACAACAGACAGAATTTTAGGAAATAAAAAGACAAGGATAGATGAAGTAGAAACTGTCACTAGCCTAATCGAGTGCTCTTCTAGCCTTCCTCTAGTTATAAATTTAGGAAAGGAAATAGCAGAACAGAAGGGAAGTGGACACACAAAGAAGACGTAGTGAGGGCAGAGATGAACGAGAAAAATAGTTATGAGAAATGTGAATGAATAAAACATGGAAAAAGGAAAAAAAAAAACCCCATAGGAATTACTAGCAGAGGATTCTGCCTTTCATAACTAAAATACATATGCCATAAGGTCATAGAAGAAGCTGGATCACAAAGTCAAGGATATTAGTGTCTTTCTGAAAACTCAGGTTCTTCCATGATCATGAGAAAAGTGAAATGAAAACCCATGGCTATAAATAAGAATGTAGGTTTTAAATACTAATTAAAAATAAAACACATGAAAAAATGCTGTGACGTTATTCTCGCATAACGACCAGAATATTTACTGAAGAGTAAGTCTTTTGGAATAGAAAGAGGACAGCTGTTTAAAAATATTTTGAAGACAAAATGTTCATTATTCATTGTACTTGTGTAAGCTTTTTTATCACTTATTATTCACTTTAATATCATATAAAATGGAGTAAACGATGAAGTTACTGCTTTCACACTATTCTTTCTTACTAGTCTTGTTCTCTCTTTTTTGAAATATGTTTGGTCACTCACCTGTTTCTTTCTCACTGCAAACTGTTTTTTGCACTCTTATCTTTTCTACTTTTCTTCCAGCTCAGAACTGTATTTGCTACCTCCCTACTTTTTTTCCCAAACCCAAACCATCATTCCCTTCTCACAATATACATAGCTGTAGCGTGCCATTCGACATATGAAAGGTAACAAAGCAATCCATCAGGAGAGAAAAGAAATAAAATGTTGAAGTAAAATACTATCATCCACTTGATTATTTGTCAGCTAATAGACTAATAAGAGCTTTTGCCTTATATAAAAGTTTACGCACAGCTCAGTTCATGCTTGCCATTAGTCTGGGCTTGGCCACTGAGTTTCAGTCACATGAGTGACTGCAAGTTTGAAGAGAATCGGTGGTGTGGACTACTCATCTGAAGAACTACTCATCTAAGCCCCTGCTGCCTGGATCTAAACACAGGGCAGGCACTCAGCTAGCACGTGGGCATGCAGCACACTAGCCCAGCAGATGGGCTGGAGGGAGAGTCTGACAGAACATTTATCATGTGTGTTCGCAGAGTTGGTTTTGAGCACAAATTCTTGACTATGCCTTTTAACCAATATTTCTGTATAGAATGCACAACTTCACAGACATGCTGCAAACTCTACAAGCACGAAAGCTTGTTTCTTGGTGCCTCTGTGAGGTGAAATACATAGTAGAGAGCAATATCCCTATATTGACATTCTGAAACACGGAGATTTACTGTTTGAGTGGGCTAAGAAAGGTCCTGTCTCAGATGTGTCTTTGCCTTGTTGATTTTTAACTATATATACGCACAATTCCATGGCTAATGTGACCTACAGCCCTGTAGGTAGAATTGGGATTTATACCTAACTAACATTTTTTTCACTGGCATGGTTACTGTCAGAGTGCACATCTCCTTAGGCATTCATCTGACATTGGAATGAGTTCAGACTGCATTACACACACTACACTTTTTTAAAAAGCAGAGGCTTTCTATAAAAGTAAATTTTAACAGTTTGGCTAAAACTAGAACTTTAAAGGGCTAAAAATACTAACAGGAATTCAGCCTACCCAAACAAATTCCTTATTGACCGAGACTAAATGAAACTGAACTGCACTACAACCAAACTAAACATTTGTGAAGGAACTTCCATGAGCTTAACTTAAATTGGTTTAACCAACTTAAATCACTTTAACTACAAACACCAATAGGCCTCAGATTTCTTACCCTCTCATGATTTCAGCACATTCTGAATGTATACAAACATTGAACTTTGGCAACAGTTCAGCTCTGCACCATGCAAGTATGAGTGACAGCTACAGGAAAGGGCCACATTCTACAGAGATGCCAGACCTTGCCTTTCTTTAGGTGTAAGAGAAGTTTTGTGAAACAGCATTAATAAATTTTGCTGATATTGCCATAATTATCCAATGCCATATGGTTTGGAAACCAGTTAAAGGGCATTTTGCCATCTTCATACTGCAAATTTGTAGATCAAGTTACCTAAATCTATATACATCCCATTTATGGGTACAACGTTTTATGTGAGCATTCTCCAAATATTTTCAGAAAACCATGATTCTTCTTAATTAGATGATGCTTTAAAACTCTGTTGTAAGGTTGTCTATG
The DNA here is from genome assembly GCA_013389905.1 of Sula dactylatra. Classification (NCBI taxonomy): domain Eukaryota; kingdom Metazoa; phylum Chordata; class Aves; order Suliformes; family Sulidae; genus Sula; species Sula dactylatra. Next base: position 2,789 of record WEKW01009821.1, read on the forward strand.
TGACAACATAATGCTAGAGCCTTAAGAGGCCCCACAGTACAGCAGTCAGTACAGCAAAGCCCGTCTGTGCAAAGCCCCTGCTCTGGCAAGTCCCTAGGCTGAAACAGGGGTGGCAGATCCAGAAGCACTTAGAAGGAACAGTATGGGTCTGTCATAGTCAGTTACAGGAATGGAAGGAGGGGAAAAAGCATCTGGCTCTGGTATTATCCTTTGCTTATTAAGCCTATCCTTCTGCACTTTTGAAAGAACAAAAGGAACACAAGCCACTGTTTTAAAGTGCTCACCTAAAAGATCACACTACTTAAAACTTGCATCGCACCATTAAGCAACCTGATTTATTTGGACTCCAATACCAACTCTCTTTTAAACTTCACAGCTAGGTGAGACAAATATTTGGATACTAATAGGTAGCTTGCATGTAATATTTAAAGATACTATATTTAAATGTCATATCTTGACAGGAAATAAGCTACCATGAAGTCCCTGAAGATTGAAAGCACTTAAATATTGATATAAAAATTAGTAGGAATGGAAAGCTATTAAAGAAGATTAGATTTGCAAGATCACATGTAAAGACACTGAAAATTATTCTGGAATTGCTCACAGGCAAATATCACTGTCTGAGTACAGTAAAATTTTTAAGTGTTACCTATACTCCAAAGTATGTCTCTGCCCAGCTATAAAGCATCTGAAGGATTTAACTTACAAAGAAAACTGGAGAATGTATTATACACAGATTTTGAGTTCCATATATTTAATGCTAAATTCAATAAATGCCCCCTTCTCTTCTAGCGTAATATCCAACTGCAAGTCCTGTTGTTATTACCCTTCTGGCTCAGAAGGAAACTCTTCTTCCTTCATTAGAAAGTAATCAATAAATAACCAAACAATAACAAATAAATAATAGTAATAATAATAAAAAACATGCAGGCCTTTCATGATACCAGCATATTTTTCTAATTAATTAGTTGCAAGTAGGTGCCCTAGAAAAAGCAAATTTTATGAAAGGGTATAAAGGAGGACAGATGTACTGCTTTGGTGGGACAGATTAGGAAGATGGTACAGGAGAAAATATTGCAAAGTGCAGTTGAGACACTGGATTTTGTGTGTCAGAGGAACAGTTTCTTGGTTTAAAGAAAACAGAAAATCAATCATGCCAATGAGTAAGATAACATCGCGAACCAATGGGATAAAATAAATATAACTTTAAAAGAGTGATTTTTTTGTTGTCTTTGACTTTGCATCACTATTAAAACAATTTTCACTTTTCTGTGTGGATCTCAACATGCAATTTACAGCATCAATAAATGAGAGGTTTAGGTTTCTTTTAAAAATTGAATATTTTACTATGCAAGATGTTTTTCAAGGAAAGGCTGTTGTAAACCAATCTGACTCCAGAACATTCTGTTGAAGAACCTAAGAAATGGACTGTGCACTATATATTGTAACGATTTATACTTCCTAAAGCCATTTGAAACTCTTCCCAGCACCTATTTTCAGGCTTGCCCCTGATCCTTCCCCCAGCCATTATAGCAAGACACTTAGAGATGCTATTAATAAACCAGCAGTGAACCTTTCAGAGCTCCACCTAAACAAACTAAGCCCAAAATGTAGCTCTTATCTCGGGCAATTTAGGTAAGGCTGTTACAATTGTGTTGCCTTAGAATAATTTCATAAGCAATTGCTGCCTGAAGTTTTAGAGTAATTATTTCAAAATTATTTTTCTAAGTGATTGTAAATCCTCTGACCTTCACTTGCTCTGTCTTCCTTCATGTTATTGTGAGCTGCAGAGACAGTGGAGTTTCTTAACCTAAGTAAAAATAGCAGGTCCTGCCGTCCACATTTAGGATCAAACAAAGCTAAAATGAAACCAATGACCATCACCCTGGTGTCAGCACTATCTAACTTCACACAGGGATGAGAATTCATTTTAAGCACCAACAGCTCCCATTAGGGTTAACTGATAAAAGACCTCCTTCAGCAAAAATTTTAGGAAAGGTGTTCAGTTTAGGTAAGAATGAGAGGTGGCCAAACTCTGGATATGCCATTTGGTTGCAGAAATCTGTTCTTAGCTCTTTTATAAACTGCAACAGAAGTGCTTGCTCCTCGGAGAGCACTGTTCCTCTGTGTGCGCTAACAGTGAAGACTGAGGAGGTTGTTCCATCTTTTTTATTTATTCTGTTCAGCATTCAGATCTCTCTGATCCAGCCAGAAACAGATATCTGCAACGATATGCCATGCAAGAACTTGCCAAAGGAGACCTACATGCACAGTGAGCATACAAAACATAACCCGTTTCTGGCTTTCTGACATTCTGAGGACTGCACTGCAGAGAAGCTCCACTTTAGGGAGAAAACAGGCAGATGGAGGCAAACAACTTGTGTCCTACTCTCCCGCTTTTTTTTTTCCTGCTGGGTGTCTTGCAGTGAAGTGCTTCCAAGACTTTGGCATTTAATTTCAAAACTTTTTCATGTCTTCCATCTGGAGGACAAAGAAGCTTTAGATTTTTTTCTTTTCATGAAAGAAAGTCTAACTTATTTCTTTGAAACAACAGTGCATGCTATAACTCCTGGTTGATATATCACCAGAATTCAGCAGTTTGGTATCACAACATTATAGAGGGGAAAAAAAGAAATGAAAGCAATTAACAAGTTTGCAACAACAACAAAAAAAAATCTGCTAGGTCAAGAATTCAAGATCCCCAGGTATTCTGTCGATGACCACCTTCTAAATTACATCAGCATTTTTGGAAAAGCAGAAATATTGTTTTGTGAATGAAGATTCACAGAAAAATACAGAGTTGTAGTTTAATGTTTAGTGCTGCTATTTTAACTAGACATGTTACACTCTTTTTTCCTCCACAGTAAAAATTAACTCTAAATATTTTGAATCTATAGATTTGTAAAACTGCACTATTTGTTGCACAGATCAACAGGACTTATTCAGAAGGATGACACAGAGTGCTCTAATAAACCAATTTCCATTTCCAATCTGTGGACAATCCCGTTACTCAAAGAGCCGCACTGTTGTGTCTATGGATACTGGAGTAGGCACAGAGAGCAGTCACACTTCTCTGGTCTACTGCTGCTTGGTGTTCACACAGCTGAAAAGTGTCTAAGAGCAGGCTTAGTGCTGTGCTCAAGTCACGGAACCTACTCTGCTACCAGCTCTCTGGTTCTGCTCCACAACTAAACCTGCCCACTGCTGTCTCTGTGTTTTGCTTCTGTCTGCAGCATTACACCATCTAAAATCCAGACAGGTGTCTTAGCAGGCAAACACTATGGAGCCACTAAGCATATCTTAACTCTCCTTTTTTTCAAGCTTCCACTCAATGGGAAAGCTTGCGGCAACAGCACAGAGCTATCCAGCTGAAAATTACACAACATAAAGCTCTGTATTGGTTATGTGCTACAGGAGAATATATTATATTAGAGTTACAGGCTTGTCAGATCTAAAAAAATAAAAATAATATGCCATGATTTGGCCTGGTAATCAAAATGCCTTCAGAAAAAGAAGAAGAAGAAAAGTATGTTCATGCTGAGCTAGCTCAGAAGTTCAGACTGTCTCCTCAGGGTGACAGCATTCATAGGCAAAAGTTTGTACCCACAGCTTTTGTAAGGATGACTAATGAGCGAAGGCAGTAATTATCACTAAACTGTATAGTGGGGCAAAACTGTTACACGTGTCAGATATTTAGAAGCTAAATATTCATATAAAAACATGTACTTTGTGAAACACAAATCGTAAACAGATTAAGAGGCCAAAGTAAAAATCTATTCAGTCAGTAAAGTGATGATGTAGTTAGTGGCCATGACTGGAAGATTCACTTTAAAAGCACACCCTTTCCACAATTAAAATGCTAACTGGAGGGGAATGGGGGTGTGTTTTTAGATGCTAACAATCAATGTTTTGCTATTAATCACAGTCATGTAATCAAGATTTGTGACGATGTGAAGATTTTTCCCACAGTTTTAGGCTTAATGTAGGTCTTCCAGGCTTGTCCCACAGACCAAAACATGTATTTAAATCACAATGACTTCTGTAACTATTGCATATATTAAAGAAATCTAGACCTATTTAAATGTAACTTTCTTGTTATAGTAGTTCAGTAGTACTAAATAAAAATATGATAAAAATAACAAAGTAAGCTGCGTATGCTTTTTGAAAGTTTGAAGGAATTACTTTTAAATCTCTAAATGTAATAAAGACAAGGATTCCCTCAAAGATGAATAAAATAATACTATAAGAGTAAATATTTACAATGTACAAAAATTTACAATTTAATAGTTATTTTTGCTTATTTTCTTGCAGTTTGGATATAATAATGAAATTATAATCACTGCCTTCTAGAGGATAGCTGAAAAGCATTATGGGTTGCATATTGCATTTTAAAAAGCCCATTGTTTTCAATGGAAACTACATTAGACTTCCAATTTTTTAATTTATTTCTTCTATAAGTATCTCTCTGCCAATCTCAGAAAACTGTAATCTCATTAGCTTTAACTTGCAGTAAAAGATGTAAATACTGATATGATATCAACTTTTTCAATTTAATGTCTCCAAGTAAGTATAAATGCATCCCAGGAAATTCCTATCAGCCTGCTTTTCTTTATGGGAACAGCAACTGGAAAACAAAGAAATTGGATCTGAATCCAGTTACTGAATTGTGTCTGTCTATTATTATAACTAATAATATATTGATATAATACATCATTCATAGCTAAATATACAATAGAATCTCTACTATTCTGCTACTGAAGTTGCCTACCTGAAATTCATCCCACTTTGTCCTGCTAAAATATGAAATTATTGAAAATCATTAATCAGGAATTGCTCTAAAATGAGGCATTAAAAATAGCGAGTTTCTCATATGCGTAGTTCACTGAAGAATAAAAACTGAACACCCACTTGAGACAGAAGAGATCCCTCAAGGTAACGCCAACCACAGGGATATCCTGAATTGCTGGTTGCAACAAATTGCAGAGCATATTGAGGGTAAATTCCCATGCACAGAAAGCTAATTTGATCCCATGGGCGCTCCTATGCTCTTCCAGTATGCACAGGCATACAATGCAATGGAAGAGAACGCTATTGCCCAAGAGAACAGTACCGGTTAGTAATTTTTAAGACTTCCCTGTGTCATGTGGTGCCCAGATGAATAAATTTTAAAACCCTACATAACACAGTTCCTATAGACAAGTCTTGGTTGTCCTTTCCATAGGCTCAGATGTGTTTTCACAGCAAACAACGCTGCACTGGACAGGTAGTTCTCAGTGAGAACTTTGCCATCCCCAAGCTTGCAGAGATGGGCTGTATCAACTCAGGCTGAACCTAAAAAGAGCCATGCAGGAGACAGCCACAAGGTGCTTCACCCAGAATTCATTGATTTTTCTGTTCTCAAACACATAACAGCTATTTCTATTTTGTTAGTATTATCATTATAATTCATTATTAAGGTAAAAGCCTTGCACTGTTACAGTCAAAGTGCACTTCCAGTGCCTTGTGAGGCTGCAACAAACATACACCATCAATCATTTTGTATCAAATCAAATTTAATACTGAAGTAATCACATAAACCGTAAAAAATTTCTGGAACAATCTCCCCACCAATAATCCTGCCCAGGTGTCTTCACCTCAAAATCATCCATAGAGATGCTCCAGCTCTATGGGGGTCAGTTGGGCTGATGTAGTTTGAAGGTGCTAGTTTAAAACTATAAATTGTCAAACAAATCTTCCATGTAAAGTAGCTGAAGAGTTTCTAAGAGTATGTTGGGCAATCTGTAGATAAATGGTGCAAACACTATTATCAGGTTCATATCCATCACTACTAGAATGTCAACACACAGTGCAGACAAACACTTCAGCTATCAAACACTGACAGCTCTAGATGGTTTTTCAAAAAAACCCAAACCCCACACCTTATGCTGGAGAGCTTGACTATTGTTTGAGCTAAAACAACAGTGAAGTATTTCAGTATTCAGTCTATGACAGCTGTAAAATCCTCTCACATAAGAGTGAAAGGACAAGTGGTGTAAAGAGGAACCTATTTACTTGATAATAAATATGGACTTGCTAGATGGCATGTTTTGTTGACAGAGAGACAACATATCTGTGAGGAATAGATATATGCCTCAGCAAAGGTTTACATATATGAACAAAACTACATTTCACCATAATCAATTCTATTTAAATCCATCTGAAGATATTTATTTCAGTATTTAATTGTATTTTCGTCCTGTACTAGTTCTTGTTATATTCATTAGAATTGCTCTCATTTAATTGGATTCTTCCTATTCTCACCAGTTGCTTTTCCTATCCTAAGGCTACTCTCTCTATTTCAGATTTCTTGTTTCAGAGTACTGCTTGTTCTGTTCACCCTTGATTACTTTCACTGTTATTTCTACCTGAATGGATTCTATCTCTGATACTTATTTTATTAGATTTTCCTCTATTAGGACAAGTACCTGACAAACCATTTTTTCATCCATTTATTTCTACTCAGTTGCCTTTTTGATTCTTTATACGCAGACTCCATATTTTCCTTTCCTGTCAACAGTACAGATATAATGAAAATGGAAATATCAGGGGAAGAAAAGATAACAAAGGAAAGAGTGCTTCAATTTGAAAGTGTTACTGAAAACAGCAGTCATGTCCCCACTCCCCCTCCACCAATCATAGACCAGAATATTGCATTGAAAGGAACTGTAGCCATGAAACTGTGAGAGAATATGGTTTGGGATCAGTGTTATACTGAAGAAATTGTATGTCAGATTGACCATACCACATCCGTTCTGTCACAAGTCTGAAAATCTGCAAATGCAGCTACTGCATGCAGCATTGTCTTCAGCCTCTCCTAAAACACAGAAGTCTTTGTTGTTTGTGTGATCCCCACTCCTTTAATGGTGTGATGGGCCAGTGTGTATTTTGTCCAGCACAGTGGCTTCAAGCATCACCATAGCTGTTGTAAATCCCCTAAAATGTAATAACTCTCTTTTTGCAGAGGAAGAGAAAATGAACCTTCGTTCATCAACATAGGTTGTATTAAGCCAATGACATTGCTCACAGTACCCAAACTAAAATTCTCTATTTCTTTATTTAGATTTGACATTTGGTATTCCTGCCACCTGAAAATATTCTTTAAATTCCATACAAGAGACATTTGCCATGATATTATTTTTAATCAACAGTTCCATATTCCTACAGACTGAGATTGATTTTTTTAAAGTTTGTTAAATTTATTTACAGTGAATATT
>WEKW01009826.1:0-13370 GCA_013389905.1 Sula dactylatra
TCGCCGGCCCCCCCGGTCCCGCTGCGCTCGGGGCCGTGCCGGCAGCACCACCTCGGGGGCAGCCCCAGCCCTGCTCCCGGGGTGCTGGCTCTCACCAGTTGGGTTCGCTCCCACTCTCCTCACGGTCCCCGATGGCCCTAGCTGAGCAGCCTGGTCCTTTTGGGTCTAAAAGTCCCCAATGCCCTCCCCAAGCTCATGGCATCCTGAGCTCCCGGTCCCCGTAGGGGCATCCAGAGTGCAGGGGCAGTGGCAGCCATGGGGACAGGGGCTTTGGAGACAGTCGGGGGACTGCCTCCCTCCTCCCTCCCTTGCTCGGGATGCCCACCTTGCAGGGCCTTCTCTGGGCATTGCATGGGGCTAGGGGGAGCAGGCCGGGCTCAGCTGGCGGGAGGCGTCATCTTCTCCCAGGCTAGGCCAGAGCTGGCTGGACAGCCTGGGCAGCACCCAGGAGAAAATCACAGCCTGTGCCTGGCAGAGCACCTGCCCACCGCTGCGGGAGTGTGTCCCAGCAAAGGAGCCCTGCAACAGAGCAGTTGTTAAGCCTGATCCAGCTGCGCTTGGTTAGCGGGGTGCTGTGGGTGGCACTGGCCCGAGTGACAGTGGGTGCTGAGCCTCTGCTCCCTGCTAGGCTGGGGTCTGATGGCTGTGGGGGCCCTGCTGTTTCCCTGGGACAACAGCACTATCTCCTCCAGGACCAGCTGGCCCTGGGATGCGGCAACTGCTGCTTGCCATGGCCAGGTGGCAGGTCTGCACATCTGGGAGTCTCAGGCGTCACCAGTGGGCAGCAGGCACCAGTGGCACTGGGAGAGCTGTAGAGTGTCCCTGTCCCGTCAGCTGTGGGGAGCGGCCATGGCAGGCTGGGGGCTTCGGGGGCTATGTGCTGGCACTGATGGGGTACAGGGGGAAGCAGAACCTGGTGTGACTCTTTCCAGGGGTTGACCACGTTCTGTCCTGACATGTCCGTAGGCAAAGGCATCACAGTTCCCGAGAAGGTTGGCATGACTGGCCTGCTGGGGAGGGCCTCTGCCTGCCAGCCCCACGGCTTCTGTTCAGCCCCAGGCCCCACAGCCCCATCACAAGCACGAGCTCCTGCAGCAGCTGGACAGGATGCCAGTGGGCAGGCCCAGCAGGGCATGGCTGCTGGTGGCACTGGAGGCGGTGAAGGTGCTGGCTGCAGTGCCTGCTCAGGTGTGCGAGCACTGCAGCATGCCCACCCTGCCACACTCCCCCCACGTCGCGGAGCTGGATCCTGCTGCCTGTTGCTACCATGTGAAGGGGACGCTGGTGGGCCGGACACAGGAGGACTGGCCAGAGAACACAGCTCAGGAGCGGCAGCAGGCTGCCCTGCTGCCGTGCAGGTAGAATGGGGGCCCTGGGGCAAGCAGCGGTGAGAGCAGCAGGGTCTGGAGGTGCTCGATTGCTGCTGCGGTCCAGCTATGGGCATGCTACATTCACTCCCAGGTACTTGGCACCCTTCGGGCAAGACTGGACCCACCCCTCTGCTGCCTGGATACTTGGTGTTTGGAGAGACTTTCCCCAGCCTTGGTCTCTGGTCTCTGCTGTCTGTCGTGCCCCGGGAGCCAGGACTGCAGACCCTCAGCCCCATCCTTCCTGGTGCCTCTGCAGCAGCCTCTGGAGCATGGGTCCCGTCAGGCCACCAGCAGCAACCTTCTGGGGGTGGTAAGTGCTTGTGGGCTCTGGCAGCAGAAAGCCCCTATGTGTGTGCATGTGAGGAGAGCCCGAAGGCATCAGGCTTCTCCCTCTCTGGACCTCCTTCCCAGTAAAGCCCCGCTAGCCCCCACCCCAAGGCTCTGGGGCTCTGGACTCTACCCCTGCCTTGTACCCCAGCCACCCACGGGCACAGCGCAGCAGTGGGGGGGGCTGGCCCTGCTGTGACCCCCCCCAGCACAGCCCAAAGGACAGGGCATACCTGAGTGCTGGCATGAACCAAGGGATGCAGTGGCCCTGGGCTGCGTGGGCTGAAGCTGGCAGGGGACCCTGCAGCACCAAGTCCGGGCCCAGGGGCCCAGGACAGGCCTGCGGCAGAGCAAGTTTGTCTTTCAGAAGCACCTGGCACTACTGGATTTCTCAGATCCAAGAGCCAGCAAGAGGTCCCAGGTCCCAGTGCCCAGCCCTGGCTTGCCATGCTGGGGAGATGGAGAGCCCAGAGAGCAAGGAGGAGGCAGGCAATGACTGGCAGAAGTGTGCCCTGCATCCAGAGCATCACCTCTCTACCTCTAGAGGTGAGACGCTGCCTGGGGAGGGGGCCAGGGACACAGCCCCGGGGTGCATGGCCCTGCCAGCTCATGCAGCAGAAGCTGGACCAGACACCAGGATGCCCTGGGAGGAGGTGGGTGGCCCACAACAGGGCTCCTGGCAAGCAGAGAGGCTTTGGCACAGAGGCCAAGGCAAACACGTGGACAGTGCAAGCCTGGATGAACTTCCCAGCCTCACAGCCTGGGGCCATCTCTGCTGCAGCTGTGTGGCTGAGCAGGGCAGGCCCTGCGCCCTGCAGCCCTGCACAGCACTGTAGCCTGGGGCTCCCTGAAATGCCCCTGGGATCTCCCGGGTGGCCCAGGGGCTCTATGCCCACCAGGGCTGTACAACTGCAAGCTCAGCTTTGGGGAAGGGGCCTTCCAACAAGCCCCTAGGTTCCGGCCAAGGTGCTCCAGAAGAGCTTTATCCCTCACGATCTTCCGCTCAATGCCAGGTCCCAGGCTCACAGTGCCTCCTTAGCAGAGATCCCAGATTACTTGTGGTAAGAGAGCTTGGCACTCGCTGCCATGGGGCTCCCTGTTGCTTAGTGTAATTTAGCCCAGCCCCACAGCACCAGGCAGGCTGACATGAGCTACCTGCCTCACCTCTGACAGCAGCAGCAGAAAGGGCTGCAAGCCAGGCACCACTGAGTCACAGCTCTGCATGCTCAGTGCCCCTCATGTCAAGGGCTCCAGCAGGAGGACACAGCCCTGCCAGCCCCCCACAACCAAGAGCAAGGGCTCTGCTCTGTTGCAGAGGTCTTGCAAGCCTAGGGAGAACAAGCTTCTGGTCACAGCACAGAATACCATACCATCTGTTCAGCAGAGCAGCACAGAGCTTACACGGCAGCATTTAGTGCAGACTACATGGAGTACCACTATCTGCATGCTTGCACTGGTAATGAGAGCCAGAAATTCATTCAACTGGGAGCCAAAATGAAGATGTTGAAACAAGGAACAGAGGAATGCAAGGCAAGTGGGAAACCTGGGGCATGACGGCATGACATGGCCACGCTCCAGTTCTGCTCGCCCACTTCTTTTGTGTTTCAGGCACTTGAAGCTACAATTTTCCATGAGTACAGCCACTTCAGGAAGGTGAGGCTGGATGCAGGGCAGGGACTGGGCTCCCTCGCAGAGCTGATCCATATGTATTTTGGTTTTTTTTTGCCCCCTCAGACTTATCCTAGCTACCAGCCAGGAGAAGCAGCGCTGTGAATACCCCCACCAAAAGCTCTCACATCAAAAGCCTGATTCTACAGTTTGAAGGAAGTGGGAGCTCCTAGGCAAACCACTGCTGCAATTCTTTTTTCTCACTTACCAGGACCTGTCCCTGCGGCGGTAGAGGAAGCAGATCCTTGGGGTGTGTTTGATTAAGGGTGAGGTTCAGGAATGTCCTGTAGCCATCAGTGCATCCTTCCTCAGATGTCTTTCTCCTCAATTGAAGCCGCATTAGCTTCAGTTTAATGCGGCACACAGTAGCAGGTACCTGGGCAGCCACCAGCACTCCCCAGCACGACACCCCTTATCACATCCTTTGTCCCTCTTGCTAGAAAGCCTCACCACTTCGACCAAGCCTGTGCTTACTTCACCCCCGCAGGTCCAGGCACCGGCACTGATGCTTACCGAGACAGGGGCTCTGGGCCAAACTCACTGAAGAACGTAACCTGTGCACAGTGCCCAGCTGCCACCAGGTCTGGAGTCACATACCAGGGAGCAGAGTGAGGGTCAGAAAAGCTTCCCCTGGCTCTCCCGTGCCTGATGCAGGGCAGTACCCTGGCCATTAGGGAAGCAGTGCCCCAGTTTGGTTTTACAGAAGGCAGTTGTGAGCAGTCAGAAGTAGGGCCTGTTGTATTCCCCTGTTCCTTCCACCAGCATCTGAAGTCTGCAGCCAGCTGCAGGGGTCATGCCGGCTTGAGGTGCGATGACCACTCGATGTCACACACATGCTCTATCTGCCCTGTAGGTGCCTTGATGTCTGTTCTGGGAGACCGAGCACCTGACAGCCAGCAGCAGAGTACAGAAGTGGTTTAAGATATGGATGTAGTTGGGGAAGAAGTTCTTGTACTGCACAGCTACTGTAGACAGATAACCATGTGCTAAGCAATGTATGATATATTGTACCTGCAGAATTCCAGCAGCAATAAATAACTGGTATGCAGCCTTTGGAGCTGTGGGGGAGGAATCCACAGAGGAAGCAAGCACCGGCTCTTACCATGGTAACTGCTGCAACACAGCTAATCCTCACTTCAACTCACACAAAGCCCAAGAAACTTGGAGAGCCAGGGCAACAGCCTATCTCTCTTCACCCACTGCCTCACTCCTGACCTTCCTAGTTAGCATATTCTGGGCCAAAGGAAGGTAGGACTGCCTGTACCCCTGAGATGGTTGGTCACAACCCAAACCATTTGACAGCAGCATAGGATCCTATTCCTCTCTCTCCTGAAGAGAAAGCCACAGCTACCAGCCTGCTTTCTACTGAGAGAATTAATGATCTTACAATTAACTGGTCTTAACCACATACAAGCCACAGACAAGCCTACTGGCTGTGAGAAACACCCTCAGCGCTGGCTCTACCTGTGTTTGGGTGGAGTATGTAGCACTCCTCCCCTACACTTGACTACTTCTGCACCATCTTAAAAGCTAATTTATTGCTGCTGCTTGTGCACTACTGAGTGAGCCCTATGCCAGACTACTCTGTATGCCTGCACTTGTCTAGATCCAACAGCCGCCATTAAGTACTACAAACCTCTAAACTCTGAGGCCCTACTACCCTATCAGGCAGCACGCAGACAGAAAAAGCATTTGTGATCAGAGTCCCTAAGCCCAAAACGTGCATAAATATACCTGAAGCATAGCCCATTGGGGCAGTTGCTGCTACTACGTTCTGGAAGGACTCTCAGTAGCCGAGGAAGAACAGGCTGAAGGCTGAGCTTAATATCTAGAAAGATACTTCTAAATGCTCGCTGAAGGAAACTAGGCTCACAGTAGGAAGCTGCTGCCTACAAAGAGCAGGATCCTGGTGTTAGGTTTGACAGGTCTCCATAGGACAGGGACATTTGGTCTTAAGGGGGTCATTTTATTGTTTCACTTCTCCAAATGTACAAAAAAAATTAGAAAACAGCCCTGCCCCCCACCCCCTCCCGAACCACAAAACAAACCAGTCTGGGGAGCCCCACAACAGTGCAGCTAAGAGATGGCAGGAAATTAAACAGAACTAGGTTCAGCAGCTGGGTCCCCTCAGCCCACATGGTCACTGGCTCTCCACAACCCAGAACTGGCCCCAGTCTGCCCAGTGCTTCCCCAATTCACGCAGAGCTCATCCTGACAAGATGGTGAGTGGGTACTTTACAAATCCTCCTTCACCTTCTTCTTGGATTTCTTGGGTTTATCTTCCTCCTGCAGCACAGGAGTGTTGGTTGCCTCCCGCTTCAAGTAGCTAATGAAGTCACTCACTTCTCTGCCACCCTGCAGAAAGCACAAGACAATAAGGCAGTGCCTGTACTCCCTGTGGGATTGCCCTTCACTACAGGGGGAGTTCAAGTGCCAGGCAGGAGGCAACGGTGACTGCAAGCAGAGCTCTTCCCCGTGGGTCTGCAGGATGAAGCAGAACCTTCCCAGCAGGTACCACTGGGTGTGTTCCTAGGGTAACTAATGGGACAGAGCACCACCCGCAACTCCAGAGAGGCTCGGCATTATTTGGACACCTGGATGCTACGTCACTTCTTTCCAAAGCAGCAAGAGCAGCAAAACACTCACCTCATACTTCTTTGGACTCTGCTTCTTGCCAGCTGGAGCAAAATAGATGGTGGGGAAGCTGGGGAGAGAAGAGAGACATCTGAGCTCCTAACATGCTCTGTTTTTTTTCAGACCAGCAGGCCAGCCCTCACCGAAGGGGCTCACCCCCTGCACTCCTCTGGTTTAACATGGTAACAGCTTCAGCAGCTCTTAAGCCAGCAGGTGTGGCCTCCAAAATCCTGGCCATGTCTGCAGAGCTGGCTGAACTCAACTATGTCCAAGTTTGCTAGCTAAACTGTTTTCAGAAAAGCAAGCCCAGCACTGTTTTTACACTGCCAAGAACAGAATCACAACAGATTCAAAAGCAGAGGAAGGGGTTCAGCGAGGCAGATGAACATCCCTGGTTTTCACTCTCACTTTCTTCACTCTACGCAAATGCCTAGCAATCACATGCCAATCACCCCCACCCATCCTCCCTGGGAGACTCTTTCAGCTCTTCTGTTGTGGTTGCTGGTCAGAGACAGAAGCCTGAACTCATCCACTGACATGGTGGTGTGACAACAGTAAGACCTACCCTCTGACTTCATATGGAGAAGGCACATCATTGGCTGTAGCATCCATTTTGGCAATGATGATATTGGGGTCTTTACTAAGCTGTTGGTAGAAAGAGCTTATTAGTAACCAATCCATAGTAGTTAACACCATCAACATCATCTAAGATAGCGATGTCAGAGGACAGTGCACACGATATGCAAAAAGGTGAGCAAGTTTCTTCTGAGCCGTTTCATTCTGCCTCAAGAGGAGCACTGGGAACAAAGTCCCTCCTCAGTCAGCTGTATGCAACACACATCTCCCAGTGGTACCTGCTGCATTGGTCTGGTATAACTTCTGGAGAATGCTTACCCCAGAGCAACTGCTTACCTTCAGCCCTAAAAAGGGAGCTGTGAGGATAAGCAGTGCTCAGGAAGGGGAGTGCCTGACAGCCAAATAGGAAAAGGCTGGTCAGATCTGGGAGAACAGATTTATTTACTCCACTTGTGAAAGCATGCAGGGCAGTGTTATCCTTCACCAGATGGGAGACTATAATCACGCAGAGGGAAAAGACCCAAAAAGGAACTTTGCCATTTGAGGCCAGTCATTGAATCAGGGAATATTTATGTGCCACAGCAAAGGGTGCAGGCTAAACCTACTGGTGTGGTTGCTACCACGCTCCAGATCCTGCTAACGTACTTCTGCATTCACAGGAGATGCCAAAACTCATAGTCCTCAGGAAGGCACAATTATGCCGTTACCATTCAGGCTAGACAGAGAGAACCTGCAGGATTGTTTAGTGCTGCAAAATTCTAGTTTGCATTTGCAACAGAGTCCCAGACCTACCTTCTCCCCCAATTCTTTGTATTTGGGCTCCAGATTCTTGCAATGGCCACACCAGGGTGCATAAAACTCTATCAGGACATCTTTGTCTTCTGCGTTAACAATTTCATCAAAGTTCTCAGCAACCACCACCTGATAATGTTTGATCATACAAGTTAGTTCTTCCTCAGTCAAGAGCGAGGCTGTAACATGACATGCTCAATACACTCTGCCCAAGAAAGCCTGGCCCTCCCACAGTAAGAGTCACGCTGTACCTACACAGCAAGCAGCAAAATGACCAAACACACAACTCTGCGCCAAGCTGTAACATCCTCAACTTGCAGGTAAAAACCTGTCATAAGGTACCAGCACTACCTGCAAGTGAGGTTTGCATCTGTTATCCTCACAGGAGGAGGACAAAATAATTTCTTTTTAATCCCAGCAAGTTCCAGGCTGAGAAATCAGTCTAGCAACACTGGCTGAGGCCATCCCCACCCACACACAAACGAGCAGTGACTTCCACTGCCTTAGGCGGCCTTCATCATAAAGCCAGGCCATGGAATGCTTTCATTCAGGGCAGAATTTACTGGGAGGCATGAAAGGTAGGAGTTCTACCACCCCCCACGTGATGAGATGAACATGTAATTCCTTAGAAACAGTGCAGTCAACCAACTTGAAATCCACGCCATAAGGGAGCACACAAGACCGCAGGCCTTTGCATAATCCCAGTAAATTTGGATGATCCTGAACTTGTAGAGCACATCACTAGTGTGCTCGAGCAGCAGTTACTCTGCTGAGAGAACAAAATGGAATCAAAACTGCAAGCTGCACTTCTCCCTTGGCTCAGAAAACTGCAACATGGCAAGGGAGTGAATTCTTCTTCCACCTATCACAGCAGAGGGTTCTCGAGAAGCCACAACACAGCACTCCCAGCATGGGACATTGGCATATGACTAGAAGCTGCTGCTGAACAGCGTTTCTTCATCCACTGGTAGGAGCTGCTGCTACGCTTGATACAGCACTCACCTTCACAGGGCCATCATTGCTTTCAGGGACAGGCTCCGATTTCAGATACTTTTTCAAGTTTCCATCAAAGTAATCTTGCAGGAATCTCTCCAGAGCCTTTCCATCACGGCTGAAAGTGAAGTGACGTTTTACAGCCATCATCATACATACAGGATGAGAAGGGAAAACTTTCAAGGCTGATTTAAGCTCCTTCCACCCACAGAACAGATGCCACCTGCATCTCCCAGAGCGCCAGTCTGCGGCTGGCTTAGAAGATCCCAGAAAAAGTGCAAAGATGCCCTCAAGAGTTTTGAGAGGAGGCTGGATTCACACCCCATTCTAAGTTTTAGGCCTTTCAGCACTCTAAGTTTCTTTTTTTCCCCCAAAAAGAAAGGTACAACTATGTCCTGTGCCCTTTAATGCATCTTAGTTCCTAACCAGATACTTAAATATCTTGAATTTAATTATCTACCTCTGTATAACAGGAGGGGCCGCAAGCTCTCTAGAGGGCAGGAAAACACACGATAGCTCCTATTTTGACCCAGCAATCATCTCTTCTAGCTGGAACATCCACCTTTCCTGTTTCCTCCAAGCTAAGAAAGTATGATCTGGTCAGAGACCCCCAAACCAAAGTGTATCAAGTGTGAGGAAACTCTGCTAAGTTCAAAAACTTACGAGAATTCTTCCTGCATGACATATTTATCTCCTTTGGCAGTTCTGATGGCAACAACTGGAGCCTCACCCACGCTGCTGTCTAGACCAAACTCTGAAAGCTCGTGGCCAAAGGTTTTCCGACTAGCAACAGCAAAAGACAGTTTTTGGCCAGCGTCTAAGAACTTCTTTGCAATCATCATAACTCTGCGGGGAAAACAAAACAAAACACACAAAACATGATGCCTTTGAACATTATCTTCCATACGACATAACATCCTTCAAGTTGAAGTGCACACTGGACAAGGAATTCAGCAGCACGATGTGTTCTGCACAGGCAAATCCTGAAGAAATGGTGTGGAGAAGCAGAGGAGTAAGCTTGTGTCTACTGTGAATGAGGCCTGTGCAAACATTGTGTGCATTCATCCTCTACCCATCAGCATGACCACCAGAGTCTCAGGCATTGGGGAAAAGGATAGAATCCCGCACAGCACCAGTAAAGAAGTTCGTGATTAAGGTCTAAGGACTAGGGATCCAAAAGCAAGCAGGTGGGGTTTCAAAGGATACACACTGCATGCTTTGGGCTCTGCAGGCAGCAGTCACCCCAACAGCTCCCATTAGAAACTCAGCTGGCAGCTCTCTGGGATGGAATAATTCACATATGGACAACAGGACAAACTTGGGCAGCTGAGCTATGGCACAGCACCGTTGCAGGGAACAAGCGAGAGAAGCTAATTAATCCCCCGCTGTTGCATACCTGTTGCGCCAGTAGTTGGAGCCCTTTGCGTTCTTCTCATAGTCCACATCATAGTATGCCACCAACAAGTCCTTCCCCTGGATCAAGTCTTTGTTGTCTTCAGTCATGTGTGGACAGATGCCAAAGCTATCAACGAGACAGATGTTAGCAGCTTCAGTTTTGCTGCTCAGAACCCGCCACCTCCCAGGAACAGGCTTGATGCAGCACACTCTTGTTTCCCACCCACGAACATTAAACAGCAGTAATCAATAAGACCTAAGGAACTCACATGTTCTCCTGGATAAATTTCTTGATCTTTCCACTGGTGATTTTGTCTTCTGTGTACTTGACAGAGCTGTCCTCAAACTTGTTTGTCAGGCGTGGCGGACGGAATAAGACTATACCCCTGAGGGGAAGCAGGTATTGTGAATTGGTTTAAAGTTTCCCTGGGTTTCCAAGGATGGCAGCTAGATAAGGTAAGCACCCAATCTCCAGAGACTACCCCCATTCACTGTTCACAGTTTCAACAAGACTGTCTAGTTTCTTCGTGGCACTACTGTATTAGATCTACCCGTCAGACCCTCCTCCATTATTCAGACAGGCCACAATGAGAAACAACAAATCCCACCATAACAAGCACTGGGGAAGCAAAACACCTCTGTTTGAGATACTTCCCATCCAGAGGCAGACACTAACCCTCCAGAGCCTGCAAGCATTTGTACCTTTCTATCTCAATTCCAAAGAGAAAAGAAGATATGCCACTGGCAGCTGGGGAAGAAACAAGACCTTAAGCTGTGTTCAGAATGTGAATCCAGTTAACAGCTGGAACCCACAAGTTTGTTCCAGATGTCTCAATAACAAGAAATCCTTGTGTTAAACAACTTACTCTCCATCTTCCTCATACTTCTGCACCAGTTGGTCCTCGCTGGTATGTGCAAAACGGTAGTTATCTCTTAGGTTGTTGGCGGCTTTCATGAATTCTGAATAAGCATCACCAGATGCATCTCCAAAGAAGCCTGCAGCAGAAAGACAGATGGTGACCCTAAACCGACTCAGCAGCAGTCACTGTGCAGCCCTCATCATTTACCTCTACAATGCACTGAAAGATCACTTCTGAATTAAGTCCTCCAGCGCATGTTCTGGCCTTCCACCTTCGACAGCTTCTCTCCCATTTTTATTGGGATCTTTCTACATTCCCTCCCCTCCACCAGCAGAATGTTACTCAAGAATCTGCCCAGCTCAGTCATTCAGCCAAAAGGCAGTTGTCCTCTGAGCACCAAGATATCCATTTGCAACCATCTGACACCACTAGTGGCAACAAATGCTGATGGTACTTAACACAAATAAGTTTGGGAATGTTGATTGATACTCATCCGGTTACACTTGTAAGATGGCACCTGATCTGCACAAAGGAAAGCTGCTGTTACCGCTTGTAAACCGCGATCCAATCATACAATGTTGACAGCCTACCAGCGTCATGAGATAGCACCCGAATGTACTTTCTAGCAATCCAAAGATACGTGCTGTCAGGCAGCCAGAAGAGCAACAAACTTTAAAAAGTACACGCTATGGTGCCAGCAGGTCTGACAGACAGTCAAAGAATCACAGGAAAAAAAAGAAAAAAGGTTGGAAGGAATCCCCAGAGGTCACTGAGTCCAACCTCCTGCTCAAAGCAGGATCAGCTTCAAAGGCAGATCAGGTTGCTCAGTGCTTTGTCCAACTGAGTTTTGAAAAATCTCCCAGACTGAATGTTTCGAAATCCCTCTGGGCACACACTCCACTGCTTTATTATGAAAAACTTTTTTGCTCATGTCCATCTGGGATTTCTCTTGCTACAGCTTGTGATACTGCCTCTTATCCTTTCACAGTGTGTTCCTCAAGACATCTTCCAGAGCCAAGCATCCGCTTATTTCAGTGCTGTGCTACATCTACTCACCCACTACAGAAGCATCTTTATCACCAATGAATTTCTCAAAATCAGCCACAGAGTTGAGAGCCACCGAAGCAGGTCCTGCCTGTTTCTTGAGATGACTGACAATCCCATCTTAAAAGAAAAGTCAAATGATTAAAGGGATCAATACAAAGTTCCACAAGACATTTTTTTCAAGCTTCCTAAACTAAAATTTGTTTCTGCAGAATCCATACCCCTGTGATGTGAATTGAAGGAGCACTATCAGCAACTCCACAGAGGAATTTTCAAGCATTTTGCAAATACTGCACACCCAGGCTAGTAGGAGTTGAAGATAATGCGGAAACCTTCACCTTCAAAATAGAGCTTTAAGCGATACTAAACATCCAGGGTTCTGCCAGCACAAAGAGATCTGGAAAGGACAAGGAGGGGGCGTGTGTGTGTGTGTGGGAACCTTCTTTGTATCCCTCAACACCTGTAAAATCCCCGACATCTATTACATGTGGGTCTGCCTTCCAGCACCATTTTGGCAAGCCAGATGCTTGCCAATGAGCTCTCACCTGCTGTCCTGGGCCCATCATAGGTTCCTGCCTCTTCTCCATCTCGAAAAATCTTTAGGGTAGGATATCCGCTGACTCCATACTTATTACAAGTGTTTGAGTTTGCTGTACAGTCGACCTAAAGGAAGAGAAACATTGCTACTCTGTGACCGTGCCACCTGCACGCACAAAAGAAAATGGCTTTGCCATTGCCCACATTATCACATACAAAGTCTAGATGCTCTAAAAGCTCTCGGGTATCTTTAACCAAGGCTGATGCCTTTCACAAAAAGCATAACGATCTTGAAAGCATCTATATGAGACCAAAAGCTGGAGAGTCAAGACTGAGGAAGGAGGTAGCATGGGTGTAATGACAGGCCCAGAAAAACATTTGAGAAAATACTGGAAAGATTAAGTAGTTGCAAGTTTGGCCAGACTACACACAGATAAATACCAGAAAGAGCAGGTTCCTGTAATCAATGGCAGGCTTAATGGGAATCAACTGTTCTCGGCACCTTATCAATCCTAAAGTTCCTACAACACCTGAAGAAAACAGGCTGACCTCAACTGAGGAGGCAGCCATGGTGTCAAGAATCCATGCCACTTCCCAGAAAGGAAGAGGAAGACCCTGATTTGAGAAAACCATACAAGTCTTCTGGTGGAAAAGAAAGCGCTTGGACAGCAACCCTTACTTTATAAGCCAAGGGATAATACCATGAAGTACTGAGCGCAGAACAGCACTACACTAGTTCTCAGACTAGATTACACAGCTCAAATAAAGCTTCTTCCTCCCAGTTGGGACGAGCCCTCTTTTACACACCAGTACACACCCACTGTACGCTCTGCACGCCATCTGAGTGGCAGCAGCCCTCGCAGGGGTCAGCTTCCAGATCGTTCCCTGGCATCTAAATCTTCAAAGAGACGAAGCCCCTCCGAGCTCTACAGAGCCCCGCAAAGGCCCGATGCGCTCGCCGGCGGGCGCTCTTAGCGGGCTGCAACGGCAAAGCCTTCATTTGACCAAAGTCTGCCCCGTAAGCCGCCCCCGGGACAGCACCGCCCCCGGGAAGCGCTGCCGCAGCAAACCCTCACCTTCACCAGCGGCACGATCCCCTTCAGCCTGGTCGCTGCCGCCTCGTACTCCGGCGCCAGCCGCTTGCAGTGCCCGCACCTGGGGGGACGGGGGGGTT
>WEKW01009826.1:16901-30527 GCA_013389905.1 Sula dactylatra
GGGCTGGGACAGGGTCTGGGGCTGGGTCTGGGTCTGGGGCAGGGTCTGGGGCTGGGGCTGGTGCTGGGGCAGGGGCAGGGGCAGGGCAGGCAGCGGGGGCTGTGGCACAGCTCCATCTCAACGCTCCGTGGGACAGAAGGTCATTGGGGCTGTCTCTGTTGGGGAAGGGTTGGGAGCCACAGAGGATGCAAGAGTGGCAGGGACTGGAGCCAGGCTACATGGGCACCTGCCGGTGCAGGCCATGTGGGGCCTCGTCCAGCTCTCCCTCTCACTCACTCCTGCTGGCCACGGGACGCAGGAATGGCTGCTTCCCTTCCCAGCTTTGGGATGTTGCTCCTGCTGTTGCTATGGGACCCCAGGTCTGGTGAGTGAGCATGACCCCCCCTGGGACCACAGACCCTAATGCAATGGAGCCATTCCTGAGCATCTGTCCCGCTCTCCCAGCCTCTGTCCCCTGTGTGGGAGCAGGGCATGGCTCCTGAGGCAGAGAGCCCGCTCACAAGGTGTGGGCTGCCCTGCACACCTGGGCATTGAGGGCCAGGCTGGTCCCCTGCGATGGCTCAGCCATGGAGGGTGTGTGTCCTGCCAGCTCTGGGAATGGGGGTGGTGGTCTTGGGTGGTGACATGCTGCAGAGCTACACGGAGACCTGGGGGGATCCCAAAGAGTGGGGGCTACACGTGTGTGCACATTGGCTGCCTGCACTACTTCACAGAGGGGTGATGCTCGCAGGGCCCCCAAGGGATGTGGACTCTCGCGTAGGGCTGCAGGGGCAGCCGGCCAGGCCGGGGGGCGGCTGGCGGGGGCCGTGCCATGCTGCGTGCCAGCCAGCTGGGCCCTGCCCTGCAGGAGCTGCCTTGGGAGGGAGTGGCGCTGCGCCCCAACACCTCATGCCCGACCTCCAGGCCCAGGCCAGACTGCAACTGAGCAGCACCGTCACGGCTGTCCCGGGCAGCAGCTGCCATGCCCCAGGGGCAGCCCTCGCTCCTGCCGCCTGTTCTGGAGGCTGTGTGCAATGACAGCATCCCCAGGCTGCCGGGTGTCTCCGACTTCACGGTCTACCTCTACTGCAACCTCTTCAGCAGCTCCCGGGGCTCTGGCTGGCTCTCGGGGGACTTGGGGGCTGCCTGCTCCAATGCAGCCTGGTACCTCTCTGCGGGCGAGGGGGGTTCAGCATGGGCTTGGGCCTGCTGGGAGCACCACCCTGCCCAGTTCAAGCAGCAACACCTCCTTGAGGGAGACCCCTGGGCCTCAGCAGGTCCTGCTGGAGCAGCTCTGTGCCAACCTGGCCTGGGGCCTGGCAGGGGCCTGGCCCCCCAGCTGCAGTGCCTGCCCACTGGGTGCACACTGGGAGAATGCCTGGAGCTGCTTCCTGGGAAGCCACGTGCTCTGGGGCGCCTGGCTCTGTGGCAGCGGGAGCTGTGAGTTGCTGCCCACTGACCTCCAGGCCTGGCTCTCCCAGCTGTGCGGCAGTCCCCGGCCCCAGGCACAGATGCCCAGCGCCTCAGAGCCCGGGAGCACAGACCCCTGCTCCTTCAGGGGCCGGAGACTGTGGGCACAGGGGAACACTGGCCTCTTGGAGCTGTGCAGGAATGAGAGTCCCAGCTGCTTCCAGGAGCTGGTGTGCACCAGTGCCTCCCTCCTGCAGCTGCTGGGACATCCCCAGCCCGTGGCTGGGGCATGCTGCCAGGGCGTCCTGCCTGGGGGATGCTGCCTGCTGCAGCAGCTCCCGGCACTCCTGCCTCCCCAGCTGGACACTGCAGAGCTCTGCCCGGACCCAGCTGCCTACCTGCTGGAGCTGGCCTTGCAGCTCCCACAATGCCAGGAAGAGGCTCCAGGCTGGGCCCCCCACGTGAACTGTCTCCTGCACCTGCTTGACTGCAGCCTGGCCCTCTCCAGACAAGAGGAGGCTGGGCAGGCGGCCGGGGAGCAGCCATCATCTCTCCAGCCTCCTGCACCCCAACCAGCTCCGGGTTGCCCTGGGCCAGGCCCAGCGGGTGAGGGGGAACATGGGGGGCTGTGCTGGCCCTGGGTGGGAGGTGCTGGATGCGAGTAGCTGTGCTGGCCTTGGGGGGGTGGCCTTGGGGGTGCTGTGCTGGCCTTGGGGGGCTGTCAAGGAGGTGCTGGCCTTGCGCAGCTGCCTGTGGGAGGGCTCTGCTGGCCTTGGATTCTGTCTGTGGGCAGCTGTGCCGGCCTCAGGGGGCTGTGCTGGTGCTGCCCGGTGGCACTGGGCTGCCGGCAGCTCGTGGTGCTGCTGGTGCCGCAGCTGTGGGGCAGCGCACGGGTGCCGGAGCCAGCCCAGACCCTGTGCCTGTGCCAGCTGGCCACCCAGCTGGGCGAGCCGGAGCTGCGGGAGCTGCTGCTCCCTGACTGGGGGGCCCTCTCTGCCCTGGGGGAGCTGGACGCTTGGGCAGGTGAGGCCAGGGGGGTGGGGGGCAGCTGGCCCCCGTGACCGGCTTTCCCCCCAGTGTGGGCCGTGGTGTCCGCCTTCCTGCAGCAGCATGGTGTGAGCGCCCGGGACCTGGGGCTGCCTGAGCTGGTGGCGCTGGGGCACCTGCTCTGCCGGGCTGCCGGCGGCTCAGCTGCGGGGCCTGGACAGCTGGGAGCTCAGGAGGGTGTGCGCCCACAGGGACCACGGGCTGAGCGTGGGGCAGGAGTGCTGCACCCCGGCGGGAGGCTGTCTGACACTGCCTGCTCCCTGCAGCAAAGCCACCCCTTTCCCGGGCTCGCTAAGCCTGCGCTGCACGGAGCAGCAGGCAGAGGTGCTGGCCGCCCACCTGACCTCCTCCTGGTCCTTTGGCCCAGCCGCCACCTGGGAACCCGAAATCTTTGCAGAGGTTGGGACACTGGCAGGTGAGGGCTGGGATGGTGCCATGCTCCGTGGTTGCTGCTGCCTGCCCTGCCAGCCCCTGTGCCCAGGGACAGCATCCTGACCGCACGCTCTGTGCCCCAGCCGGGCTCCCTGACATCGTCCTCTCTGCACTGGTCCCTGAGCAGATCTGGGCGCTCATGCCCCAGGCCATCGCTGCTGTCCCAGCACCCAAGTTTGCAGTGAGTTCCTGGCATCCCCCACTGGCACGCTCAGCCGGGGCGCGTATGACACTGTCCCCCTGCATGCACGGGAAGGGGGATCCCTGGCTGGCCCAGAGTGGTGGGAGACCCCCGTGCCGGATGCTGAGAGATGGAGGTGCGACGTGTTCTGGCTGCACTGGACTGCAGGTGCAGGGCATCGCTGTGGCTGGTTGCCCTCTCCCCGCAGGTGGTGTTTGGCCCAGCTCAGCTGCACACGCTCTCCAGCACCCAGGCCGCGGCTGTCACCCTGGGGCAGCACCGGTGGCTCAGCAGCACCCAGCACCAGGCCCTGGCCAGCGCCCAGTGCGAAGGAGAGGCTGCCCAGGACAGCTGAGGTGAGGGTGGCAGGGTAGCTTCTGTCTCCATGCAGCGCCCAGCCTGCCTGCTGCAAGTGGCTCCCCCGCCTGCTCGCCCCGGCTCTGCACCTCTGGGCTCAGCATGGGCACCCCGAGGCGCTGGGAGGGCTCAGGTTGTGTGGGTTCGGCCCCTGGTGCCAGCAGCGCTGCCCCGCAGGGAGGCTGGCCCCGCTGCCTGCCCAGCTCATGCTCCCTGTCAGGCTGTGTCCCATCCCACCTCTGCCCAGATGAGACCTCCCTGCTGCCGCCCCCTGCCCTAAACCCAAGTCGTGAACAGCCGCTCTGGGGGCAGCAGCAGACTGTGTTGTCCCTGCCCAGAGCTAAGTGTGTGTGTGCACGCGTGCATGTGTGCGAACACTGTGAGGGCTCCTGGCAGTGGACACGAGCCCCTCTGCAGAGTGCCAGGGCTGGCATGATCAGCTCTGACAGTGCTTTCTCTCCTGCAGGCAGGAGCGGAGCCAGGCGCCAGGCTGACTTCACCTTGGCTCTCCTCCTCTGCCTGCCCCGCTGCTTTCTGTGAGCATCCCAGTAATAAATTCGTGATGGACACAAGCAATGAGCTCTGCTCCCTGCCTGCCTGCCTGCAGTGACACGTGGCCCCAGAACACCTTTTCCTGCCCAGCCCGACTGTCCCTGCAGCTCCTGGTGCTCTGCAGCAAGCTGCCCCCCCCGCCCCAGCCCCAGCTCCCTACCCACATGCAGTCCCCTATGGCCCCCCCAGACCAGGGCAGCCCCAGTGGCCCCCCCAGGCCCGTTCCCCAGGGCAGCAGTGGCTCAGGGAGATCCCAGGGAGGGCTGCTCAGGGCAGGTGCAGGAAACCCAGACCTGGGTGGGTGCCTCTCCGTAGGCACACAGGACGCTGAGGAGATCAGTGGGGTGAGGGATGCTGGGGTAAGGAGGACACTGAGCCACAGCTACAGCAGCACACGTTTATGGGGTCTGGCCTGGCGCGTTGCGGGTAACAGGACGCAGCGACATGCTGGGCACAGAGATCACGTAAGCTATGGGGGTTCTGGGTCCCGTGGGGCTGGCGCTGCCTTGGTCCAGCTCAGTGCCGGAACTGTGGCACCGGGGAGGGGATGCGGATGTCCTGCCCCTTCTCCAGCCGCCGCTCACAGTCAATCAGGTAGTTCACACCGTCTATCACCAGCTGCACCAGCTCCACCTGCACCAGGAGCACACATGTCCTGGCTCAGAGGCTGTCCTGGGAGCCATGCCAGCAAGGCACCCAGCCGGCCCCACTGCGTGAAGGGCAGGTGCTGCCACCCCCAGTCCCCAAGTGCTGGCCCCAGCACGTGGCGCTGGAGCTTTTTGGGTGCCACAGGCCTGTCATGCACACATGCTCCATAACCTCCCTCCCCAAAAGCAGCTCTGCCCGGCACCCACCTCTGACTTCCCCAGCCGGTCCAGGTTGGAAATATCGAAGACACTGCCAGTAGCTGCGGTGTCCACACCGCCTGTCCCACGCTTCTGTAGCCGAAGGTTCTCCAGGATCTTAGGGAAGCGGCTATCCTGGTGCCCAGAGAAGGTGTCAGTGCTCAGTGGGACCATCAGCAAGGGAGTCGGGGCTCTGCAGCTGACTGCTCCCTGGGGCAGCCCTCCCGCTGCTCACAAGACCCTGCCACTGGGCTTGTAATCCCTGCAGGGAGCCCTGCCCTTAGTAGACACAGGTTGACGCCTGGGTCCCCGGCCCCTCCAGCCACGGATGGATGCAGGCATGGGCTGGACCATACGCTCCGCTTCCTGCGGGAACCTAAGTGAGGTCCATGTCCAGGTCCCATGCAGCCCTGCACCTCCCATGTGGCTGGGCACCCTGTGCCCCAGCAGCTGGGGCTCCCCACAGCCCTGGCCTAGCTCCCCACAAAACTAGCCATGGCAATACCTTGCTGAGCAGTGGCAGCTTGATGTGGACACCTGCTCGCAGCCCAGTGCCCAGGTTGGAGGGGCAGGTCAGGATATAACCCAGCCGCTCGTTCCACATGAACTCCCAGCCTCGCTCCTGGATTAGTCGCTCCACCTTGGTTAGAGGGACAAGCAGGTGTTCAGTCCCCAGCCGTGGGGTGCCCAGGCCTCGGCACGGCAGCACCATCCAGCCCCGGCCGGGCACAGGGGGCCAGCCCTGCAGCAGCCCTGCTTGTGCCCCTGTCTGCCTGTCCACCCATCTGCCCGTCCATGGGGCTGGCACAGCGGGGGCTGGTGGGTGCTCACCTCCTTCAGGCCCCGACAGAACCGCTCAAAGACACGCTTCATGTTGCCACCCTTCTCCATGGAGATGATGCGCGTGTGGTCCTCCTCGTTGATCCAGATCAGGAAGGTCTTCTCGTTGTTGTGCCTAGGGATAGGGCAGTGTTCAGCTGCGCTGGCGGCTGGCAGAGCCCCTGTGCCCACCCAGCCACCCATGCCAGCCCCAGCCATACCCCTTCTGCCCCTGTGACCATGGTGCCAGTGCTGCCCCACGATCCCGGTGCTGTGCCTGCGCCCGTGGCTGGGAGCGCGTTGCCAGAGCACAGCCCGGCAGCAAGGCAGCCAGCCAGGAGCGCTCCTGAAGACGGGCCAGTGTTCATCCACATGTGCTGCTGTGGACAACGCGTCCTCACTCTGGTGCTGCGGTCGCAGGCAGGCACTGCTGGGGAGGAGCAGCGTGGTGCCAGCGTGGTGGCAGCCCTGCCTGGACTAGGGACAGACCATGGCTCCTGCACTGCGCAGGCAGTGGGAGGGGTATGTGAGGTGTGGGGTGCACATTGGGATGCTGGGTTAGGGGGTGGCTGGAGCTAGGGACCATGTGTGCTGTGGAGGTGTTTTCCATGAGGCTGCTATAAAGGTGCTGTGTCAGCGAGGGCGGTGTGGGCGAGTGTGTGTGCCAGCTGTCACTCTGCGGGTGCATGGGATGCTGCGTGGGATGTTGCATGGCTGTGCAGAGATGCTGGGAGGGAGCAGTAAGATGCAATTGTGGCAGGATAAGTTTTGGGGCAGGTAGAGTGTGCAGAGAGCCAGGAGGAGCACTGGGGATTGCCTGGGGAGCAGAAGGCAATTACAGGTTTTTGGCAGCCTAGAGTGCAAGGTGCTGCAGGATGATGAGTGCGGGCAGGACCAGCAGCGGGGGCTGGCTCCGAAGTCCCACTTCTTAGGAGGACACTGTGGCTTGTGTATGGAGTGGCTGGCTGCTGACTGCAGCACACAAGGGGCTCCCAGGTAAGGAGTGAGCAGGGAGAGCCCAGGTCTGTGCGGCCACAGAGCCTGGGGTGAGCACGACCCAGGGGTGCCGGTGCCACATGTGCCGGGGTCTGAAGTTTGTGGCGAACATGGAGAACAGGGGTGGTGGGGCTGGGGCAGCCAGAAAGAGCAGCAGTGCCTCCCGCATTTCTGCCCTGCCAACAGCTTGATGCCAGGGCAGATCCTCACCAGATCCCTCGGGCGTCGGGCCAGTCCCGGGCCATTCCTGCTGCCGTCAGGAGCGGGGACACTGGCTTGTCGAAGAGGAAGTGGTCCTAGAGGGAGGCAGAGTGTGAAGGTTCACCAGGGCTGCACGGCTGGTGCCAGGGCACCCTGTCTCATTGGTTCCAGCCTGCCATGCAGGCGATTCACTGCGGTTGTCCCTGGCAGGGCAAGCTCGCCTGCTGTCCCCACCTGTGGGCAGGAGTCCTTGCCTTCCCGGCCAGGGAGGCAGAAGGCTGCTGGTGCACAGCCCACCCCGTACCAGGGGCTGGCAGGGCACTGGCTGTGTACCATGAGCCTGCCTTCCCCTGGACACGGGCAGGGACATGGGCTGAGAGCCAGAGGGGGCTGTGAGCTGCTGGGGCTGTGTTCAGCAAGCTCTGTCCTCCCCTGGCTTGGGAGGGCTGAGCAGCCCCATGAGCACCCTCTGCGCTGTGGGGCAGCCTCGGTGGGGAGGGGTGTCCTGGTCCCACAGGGCGGTGGAGCTGGGAAAGGAGGATATGGCCTCCTGGAGAGGAAATGCTGCGGAAGGGGTCCTGCTCTGTGGGCACCTGGGGTGGCTGGCTGGGAGCTGCACCAACTCACATCAATGAGCTGCTGTTGCTCCTTCTCCGTCATCTCGCTGAGGCGGTAGTAGCGGCCTGCCAGATCTCCGGTGAGGCCGTTCAGCGCCTCCACGGCCACCTTCTCTACCTCTCGCCGCTCAGCACGGGTGCAGGCTGGTGGCAGGCTCAGCCCACGGATGCTGCGCCCAGTCCGGACCCGGGACGAGAGCACGTAGCGCTCATCAAAGTGGCCAAACTTTATCTGGAACAGAGATGAGCCGTGGGGCGCTTACAGGGCGGCGCTGGTGCTGGCAGGAGCTCTGTCCCCCAAGGCCCGGGGAAGGGCCCCCGTGCACAGCACCACTGCCCGGCGCACGCACCTTAGTGGCGTCCAGGTCTGTGACATGCTTCATGGTGCGAGGGTTGTATCCGTTGTGCCGCTCCTGAATCACGGGGTCAAACAGGTCAGCAAACACCTGGAAGCAAGCGAGATGATGTGCAGCACTGCAGACCCAGCACTCCACGAAGCCCCTGCCACAAGCTCGGCGCAGTCCTGCTGCCAGCGTAGGGGACGTGGCAGCAGGGAGGCTGCAGAGGGTGGCTGGGGGCCATGGTGCGTCCTGCAATGCAACAGCAGTCCAGGGGGCTGACACTGCCTGGGCAAGTGGGGCCCAGGGGCAAGGAGAAGGAGGTTGCAGGACTCTAGGGACAGCTGATCTGAAGGAGCCCTGTGTCCCACAGGCACACACTGGGGCTGGCCAAGGGGCCTTTCCAGCTGCCTGGGCTGGGCAGGAGGTGGGCAGTAACATCCCAGGCTGCTGGATGCACCACAGGTACTGGGACTCTGGCTACTGGAGGCACCCTGGAGAGTCTGGAGCATGGCAGGGCTCTGGCCGCCACTCACCTCGTAGGTTTCTTCATCACCAGCTACCATGCCCACAGTCTTGATGAAGGGGTGGCCAGGGTTGTCGACACCTGTCTGGATGCACTGGTCCAAAGTCCAGCCATTTGGGGTTGCTTTGTCACAGAGCCTGGCATAGATGGCTGGCGTCAGATTGCTGGCCATGCAGTTGTTGTGCTTCCGCAGGTCGGGGTACTCGGCGCTGTGGGAGGAGGGACAGATGAGTCCTCTGAGGCCAGGGCACCCCTGCGCTCGTGCCCTTGCCCCACAGACCCTCAGGGCAGGTGTGGGCAGGGGAGCTCCAGGGAGGGAGGTCAAGCTGCTCTGCCCGTCCACACCAGCAAAGGCCAGCCGGGAGTGGGAAGGCAGTCACCGGCATTGCACAGCGAGGGCAGAGAGCAGCCTGAGCTTGAGGGCTGACATTGCCACAAGGACAAGAGTCCATGAGCAAATCTGGACCGGTTGTTAGGGTGCGGCTCCTTATCAGGGCCCTGGCATGGGGAGAGCTTGCCAGGCTAGTGGTGGCAGCCACGTCAGCCGCAGCCCTGTGCTGGGGCATGGGCAGCTAGCAGGAACCTGTGTGCTGAGCTGCCGTGGGGGCAGGCTGCAGAGAGGGCGTCTCACTCCCCTTCTCCTTCTGGGGCTACCTTGACGCCAGCCCAAACGGAGGGTGGCTGCTCCCGCTGCCCCTTCTGCCCAGCACCGGGGTCTGCCCGTGCAGTGGGTGGCAGAGGCAGGGCACGCAGCCCACGGGGACCCTGGTGTGTCTGGCCCCTGGGCCCCAGCCAGGTGCCACAACCCCCCCCGTCCTTCTGCCCCCCAGATGCCGTGGGGCTGGAGATTTGTTGACCCCAATCTGCAGCCGGTGGGAACCACACTGCTCTGGCACAGTTTATTGTATTAGGGGGATGCTTTCCTCTAATCAGCTTAGCAGGAGGCCGTCCCCTGACCTCATTCCCAGTTTAGCCAGGCTTTGTGCTTGTTCTGTGCTCACGGGGGAATTGGCAGGACAGGACCCCGACAGTGCTCTCCTTGGCCCGATCCCTCCTGCTGGGAGGTGGTGCCTCTGCTTGCCTCAGTGGGACAGGGCTGGCACTTGTAAGCCCAGACAACCTGTCTGGTGGCAGGAGGGGGTCCCGCAGCCCTGGGGACACCCGTCTCCTCTCCCAGGAGGGGCACTGCCTTGTGTGGGGGGTGGGGTCCATGTGCAAGAAGAGGAGCCAGGGCTAGTGCTGGTCTGGGCTGGTGGGGGAGCAACAGCCAGCCACCATCACCAGCAGCGAGTCCTGACACCCTCCAGGCGCCCAGGTCCTGCTCCTGGGTGGAGTGTCTGCACAGGGCTCCGGGTCTGGCTGCCAGCGCCCGGCCCCCGTGCTGCAATGCAGAGTGCTGTCGCTGCTGCCGCCTCCTCCCCTGCGTCTGCAGGCCAAGGAATGTGCGTTGGCCCTTCGCCTACGGCTTGGCTACTGCTTGTGGCTTCCTGCGCTTTGCAGAAAGAAAGGGAGGTAGGGCTTGCATTGTCTGCTCTGCTTAGGGAAGCACTCGGCTCCAGCCTGGACCAGTACAAGGAGCCATTTGCTCCAGGCAGGAACTCATCCCAGGCCATGCAGGCTGAGGGCTGCTCCCCCAGCCCACACACATATCTGTGCCATGTTGAGATGCTCCAGTTCAGAGGCTGACTCGTCATATATGGGATGCAGACTGCCCCAGCCTCCCCCACTGCTCCTGCCCCTGCCATCAGCAGACTACTGACCCATGTCTCCCCAGGGAGAGACACTCTAGTAAAAAGCATTTGCTGATCAGAATGGGACACTTGGACAAGTTTCTCCCCCACCCCCAGCACTGCTAGTGCCACCTGGCCTGCCAGGACCACAGCCTGCCTGCTGTGCTTTCCACTCTGGTGTCAGCGGACTACATCCAGAGAGCCATTAAAGGCTGCTAAGGGAAGCAAGCTTACTTCCAGTAAGCAGAACACTGCTGTAGGTTTAAGCATGCTGTCTGCTGTGGGCAGTCCATACCTTCACTGAAGTGTTCAGAGAGTCCAAAACCCTGAGACCCTGGCCCCTGCCTGCAGGGTCTGTGCCTGCTGCAGTGCTGACTTAGCTCCCGACCTGAACGCACTCTCCCCCAGAACAGCCCTGAATCACAGCCAGCAAATCTGGGGAATCTGTCTTCAGCCTTTCCAGAGCACCCGAACTAAGCTGGATGGTGCCAGGATCAGCAGGGCAGTGCAGGGATGAAGACACTGAACGCTTACAAGTGGTGGCCTGCAGAGCTGCAGGGGAGACTGCCCATTCCTGCAGCCTGGGCTGTGTCCCGGGGCTGGCGCAGGAGGCCTTGGGGAGCAGGCACCGCGCTCCCACCATGCTCTCCTGGGTGTCCAGGTGTCCTCTGCCACAATCATGAAGGTGACGCTGCACTTGGCCTTACTGGGCTATCTTGGCCCCTTGGTTTTGGTCCCCAAAGCTGGTTTTTAAATTATGACCCTTTCAGCACCATCTTTTGTTCCTAGTGCCACGTGGCCGAGCAATAGACTCCCCAGCCGCAGAGGCTGGAAGTGTCTTCAGCGGAAGGTGGACTTCTGCCAGGAGCGCGACTCGGTGCGGGCGCTTTGCTACCGCCCACACTGTCCCACGAGGCAGCTCAGCGCTGCCATCCTGCCTGCGACCTCGGGGTGCAGCTGCCTGCAGCAACTGCCCCTTCTGCCCTTGCACAGGAGGTGCTTCACCCAGGAGGAGACCTGCTAAGCACTCAGCAGGTATTATTAGTCCATCTACTGACTGGGCAGCCTCTCTGGGAGCAGCAGCCCCCTGCATCTCCCCGTGGCTCTTCACCGCTAATCCAGCAGCCCCAACACCCTTCCTGGCGTCACCGGCTCTGCGGGTGCCCACGCTGATGGCAGCCCCTGCCGCATGCGGCCTCTGGGGAGGCGTGGGGGGCAAGCAGCGCGGACCCTGCGCGGTGGCGGCGGGCGGGAGGAGCCGGGTGCTGGCAGGCTGCTGCAGGCAGCAGAGCATGCGGCTTGTTTACGCAGGGAGGAGGGGGCTCGGGCTTTGTGCGGAGACGCTTTGGCGGGGAGCCCCAGCGTGACTGTCCAAACGTGGCTCCGTGCCTTGTGTGGGACCCCGCCTGGCAGCAGGGACACCCGTGCCCGGGTCTCCTCTGGGGGGGTGCCCGTGGGCCCCCCCCAGTGTGGCCATTTGCACTGCGGCACCTTTGACAAGCGGCTGTGGAGTGCCGCTCAGATCCCTCAAGGCTGTTGCCAATGTCTCTCGTTATTCAACTTAAAGACTTAAAAATCCCCAGGTGGGTTAACGTGCCCCTGCAGAGTGGGATGCTGCAGCTCACCCGTGGGGCTCTGTCCAGGCTCTTCTCAAGTGTCCGCACCGTCACAAAACCGTTCCCAGCCAAACAGACCCTCCCAGGAAGCTCACTTAGAGCTTCTCAGCCACATCCCCTACCTTGATTTCATCCCTCCTCCAGACTCACCTCAGCGCCCTCCTTCCCACAGATGGTGCCTGGCTATTCCCCCAGCGCGGTCCTTGTTTTCAGCATTAACGTTCTGATCTGCTGTTTCTCCCCAGCCACCGATCCTGCCACAGCAGCACAGCCAGCGTGGCCCCTGCCCCTAGCCACAACAGGGACACAGCTGGTGCTTCGTGTGCACAAGGGGATACTTGTGTGTCCAGGTTTAGCAGGGCAAGGCCAGCTCTCCCCAGGCCCTGGTGCCCTTGCCCACAGGGGCAGGACACGGGCAGAGTGCCTGCCTTTTTCATGCCAGCCAGCGGGTCTCACAGGTCCTAGTGTTTTTCCCTCACCACCCTCACCCGGTGAATACCTGATGTCTGTGGCCCTGCAATTGTTCAGAAAGCTTGAAAATACAGCCCTCCCGGGAGATGAATGAACAATAACATCCAGCCTTCATCATTCTTTGAACTCGCTCCATTTCTGTCCCCTTGTTTCTGTGGCCCGACCCAGCACGTCTGAGCCCCCAGCGCCAGCTCTCAGCACGCAGCTTTCTGCACGAGCAGGGCGCTCAGCCTGCAATGCAGTGCGGCGCTGCTCTCTAACTGCACGGTGTTTGGTGCAGGGATCGCAGCAGCCACATGTGTTTGGAGCAGTAACGTGCTGCCTCCTTCCACACTCCGCTCCTTCACTGTGTACCGTCTCTGCCGGCATCAGGATGGGGAGGAAAACCCGCTCTTCGCTTTCCTAACCTGCCTCTGAGCTGTGCCAGGCTGAGCAGCTGGTGCCAGTGCAAGGCGGAAGGACAAGCCGGTGGCTGCCACGTCCCTCTCCCCTCCCAGCCCTGGTGAGGCACAGGCAGCTCCTGCCTCCAGCCCCCATCTTGTGCCTCGGCCCTCCACGCTCCTGGGGGCTAGGCAGCGCGGGCACCGCGCGGCACCTGCCTCCACCTCTCCCGGCCTTGAGGTCCCTCTTCCTTACAGCTATGGCAAGCGGCAGCGAGCGGAGCAGCGGTAACACCTCCGCCCGTGGCAGCAAAGCGCCTGGCCCTCCTGGGGCCTGGCCGGGCTCCCCAGGGCAGCCCTTGGCAAAAACCAGTTTGAAGGCGGAGTGACACGAGGCCTGTGCCAGAGCTTGAACCTTAGCACCGCTCTGCAGCTGTGACACTTATCCGGCTTAAGGGATCAGACACAGGTTGTGCAAGTAGGGCCAGCGGCTCTTGCAGAGCGAGCATTACCCCAAAAGCACCCCTAAGCCAGGCCATGGCCGTGCACACACCGCCTGGCCTGGCCCGGCCTCGTGCCTACCTCCCAGGAGTCCCGACTGCACATCTTGGGTCACCTTCATCCAAAATTTGCCTGCAGGCTGGGGGCTGCCTGCTCAGCACCTGCAGGCCCCTCCAGTTCCCGCTTTAAAAATTGCCCCTGAGGTGGAAGAGCGAGGACCTGCCAGGAAACCTTTTATTTTAAATAGAGAAGTCCCTGTCCTGAAGGCAGGCACGTGGGAAGACTGGTACAGCCAGATGGGGTTGGGCCAGGAGCTGCCGCCAGCCCCCGGGGGCTGCTGAGGAGCCTCTGTCTCCGCTTGGGACGCTGGCTCTTGCAGACGGAGCTCCTGGGTGTTTTGCCAGGAGGAGAAAATGAACCCTTTTGCTCTGTCCTGTTCCCACCAGGACATTGGCAATTCTTCCCTGGCTCTTCCAACAGCTGGGCCGAGCCTAGGATACGGCCTCACGCGCCACGGCCGTCCCGGCGATGCTGCCCCATCTCCCTGACAGCCCCGGGAAGCCCCCCCAGACCCCAGCCCTGCAGACAAGCGCTTGCAGGCTGCCGGCCCCGCGGCTTGTCCCGGGGC
>WEKW01009828.1:0-18043 GCA_013389905.1 Sula dactylatra
CATTTTAATGGAATTTTTTAAAGATTGCCTTTTGCATGGCAGGAAAAGTGACTCAATCTATTTTGGATATCAGTGAGCTGAAATTTATGTGAAACACAGTATATCCTTCATCTTAACCAAGTAGCCCCAGCAAGTCACCACTACTATTACTGAAAGCATATGGCCTGCAAGTTAGCTCAGTGGTGGAATAGATGGCATGGGTATNTGGCATGGGTATCAGCTCATTTCTAAAGTTACTTATAAAGCTTCTGAAAAATTCCAGGGTGCCAAGGAGGATTTCCTATCAGAAGAAATTGAGGAGAAGAGCATTGTTTTACCCCAGGCATATTCTTTGGGTGGATTTTTGGCACTAATTTAGCCTGGGATGTAGAAGCCACGCCATGCCAAGCTCCTGCTAGGGTGTCAGATTACATTAACAACATATCAGGAAGCAAGTATTCAGCATTACCAGCCTTGGTCTGGGTCACAGGAACAGGCTTGAAATAATGCGTATGAAAAATCCTTTTTAGAGGTACATGGGAGGGGAAACCAAGCTTCAGCAACCTATTATTGGAGACTTTTTCTTGAACCATTTTTTATTTGTGAGCCAAATACTTCAGTAATTAAGCTGCAAAATTAAGGGAATGTGCTTTGCTTTTAGTGGAAATTAACATTGGGTTTCTCCAGGCATTCAATCACTTAACTCAGTTGTCTTTTTATATTATTCAAATGTGATACACATTAGTCAAACATAAGTGGTTGAAGAATCATGTTGCAGAATGCCTCTTGAGAGAGAAGTATGTTATAAACATTTCTACTAATGGAATATTTATGTTAATGTAAATTAACTCCATAAGGGTGGCAAATCCTTTGAAAGGTGAACGTGAAGTTCCTGCTGCACAGCGGATGCTTTTATTATTTTGTTACTTGTACAGCACAAAGAGTGATGTACAGACTTGTGCTGTAGCCAACAAGGACTTTGCAAATTCAGTTTGGTGACCCTCAAGAATCAAGGCTTCTCACACACTGAAAATATAACACAGATTTGTGTGATGCTGAAGACAGTAGGAACATTTTGCAGAAATATTTGTAAGAACTGTGATCTGAGAAAAAATGCAAAATTAACTGAGTCTGTAGGAGAGTAGAACGAAATAAAGAGCCATAGCTTGCAGGTAGCAGATTTAATTAGATGGATAGAGATAGGGATAAGTTTGGAGTGGGTGATCAGTTGCCAAGAATATTAGGGATAGGGACCTAAAAATGGCAAGAAAGACTACAGCTATTGTCGTCTCTATTTCCTGTAATCCAAGCTATGGGCATTTGCTTAGAGACATGAGATCCGACAAATGTTGGAGTGGTGCAGGGAACTGGTAGCAGACCTTGCCTGGAAAGCATTTTCATAGTTATAGCTGAATTCAAGACCAAAGCACTTTGCAGAGAGCAGTCTAATGCAGGCTTCCCCACTGAAAGCAACTGCTTTGTAATCCCCTGCTGATAACCTGTCTGCAAACTCTGAACTTTTGTGTATGCATATGTACATATATGCATACATGTTTTGTACACACCTGAATCCTGCCATGAGGCAGAAGATGGGCATGACGACTTCAGGGATGGCAAAATGAAAGAGACAGTTGCATCCTTTGGAAGACAATGCAGCAGCAAACAGAGCCATGTCTGTTGTAATAGTGTCCAGCTCTCTCTCTATGCTCTTGTGCATACGGGGAAACAGAAGCCCTGTAGGTTAGGGAAGGGCAAAGTCCAGTGAAGTTGTGCCCAGGGTTTCTAAGCAGGTGGGGATTTACCCAGCTGCCTATTTTGAAGTCTCCTACCAAATGTAAGAACAACCTGCTAAAAAACCTTCATAACTTCAAGGGGTTTGTTTGCTTGTTTGTTTTTGCAGCATGTAAATTTGTTATCAAAATTATTTATATTGCACAAAACACTCTTTCAACTGTGTTTTATTAATTCAGGAACAGCAATGATAAGATCTAGTTCTTTCCAAAGAATTTGGTATGCCACATCTCCCAAACGGGATCAGATTACAAAGACAGTTCAGCTCCCAGTTAGGCTCTTCAGTGAAGTGGTTAGATTTTTGACAGCACTCAGCATCCAGTGGGTCTGGTGTTCATTTTCAGGAATGGGAACTGTTGAGCACTTCTGAAAATGTAACCTTTTGTACTTAAATATTTGTGTGTCTTCTCCCAAACCCATTTTCCATGAAGTTATGTGATATTTTTTCATTATTTTCAGAGTTTGTTTCCTTGCTTAATAAAACAAAACTAAATAGTTCTGCAAGAGTTCCACTGCATTTCTGTGCTGTGGGTTTTTCAGATTTTTGTGATGAGTTTTTCATATTTTTGTGATTTTCATGATATTTAAAACCCAAGCGTTCATAAATATGTGCACAAATGAAACCACAAATACCATGATGAGTTATACAGTAGTGATAACTCCAAGTACAAATACTAAATTTAAAATGTAAGTTATTATTTGTATAGCCAATTAACATGAATGTCTGATGAATCACAGTAAATCCACAAACACATGCTGAACTGGGATTTTTGCACATGTAAATCTATTTGCCTTAATGCCATGTTCCTTGGATAAATATGACAGTTTTATGTGGCTTATATCTTTCCAGGAACTACAGCTTACTTTCTTCCAATAGAAATCAGTATGGTGGCCCAACCCACTTTAAATATTCCTCTCTTCCAGGTTATTCTTTAGTTATGATTTTATCTCTTGAAAGTTCCTCCCATTTTCAGGTGTTGTGGAAATTGTTAGGTTCTAATCCCTGAAGGACACCTGTGAATACTTAAAACTGTGTACATCATATAGTAAGATTAGTATACGGATGATGCCAGATGAGTCCACGACACCTCTAAATCATTGTCACCAGTGTCACATGCAATTTTTTTTTTTCCTTTCTAGGAACATCTTATTTATCAAATTGTCTCTGTTATTGTCTTTCCCCACAACTCTATCTTCACCCTGACAGCTCGGCTTCCAGTTTTTGTGGTGCACACCATGCCTTCGGCATTGACCCTGTGCAGCTCTCTCAACTTCTCCCTACACGTTGATGCCATTTGTGAGCTTTTCATTCCAGCGCTTGCCAAAGACCTGCTTTCTCTACTGTGCCAAAAAGGCACTCATCACTGCATTGAACGTCCTCAGCAAGAAAAGCCAGCTTCAGTCACGATTTCTTTTGTTCCATTCTCCTTCCTCTCATGAGCTGTCTGACTTTCATCACATTACCTTTGTCCTCCCTGTTTGTCAGGTCAACTTCAGTAGTTTGGATGTGTTCCTGGACAAGCAGCAACTCTTTTGCTTGCCACTGTGGCATGGCTGGCACATACTGGAGTTCAGTCTATTAAGAAATTTATTTTGGTATAGGTAGTGATTAGTCACAAAAATTCATGAACTGTTACTGGTCTATGTCAAGTGTGTCTTAGTGGCCTCTACTTCATTCTTATGAATCACTAGCAGTGGCATAAGGGTGGCTAACCTGCAAGTCGAAGTGAAGGCAAGCAACAAGGTGTGACTTCTGCTTTTTACTAAATTGTCTTTAAAAGTGTCGCCTCATCTTCCCATGCCACCCCTACACCCTTTGTCTGTTCACATATTCATTGTCTTCTTGGTCTGACTCTGAGCTCAGTGGGTCAGCAACTCTTTATGCTGGTGCTGATTGCTATACCACTTAGCACAGTGGTCCATATCTTGCCTCCTCCCAGAGTTCCTGAACGTGATGTTAATGCTTTACTATTTAGGAGATAGTAACAGCAGAGGTGGCGTGAGATGGAGAGGCATGGAGGCATTTTGCTGATCTTCGTTCCCCAGAAGTGGTCTCTGGTGTGATGGATGGTAAGGGGTGGGTGGGAAGTGGGTGGGATGGGAGTCCTCCATTCCCCCCACCTCAGCTGAGCTCTGCCTGTTTCGCAGCCCAGGCTGTCTGGCCCCTTTCACAAACACTCAGATCAGTTTCAGCACATGGAAAAAGAAAAGGTCTGGTTGTATGGAGCTGGGGGAGAGGCAGCATTGCATAGCTTCAGCAGAAAGCTAACCTTTCCTTCCACTGTTCTCCTCTTCCCCCTCCTCCCACTGAGCCCTGCAGAGAGAGATTAGCCATCAAACTGTAAATCCCCCAAGTACAGAAAGTAGTAAACCTCCCATCCCCTCCCCAAGAGGACATGTATGCTGACAACAGCCTCATTCAATCTGACACCTGTTTCACTTTAAAACAGGCCCCTATAAATAGAGTGAATGTAACCCTAGGTGGCATTGCAAAATATTATGGAAAATGCAGCTTACAACCCTGTGAAGAAGGGGGAGTAGAGAGAGTGGGGGTGGGCAAAAAGACACTATCTACCATAAAAACCTGGCAGCTTCATGCAAGGGCTGTTGCTTTTAATTTAAATGCTCATTTCTAATTCTATTTTCAGATCCTCTCTGGGATTTTAGGAATGTTGAGACGTGCTGGTTATAAAGCCCTAAGTACAAAATGGTCACGGATGGCTGGAATGAGGCATGTTCTAATGGAAACAAATCACTTGTCAGTAAGCAGCCTTCAAACTTTTGAACAAAAGCTCAAAAGGGTCAGGGAAAAGACATGTTTGTTGACTTAAAATGGCTGGATGCAGGTCGTCAGAAAGGCATAGGCTTCAATATTGTTGAGGTAACTCTTCAGTTCTATGCAAAATTGGGGTTTTAAATGAGGTTAAGTACTTTGATGGCAACCACAAATGGAATGAGCAACTTACATTAAACAGAAAGCTTACACATGTATAAACTGAAGTGTGCATACTACCAAAATGTAAAGCACGTACACCACTGCAAAACAGCTGCAGAATGGAGCTCAGCTCCCCAGCTGTGGGAACTACGTTAGGTGTATAGACGTGAATGTTTGTGAGTAAGGCTGTGTTCTATCTACTGAAATTTAAAGAGGTGACTGGTATTCCTGTAACATAAAAGTAGGTGTCTGATGAATTGGTACTTTAGTTAAAGTGTAGCTTAGCTTTATAGTGATTCTTGACTCTGTTTATTCTACTTTCTGTAGGCATTAACTCTAAAATTCTGCAATGCTATTCTTAAAATTTTTTATTTGCTCGCAAGACCCATAATGAGGTTCATGACCCCTGGACTAAAGATAATGAGGGATCAGCCCTTCTCTTTCCTGTGTAATATTTTGTGTTGCTGTGTAAGATGAATAATGTTGCTCTATAATAAGTTGTATGAAGTGGATGAATTATAATCTTTGCAGAACTTCATGTTGAATCTTCTAATTCTACTGTAGCTTGATTTCATAAGAAAATGAGGCTTACACAATCTGTCTTTGTCATCAGTCTGTCTGTTTGCTAGTGCCCCTCATGAGCAGCTTCTGAGCTTTTTCAGTCTTCAACTGGATTTGAAGGGGGATTACAGATAATTACGTTTTGACTAGATTTGCGAAAACTGCTTTCTGTCCAGAGCAGAGAGGCAGAGGCAGTGCCTCTGCAAAGGGGAAGACAGGTTAAGCATAGGTGTCAGCTAGGTGGTCAGCATGGGGGTCCTTGGCACAGCACACACTGTTTTGTGCATGCAAAACTTGCACGAACCAAGAACGCAGTGGGGACTGAGGAGACAGGTTTGGGCAGAGGTGACTGGGGAAAGAAATCTGATGGGTCAAAGCCTTGACCTCTGTAACTAACCAGGTTTCATTTCAGTGTTCACAGAATAATTTCTTTTTCATATGGAAAACAGCAGCAGAAGAAAAGGGAATGACTCTGTGTGGTAAAATGATATGTGTGAGCTTCAAAGCGTGGTGCAGGCTCTTGGTGTTTCTGAGGTTTACTCCACTAAGTAAACATTTTTCTGCTTTCAAAGGAAAGAAACCGAGACACTTTCTTCACTGAGATTTGACTTGCTCAAAGGCACCAAATGACTCAGCAGCAACCAGGTACAGCAT
Source organism: Sula dactylatra (assembly GCA_013389905.1). NCBI lineage: Eukaryota > Metazoa > Chordata > Aves > Suliformes > Sulidae > Sula > Sula dactylatra. Next base: position 5,921 of record WEKW01009828.1, read on the forward strand.
ACAGACATGTTTAGGTAGCTTAGAATCATAGAATCATTTAGGTTGGAAAAGACCCTCAAGATCGTCGAGTACAACTGTAAATCTAACACTGCCAAGTCCACCACTAGACTATGTCCCTAAGCGCCACATCTACACATCTTTTAAATACCTCCAGGGATGTGACTCAACCACTGCCCTGGGCAGCCTGTTCCAGTGCTTGACAACCCTTTCGGTGAGGAAAATTTTCCTAAAATCCAGCCACCTCCTCTGGTGCAACTTGAGGCCATTTCCTCTTTTCCTATTGCTTGTTACATGGGAGAAGAGACCAACACCCACCTCACTGCAACCTCCTTTCAGGCAGCTGTAGAGAGCGATAAGGTCTCCCCCCAGCCTCTTCTTCTCCAGGCTAAACAACCCCAGTTCCCTCAGCCGCTCCTCATAAGGCTTGCTCTCCAGACCCTTCACCAGCTTCGTGGCTGTTCTTTGGACATGCTGCAGCACCTCAGTGTCTTTCTTGTGAGAGTAGCCCAAAACTAAACACAGTATTTGAGGTGCAGCCTCATCAGTGCCCAGTACAAAGGGTCGATCACTTCCCTGCTCCTGCTGGCCAAGTGAGGCCAGCAGCTGACACAGCTTCCTTCTGTGTAAACCTTCACCCACCACGTGACCTAGTCATCCCAAATATTCTCCTTCCTCAAGGCTCTAGAGCTCAGCAGTGCTCCCCACTCCTGCCTTTTGGATCCCTTAAGTCTGCATCTGCTAGTACTGCAAGAGGGGAGTATTGCCTCTTCAAGCCCAGCAATTTCTTGACATCCACAAAGGTTGTTGTATGTGTTGCCATGACAAGGAAAATGGCTTCCAAATGCCACTGGTTGTTTTGCTTTTCTGCCAGAAATGAGGGTATGTTTCTGAAGGAGGATTGCATAGCAGCAAAGTAGCCTGCAGTGAGCTCCAGGTAGTATAGACAGAAGTACTCCTGGTACCTGAGTTAACTTGTTTAAAGTTAACTTGGGCTTGTCTGTAGTATCCTGCCCCACTCACCTGCCTTAGATGTGACAGCTGATAGTCATTGCTGTTTTATACTGCTCTTCTTTCCTGACCTGTCCATCACCTGAAGGACTCTCGGAGACTATAAGGAGGAGTAATCCTGGGAGCCACTCTGTGCCTTCTCTTCAGATGCTGCACTGCCTGGGTGGAAGTTTATCAGTGGTTTGGGCTTCTCAGCATTGGTGCCAATGGGTTTACAAATATCTTGTATTTGCATTAGGAATGGCATTGCCCTTATGGTACAGAGCACTGCTTCAGTCCTGCTGCACCACTGAAGTGCTGTGTTGAGGCCAGATGCTCCATTGTAGACTAATCTGGGTGTTGGGGTAGAGGAGCGGGGAGGCAAGGAGTAAAAATTGCTCCCAGTGCTGTGGTTAGTTTGTGTATGAGTGCAGCAGCACTCTAAAGTGCTAAAGGTTGGGGGGGAGGGGCAGGCATACTACTGCAAATTGCTGCTGCATCTTCCAGTAAGACAAGCTGATTTCTCCTTGCCCAAATGAGCATCAGATGGGGAAAAACACTTTTAGAAAACTTAAGCCTTGATAGTACATTTATTTCTGGGACAGAATTATGCCTGCTGCTCATGTGACTTGAATGTAATGTGCTTGCGCACACACAGAGTTTTTGATTTTTATCACATGGCTGCCAAAAATAACAATGAAACATATAAGTTAAGTATGCCATTATAATACAATGGCACTTCATTACTGTTAAGGGCAGCTCAGGTTTCCTTCTGAGCGTATCACCAGCAGGCAATAATGGAGGAGTACAGAGGGCAAGTAAAAGGAACAGTGCAACCTCATGGCATTTTATTCTAAGTGTCAGGCGTGGTCAGCGTCCCCTGGTGAGTTCCCCAGTGTATGGATTTAGCGTCTTCAGGAATTGCCTCTCACAGTGTTGAATTTAGCATAAATATGGTAATATCAAATTGGCTGTTTCTGGAGTTTTTTCCAAATTACAGCTGTTGGTCTTATGAATAATTTCTCTCTAATCAGCTGAGTCTCTCTTTCCTCTGTAACTCTTCTTCTAGTCTTATTTTCATAACTTGCTACTTCTGTGACTTTCAATTAACACTTCATCTACGTTCTGTACTTAGACACAGTAGGTGTAGCCTTTTGAAATTCTCCCCTAATGTGATTTTAGTGCTGTCACTTCAGTTAGGGGCATGGTAATGACTAACCTGTGCTTCTGTAGCTCTGTTGCTATGTTGCATAATGACTTTTCAGAAGTTCTCAATTAATGCAGGTCAGTTGATAATTTGGGGCCACGTAGCAATATGATGCATGGAAAAAATCCATTTGTAATCTGAAAAGATCTTATGGGAGTGTTGCATAACTTGAGGAACATAATAGCTCATTAGCTAGAAATCTGTAGAGTGAGGATGGGTAAACAAAACCTGATTAGTATCACTTAAAAAAAAAAAAAGGCACTTTGTTTCTAAAGTACTCTTCTCACTGTACAACATCATAGTAGCTCCAGGTAATGGTAGATGTTGCAAATAAACACTTCTGCTCTAGCGGCCTGTCACTTCCCAATGCTCATCCTGTGTGTTGGGGAAGCAGACCCTGTGCTCCGAGTTTCCTTGCTAAACGTGCCAGGTGTGGTGCTGCCGTAGAAAATCATGCTGTGCTGTTTGCTCCATTCTGGCCTGTACTAGCCCATATGCCATCCGGCAGCTGTCAACAGGCAAACAAAATAAGCAGAAAGAGTAATTCCCATGGCTTTCTTAGCAAGTAGTTTTTTAGGAATACGATGGAGGAAAGCACAGCAGCTAATATCTATAAATTGTGAGTGCTCTTTCTGTCTAGAATATAAGTTTTTTTCCACCCTGATGAGAAGATTATTTTTTTTTTCTTTAGCTCATATTATATAATGAGAATTCAAGATGAGATCATGACAGCAAGACCACAGCAGTTATCAGGGAGTGTCCTGGAGCACTGAGTAGCTGGCATGGTAGAGAGGGTTGTTATGAAATTGTTTTTAAAAATAATTCTGGAATCCTGCCCCTCTTTCTGCTTATTTTAAGGTTCATATGCAATGTGTTGAATGTCTATGTCCTGAATTATGCTGCTAGTGGATCCTCCCAGCTGGTCTGTCCAGTAAATGTTGACTAGTATGATCATGTTTCCATGTTAAAACTTTAAAAATAATTTAATGATAGCTATGTTTAGTGACATCATTTTAGCACCCATATGACTTAACTCTCCCTTGCACTTTGCCTGAGACCGTACAACAGCTGCATTGTACCCATATATGTCCCATCACTTCAAGCACAGTCAAATTTTTAGAAAGAGGGAATTATACTGTCACAGATCACTGCATCTTTCTCAGCTGTATAAGCTCTAGTTTCACTAGAGATGCTTGAGCTTTCTTTAGTCTTCGTAAATCTTTGAGAAACAAAAATAAAATTGAAAGTTCCTAAAGGAAAGACTCTAGTTATTCTTTTTAATAATACTATTCTTTTCAGGATGAAAAACATGAATTTGGAGACAGAGGATTTCTTAAAATGGTGTATTGCCTTTATTATCACTTAAGTGATGCGGGGCAATATTAATAGGTTTATTCTATTAATGAAGAATAGTATTATTGAAATAATAGTTGGAAGATATTGATCTTCCCATTAGAAAACTTTTGCACAGAGAACCTCTATTGTTTAGTGACAATTATTTCTGGAAAACCTCCTATCACCTGTCTTCCCTACCTAGTTGCTCAGCTATTTTCATGCAGCTGTGATTGGGTATCAGTTTGCATGTTGGCAATGCTGTTTATAGTAAGATAAAATGCACCATAGTTACTGGTCAAAGTTTGCTCTTAGCTACAGTGCTGACAATTCAAGGTAGGCTAATATCATTGACAGATTCAGAGCTGTGAACAGAATTTGTTTGCCTTTTTCTATCGATCAGGGATTTCTTTTTGTTCCTTAAGAATTCAGTCTTTTCCTTTCCATATGTAGTGAAATAGTGGTTCTCATGGCCAACATCAGAATATTTTTCTATCAAGTAAGAAAAGCTCTTGCTGCAGATAATGGTGTAATCTCCTGCTGTGGGTGGAAGGGCAATCTGTAACAAAACAAATATTGAGTGTGATGTCTCATATGTCCCTCTAACTGGCATGTAATAAAAAGCTCCCTTACTATGCCTAATGTTTGTGTTTCACAGGAAAGCTAGTTTAGAGGATTCTGTCAAAAGTTTTACACTGTCTTTACCATGGGAGAGATGGGAGAACTACTTTTCCCTACTCCAGCTCCATTTGAGGTATAAAGCTGTCATATTTTAGCCTTCAAGTCTGTGTAGCAAAGACATCTGAACCCAGGGCTCACTCGGGTCTATGCATGGATTTAGCCGTCCCTTGTGCCTCTCCTTTTGTAGTCCAGATTGCAGACTGATCCTGTAGGTAAACCTGGCTGTGCTGTCAGTTTCACCCCAGAGAGGGTGGTTTTTTAATCTGGTTTACATGACAGGCATATGTCAAAACCTGTCCTGAGGTGTCCGGTGGCAGGTGACAAAGCTGAGGTATTAACAAAGAGAAGAGGTGATAATGCAACCTGTGTAATCGATCATCTGAGCCTCAAAGCCGTGGTCTGCATCCTCCGAGAGAGGAGCAGCCACCGGGCGGCTAGGAAGGGTGTGTGGTCTGCCACAGCTGGCTGCTGGCTACTGTTCCCATCTGGTTATAAAATTCATTCTGGTTAATAATAAATTCAATTAAAAACTAGCTAAATAAACCAGCCTGATGTGGCTTGTTAGACACAGTATTGTGTCGGGAAGCTAAAAGATGCTTTTGCTCCCAGTTTTGTCAGTCTTGTGTTGTAACAGTAGGCAAATATGCCCCGCCCCCGCTCAAAGCAAATCCATTGTCAGTCCTGTTTATTAGACAGACAAATTGCTTTGGGAAGAGGCTGTGTTTCAGGATGTGCTTGTATGGTGTCCAGACAGGCATCGGCCAAGACGGGAACCTCTAACACTGTACGAGCATTTGTGCTAGATGTCACTGTCAGAGCACAAAATGAACCAGTGTGTCCTTGGATGATGGGTCCCCTGCTGTCTTTCTAACCTGCAGTAGGTTTGGGAGGCAGCTCAGTAAAACCAGTTTTCATAGAAGAAATCAGGTCTCCAGGGAAGAGACAGTGAAATGAGAGGGACAAGAAGACTGATGCTGTTGCCTGGGTTAAGAGGATAAAACACAGTAAGAGATTTGGGGTGTAGAATAGAGCCTGGTTTGAGAGTAAAGGCACAGTGGTTGCAGCTGACATAACAGGAGATGGCAAATTGGCAACGTGGCTCAAGTAAGCATCCAAATTTTTCACCTGTCCTTTATAGCCGTGGTAGGTCAAAGCACAGTTATGCAGGCTGAGCTTGCAGGGCTGAGGGATCATTGTTCATAGGGCCTTTGTGCTCTGCCCAAGCTGTGGCTGGCCATGAACCCAGGAGTGATTTCCCCTCCTGATGCAGCTGAATGCTCTCTGCCTTGATCCCACGCCCCATGGGAGAAAATTGGAAAGCAGATAATGGAGCAGTTTCTCCTCTTCTTTACTCAGGTGTAACTGTGAAGTAATTCAGCTGAAACTGGAGTTGGAAGATTGCAAAGCTGGTCTTGGTGAGAAGAAAATGAGGCCAATATGTTTTTCAGTCTAAGCAAGAAGAAAAGCTGGGCAACTTCATGAGGGCATTTGCTCAATCTCTTGTAAAAATTTAAAGAAGTGTCAAGAGAAGAGTGCAGAAAATGTTTTAATAATATTAACACTTTATTTCCTATCTACCTGGTTCTGTTCTTGGCCCTCCTCTAAAAGTAAAACATTGGGAACTGAGGAAGTCCAGACAGCAACAATGAAAATCATTAATGGGATGCTGTCATTAGCTTACTAGGAAAGTGGTTGTGGCTGACTGATAGAAAGTGCTGTGAAAAGACCAGTTAGCATTATGGATGGAAGTGAAATAGAGATTAACAAGATTAAGACTATTTAATTGTCAGACACTACAAATTCTAAGATATGTCATATAACAGAAGGTACAATACAGAGGTGAAGATTTAGTTGTGTTTATTAATCTTTTCTCTAATACAATCACTTAAGTACATACCATGAAATTTAAAGGCAATGTTTCCAAAGGGAGGAAGAAAAAAGTACTTCTAATGCACTGCATAATGATGATATAGGGCATCACATTTAGCATAAAGCACTTCAAAAAAAAGATTAGACATGTGTCCAAACAAACTGAAGTAGGCACTTGAGTTCCATAAAGCAAATGGGCACTGCAGGCATTTACCTGCGTTTGTGAATTCTGCCCCCCTGAGGGCTGATGTAATAAGAAAAATCAGGTGCTTAAGTTATTCCACTTACTCACCTGATTTACCTGTGTAACTGTAGCTACCTTGCCAGCTGGCTTAGCTGCAATTCTAGGTAGGGAATACTCAGAGCAGTAACTTTTAAAAACGTGTCAGCATGTGTAAAAAATGAGTAAATGAAGGGACAGAGCTTCCATAGCTATACTAACCAAGCAAGCATTGTTTCATAGTTTTAGCTGATCACCTGCTGACTTCCTCCACCATATTTGAAGACAGGTCACTTAATGAAACAGGATACTAGGGAATGTGCATGTATCCAAAAGCAACATGAATCTATGGCAGATTGGTTTTGCTGTTTCAGAAAGTATGGTCACATACACACTCTTGAAAGAAGGTGGGAGTGAAGCCAATGTAGAATTAACCACACTGAATAACTTGCACATTTTCAATCGTCTTTCATGTATTCTCTGCTTTTCAAAAGTGAACAAGGGCCAAAACCAGCCGCATCACTTGGACTTGCTATAATGAACTCCTGCTTCTCTGTAGTCTGAATATAAGCCACTATCCTACACATACCACATCATAAGAAAGCACTAACCCTAACCATGAGACCAGTACATTCATGTCTCTACAATATGTTCGTTACACTCACATTAATAAATGAATATAATGTTACAATGGCTGTGCCATTAAACAACACCTGTTCAATACAATGGAAACAAGGCACTCCATGATTAAATATATTATCTTCTTGACAAAGAACTGCACAACTGTTTGGCTAGAGCTGTGAAGCAAATGGTGTATTTACATATGAAAAGAAATTTGTGTACATTTGATGAATGACAGAATAATTGCTGTATATGGCAAGGAAAAGGGATGTAAAATATTTCATGTATTCATTACTGCTATTGCAAGTAAGTGGGAAAGGCCTTGATATAGCTGCGGATGTACCTTTCTTGACCACTGCAGCTAGGCAAAGCACATACAGGCTGCTGGCAGCATTACAAGAGTAAGTTTTAATCCTAGAAATTTTAGCTGGAAAAGGTCTGGTACAATGTGTTCAAATCATCCCCTGGGAGCACATGCTAAATGGATGTTTCACCCACTTGAGTTTCAGCGGTCTCAAATGTGGGTCTTCCGCCATTGCACTTGGATGTCTCGTCCAGATTTTAATAAAATCCTGACAGTGATAATCTTTTCCTTTTTATTCAGTGAACATTTTTCTTTTTTCTTGGTTTCATTCACTAGTCTCATTTAGTCTCACTATACCTTTCTAAACCACTCACAATTATGGGTCTGGCCCTAACTGGGCAACCCCAGCCCAAACCTCTGTGGAAGAACTTTCCCCCTCCAGAGAAAAGTTAAAGAGGGTGAAGCACACCAAGGTGGGCTTTATACCTTCAGCAACAAGTTGCAGGATAGCAAAGAGGACAGGATCAGAGGGTTATAGACGAGATACTAGGTAAAGGCAAGGGAAAATGATAGTTTTCTACTTCAGCCACCTCTGCGACACACACGTATGCAGATACACAAACCGTGAAGGAGACAGTTTCCGTTGCAAATTTCCCCTGAAATTGCTGCCCTCAGCAGTTATCTGGAGCTGAAAACTAGATCAAAATGTAGAGATGCTGTCCTTCCCACAATCCAAATCTTACTGCTCTGGTAGGAGGAGGAAGATGGCAGCTTTGGTGCGATACAGCCACCGAAAGGGTGAGAAATAGCAGGTGAAGAGAAGGATCCTGGATGGGTGGGGAAGCACAGTAGGTTCTTGATATAGGAATATCCATGTTTAGATGTGTTGATCTGATTTGCAGAAATGCTAAACCCTCACAGCAGAAACTGATGGCAGTGAGAACCATATTCAGCAATTACAGGGTGTTATCAAGTGCTGAGAATTGTAATTGGCGTCTCAAACTTCCCCCCCAAGTTAGCTTGCAGTGTGGACAAATTTTACTTTATTCTTGCTGAAACATGGCTTCTTGGCATCTAAAATTTATAATAATGACATCTCACTTTTAGTAAAAGTATTCAGGTTTATTTAAAGAAAAAAAAAAACAAACAGAAAACAATGTGAACATATTATGATGTAAAAGCCAGATGAAAGCCCAAGAAAAAGAAATTTCTCTTTTGCTTGTACGGTTTGAAAGGCATGCAGCAAATGACACCTGAGATCCCATGCTGAATGAGTAGGATAAACATAAGTATCGAGTAACTGCCCATTCACTGGAATAAGGCAAGGTTCCAGCAGAAGAATGTCTGACCACGTTTTATATTATGTACCCGCCTGTGGGTATGAGTAACTGAACTCAGCCACAGGAACTGAGCTTGGGGAGCATAGGGCGTCAATTAACAGGCAGTGGAAAACCTTAACCTTGCTGCTTAATTTGCTCATGTTCAAGGGCTTGATTTTGTGAGTCTTATTATTCTTCTCACAGTTTTCTTCTCCAGTGCAGTTCATGGGTATGGAAAACAACGACAGTGCTTTCTGAAAGACAGCTGGCACGGCTGATTCCTCAGAGCACATGACCACAAACCAAACCTTGTACTGTCAGCCTACGTTAATCTTCGCTATGGCTTGCTTAGTTTAGTGACCCATCAAAATGTGGCGGTGTATAATGNAGGAACTGAGCTTGGGGAGCATAGGGCGTCAATTAACAGGCAGTGGAAAACCTTAACCTTGCTGCTTAATTTGCTCATGTTCAAGGGCTTGATTTTGTGAGTCTTATTATTCTTCTCACAGTTTTCTTCTCCAGTGCAGTTCATGGGTATGGAAAACAACGACAGTGCTTTCTGAAAGACANGACAGAGTATAGTGCACCCTGCGTAAGTAACAAGCTACTGTCGGTTCATAAGCATACCCAAGAAACAGTGATTGCCTGGTGAAGGTTTTTAGGCGAGCAAGCAGGGATCTCTGTAATGAGATCTTGCACAACATTTGTTCACTCTTTTAAGATCAGAACATTCCTTGCCAAACCCTCAACCTTTAAGTGGAAATAGGACACATTGCCCTTCCAAGAAGACATGGCTAGGATGGTGCAACTCTTCTGACATAAAGGAGGCCTAAAAGAAGCAGGTCTTCTCATCTAAGAAGACAAGGAACCACAATTTTCCTCTTCTTACTGATTCTTGTCAGTAGGTTTGTGCATTTGTGTTTTGGAACATAACGCATAGCAACCATGTGTGGGCAAGCACGATGATATACAAGTACTAGTGCTTTCATACCTGGTGATTAGGACTACAGCTCATAAAAGTGTTATTTGATCTGTTTCCAATTATTCCTCACTATAGTTAGTAACAAAATACAATTTATCAAACTAAGAATGATAACAACCATATTTACAAACACAGTGTTTTATCAAAACTAGAAACTGTATTTATGCCAAACAAACATCCTAAATGTGGGGAAGAAAAGCAAAAGGTTGTTTCCCTTCTCCCTTTTAATCACTCACTGGAATAGAAGGAGGAATAACTGCACTGAATTCTTTTTTTATATGATTTTTTTCTGTGTTTCATTTCTTTCCCCATTTAACTTTTCAAGGATATTGACATTTGATAAAGCTGGTAGCAGCATGAAAGAGAAGGGCAGATATCCTTTCTTCATTAGATTATCCCCAAATTCTGACCATCACGCAATTTGTTGCATAAATGACTATGAAAAGAGGGAAAAAGAAAGAAATTTCTGAAATTAAAAATTTTGCAAAGGAAAAGCAGAAAAAAAGTAATACTTCAAATTGTTAAATGATAAATTGGCCATTTGGATTTTTTTTAAAGTGCCTCAGATCAGTTCTTGAAGAATTGAGGTTTAGTTTTTGGTCATGGACTAAGGAATGTTGCATTGTGTTGAGATTAATATCAGAATCAGTATAATATGTATACTAAACTCCCACTCTCATTTGTGAGTGTTTGCCACTGTCAAGAATAAGCAGAGTTGTAAAGAAGGAAATACTCAGTAACAGGTTTAACTTTTAATCAGAGCCACTGCCAGAAAAAGTGATCAGGATAATACAATTTCTCCTGCAAATGTTATTATTTTCTGTTCTGAGTTAAACAAACTTTGTGGACCTAGTGAAAATATGTGGCCTTACTCATATTTTGTTTAACAATAGAGGGCGTTGTGTTTATTTCCTTAGATATGGCATCTTTGGCCAGTTTTGCCTTTAGCACACAGTTATTAGTAGATGATGAGGTAACTCTGTTAGTAAACAAATGAACAGAACGGATGTTAATGCTAAGATGAGCCAAGGAGGGCAGCTAGAGGGCAGAAAAGGCACTTTTCTCCCACTTCTTATTAGGCCAGTCAAAACTGAAATCCCAAGATTTATATGATGTAATATCAGATACGCTCAATACATAGGAAAAAAGTGTGGTCATAGCACAGTAAGACAGCAGATGTTATGACAGACAGCCTTCAGCTGAGGTTGTCAGAAATTTATGTGGCATCAAAGCATCCCCATCTCACCAGATGTCCTACTCCACGAGCCAGATAGGCACCTACAAGCTGGCTTCCTGGCTGGCTTTTTCTCTGAGGCCCTGAGCGAAAAAGAAAGCTGATTAGCTTGAGATGCAAGCAGACTGCAGTACTAAGCACCACTGATAAATTAAACTCATTTACATTCTGCTCATAAAGATTCTTTCCTGAAAGAAAAAGTTTCAGATGTGTTGTCTACTCCAGACGTATTACATACTCTCCCCCCTGCCCCAGTTTAGGTTTTTAATTGAAAAAGTGGTACGTAGCTGGAAAAAACTAGATCTAGACTTGGAACTACAGTGCATAATGCTGCTTTCTAAAGTAATAAAGACTGGCACACCAAATTTGGAATGGAAACACACAGGAAGTTTCCACCCCTTACAAAACTTACCCAGCAACAGCCCACTAACTAAGCTGGCACAAGGGAGCACTGAGTATGACTGCTATAGAGCAGCATATATGTGTCCATCATTTCTAGAAAGTTATGTGTCTTATGTGACATTGTCATGTACTATATTTTTCAGTCTTTCTCTCCCATCATTTTTTGACTTGAAAAGGCAGAAGACTGTTGACTTCATCTTTTCCATTGGGCAGGTGTTCTTTCTTTTCCCCTTCCGTGTTTCTCAAGATTATTTAAATTAGATTTTAGTGATTTTAACAGACATGAGAGATGTCATATTGAAAACCCTGACACAAAGTCCTGCGTTAGTTTCATTTACGCAGGTGATGACACAACAGTGTTGTACCCAGGCTGCAGCCAGCAGACCTTGGTCATATCCTGAACAGGTCAAGGGCAAGTTCTATGCATATGAAACTAATTCGGGGTTTTTTGTTTATTTCCTTTTGAGCTTTCTTCTAAAGCTCCATTTGTACTACTCTGATACCACAAGCATGCCTTGGTAGGGCATATATTGTACTCTGTCTAGCTATCATAATGCCAGCCACTAATGACCTAAGATAGCCTAGTGCACTAGTTAGTACCTTTAAAAGTATGTGTTAATTAGATTAATTAGCTAATGTCCCCAAAAGTAGCCACAAATAGAATCATAAAATAAAGAAAAATTTCTATAGCCCCACATGTACTTATACACAGATATATACTTTTGTATTCATACAGTTCATAGTGATTCTTCTCGTGGACACAGTAGTGGGATAATTGCACAGGGATTCATTTTCAGTGACAGTCTGTCTCTCTAAACATGGTAAGTAAACAGCTTTGCAAGACTTTTATCCACATTTTTTAAAAATAGTCTCTTAGGTTTTACAACTTAGGAACTAAAAATCTTGACTATTTTAATGTCAGTTTTAAAAGGACTAGGAAAGCTGCAAATAGTGTGCACAGTAAA
>WEKW01009828.1:34416-49677 GCA_013389905.1 Sula dactylatra
GGCCCGTCGGGCTGCGCCGCAAACCAGACCGTCCCCGCAGCACCATCTGTCGGAGAGGTTACGGCCCGGTACTGGCTGCCTTGATCTGAAGCACGCTTTCCGTTTTTCTGGTTATTGCCCTAAGCTTCCCCGGGACTGGTATCCGGCCCGGCCATTATCTCCCAGCAATTAATCTTTAACAAAGCAAATATTATCCGTAATAAAATACGACGTAACTAAAATTCTCCGTATGCACAGAAACGGTGCTGATGGCATTTCTGTACAATGCAGCCCCACCTTCCTGCAAGGGGACAGACAGGTCATCAAAGCGATTTGGAAAGGCTCTGCCCTCCATGACTCATGCTCCTGCACTTTGCCTGGGAAAGGCCGTGCCATTATTGTGACACGCTGCGCCCGGCACAGCGTGTGCTGAATACTGGCCTGGTGTGAGGAGCACATGTAAGTGCTTTCTAGCAGCCCATGTGCTTAGCATGGTGAAACAGTGCTCAGTATGATTTTCAGCAGATTAACTGTAACTCACTTTTGGATTGTATTTTGCCTTCTTGTGTTTCTGCTCAACAGTGGTGTCTTTTTTGCTCTTTTTAGAAGAGTGTTAGAGGAAAGGCCCTTTAGTCGCATAAAAGTTTGGAAAGGGAAAAGATAATACTCATTTTTAAATATAAAACTCTTCCTTAAACAGGCCAAAATGTTCTGAAATTAAAAATTTGGCTTGGGCGCACACCTTTTAGATTACAATAATCTTCACTTGGTTTGAGAAATGCATGCTGGGTTTTAATAAAGATTATTGGATTATTGGAAAACCATACAGAACTTGTCAGCAAAGCATTTTCTTGAGTCTGTAAACACCACTGAGTATACGAACAAAGTGCATGCAAGTACATGCAGATAATGAAATGGGCACTTTGTCCAAAGAAATGGAAGCTTCCCTGGTGCGGCTGGCAAAACTTGGAACAAAAGCAAACTGCTGGGAAAGTTTCCTGGCAGCAGGGATTTCATAGGTTCAGGGCCAATGGGTGTCCATGGAGTAATCAAGCTCTGTGGGCGCTGTGACCCAGGAGCAATGGCTGTGGGTCACTCTTTCGGCCGTTGTGTTCTTGAAGGATGGTGGGGCTTTTTCCCTGTTTCTGGTCTAGAGGAAGGCAGGTGTTTTGAGAGGATGGGCTATCTTGTGTGCTTGGCTGTGCTCCATTGCTTTAAGACATTTCCCACTGAGGATGCCTTGGCTGCTAGTGGCTCCTGACCTATTTGTAACCTGTGTTTCACAGAAGTTTTATTTTGAGTGCAATAAGTGGAGAGGCGTGTGGGCTTGATCTTCCCCCTCCCTCAAAGGAGGCACCTTCAGTCAAGCTTTGAGCCACCTAATGGTGTTGGATTATGCTTAGCTAATGTAACAGTGTCCTGCTGTTAAGGGTAATAAACAAATCCCCTACTGACTGTCAGATCTTTCAGCAGCTTTGATAGGAATAACTGCCAGGTGTCATCAATAAGGCCGCCATCCTTGGCAGGGCTTTAGTGTACTGTCCATGAGATACTGGGGGAATTCCTGTAAAAGAAGTATTTTATGGAGGGGTTATAGGTAGTTGTTCATCTAAATGGATTAGGGTGCTGCTGCTCCCCATGCGCCTTTCTCAAAACATAGTGTGAATATTGGGTTGCAGATGGCAGTCACCCAGAAGTATAACTTAGAAGGGCTACTGGGTACAGCAAAGTGCAGCTCTCTACGTCCTTTGCAGTTGTCTCTTTCTCAGTAGCTATCATGGCTACCAGATGGTTCAGTCAGGGTTTTTTTTTCTTTTTTTGTTTGTTTTCAAACAGTTGTATGCAAGTTGCAGTGAGCAGTAATGTGCAGGGACAAAGAATCTGCACATTACACTGGCAGTAAATTTTAGGCACTCATCCAGGCAAAAAAGTGAAGATTTTGCAGAATAATTGGTAGGCAAAAACATCTCAGCTCAAATTTAGTGATCAGTTTACTATCATAAACTGATCTTTAGTTTTCTTTTACACAAAACAAACTATTTTTGACTTCATTAACGATTAAGTCAAAACTGAGTAGTGACTGCAGGAGTTGGTCTGAGTGAGAGAGTCCATGGGATAATCTTATTAAGGGGAATTTTTCACATGCTTAGCTTAACCCACAGAATCTGTGGTATGGGAAGTAAGAATGATGTTGAATGAGTGCCACCAAGTGTCCTCCAGCTGTATATGAAAGCCCAGGTCTCAATAAGCAGGAGAAACACAACATTGCACCACAAAATTGTGTAACTTTGAGAAGGACATCACAGAGACTGCAAATTCTGTTAGGGTAAGAGGAGTTATAATTCATATCCCATTGAAGTGCAACAGCTATCTCTGGAGATCTGATAAAGATGAAGTGTCTGTTGTAGGGGCAGAAATACAGACATAACCCTGGTTACCCATCCAGTTTGTCTCTCTTCCATATGATGTTTCTTCTGAGTGACTGGTGCTGCTTGATGTTGACACTGTGCTATCTGTGGCTGCGCTGTGTTATGTCAGATGATGGTATGATACACCTGATCTTCCTTTAGCAGGGTTGGTATTTATCACAGGACTTCCAAACAGGTGACATAAGTTACAGATTTGGCAATTAACATCTCCATTTTGGCCATCCTTCTGCTACTGTTGATTACAAAGCTGACCTCATCAACAGATGCACTGGGGGCAAGGCTGAGACTGGGTGTGTATGAACAGCAGAGTTTCAACAAACAAAACAATCTAAGTGTTGCCAAATATCCTCCAAGATGGTTTCATCCCAGCTTCTCTGTAGATTAAAAGGTTCTGAAGGATCTTCAGATTTTCAGTTCATACACGAGTGTAATTAAAGAAGAAGGGTTTATATTAGTATATCTTTAGTCTTACAACTTGCTGAAATTCAGATAATTCAAGCAATGGATGTCCAAATGTGCCAAAACTCCCATCGCGTTTCTCTGTGGTGGAAGCTGGGGCAAAGAAGAGATGCCAAAAAGCCATTTTACATTGCGTGTAATAATAACTGCGCCTTGTCGTGCTGAAGGTCATTGCCTGAATTTCTGCACTGCAGCCAGAGACCATGTCTAAAGCAGCTACACAAAGAGCATGAAGGAGATCTTTCTTGTGGTGGGCAGCAAATGGGTTACTTCTTGGCAATGTGACGTGCCTTTTGTCCTGGTGAAACAGCAGAAGGGGAGTAGACTAGGACAAGTGCCTAGCCAAAGAGGCTGTTTATTGCAGGGTTCTGGTAATGTACTTATTTGGAGATGACAGAAATATTTTGGGTCCCAAAATGTGCCGAAGCCTGCATGCAGAATTTTAACATTTTTTACTGGAATGTATTTACGCATAGATAAACTGATCAGTGCCGTGGTACATGGCATCCATTAAACTCGGAGGAGTGCCAGGGAACAAAATGGAGCACCATACATTGTGTGGGACTCTGGGCAGCGAGTGAGCAGCAGACTTGCTCTGTTTAATCAGCAGTCCATTGTATGTCTCAGGGCTTTTCCACAGGAGTTAATGGGTGAACAGACTTCTGCTGGCACACATTTTCCATTGTAGCACTCTCTGTTCTGCTCTGGTTTACTATTTCACTATAAATTAACTTAAAAGAGTCAGATTTACCACTGTCTAAACATGCTGTGAAAAAACCTCCCTTTTTAAACAGTGGGTAACTCTTCTTTCCATGATGAAGGCTGGAACTGGAAAGTATAGACACAGGAATCAAGGTGGTGGCCTTGAGCTATGTGGAAGGACTTACCCTTTTTGTATGGGTGATGTGTATTTTGTGGGGCCTATGGTATACAAAGGGGGTGTTGTGGTTTAACCCCAGCCGGCAGCTAAGCCCCACCCAGCTGCTCACTCACTCCCTTGGGTGGGATGGGGGAAGAGAATCAGTAAAGTCAAAGTGAGAAAGCTCGTGGGTTGAGACAAAAGACATTTTAACAGGTAAAGCAAAAGCTGCACGCGCAAGCAAAGCAGAACAAGGAATTAATTCACTCCTTCCCATTGGCAGGCAGGAGTTCAGCCATCTCCAGGAAAGCAGGGCTCCATCACGTGTAACGGTGACTTGCCAAGACAAATGCCATCACTCCGAACATCCCCCCATTCCTTCTTCTTCCCCCAGCTTTATATACTGAGCATGATGTCATATGGCGTGGGATATCCCTTTGGTCAGCTGGGGTCAGCTGTCCTGGATGTGTCCCCTCCCAGCTTCTTGTGCACCCCCAGCCTGCTCGCTGGTGGGGTGGGGTGAGGAGCAGAAAAGGCCTTGACTCTGTGTAAGCACTGCTCAGCAGTCACTAAAACATCCCTGTGCTATCAACACTGTTTTCAGCACAAATCCAAAACACAGCCCCATACTAGCTACTGTGAAGAAAATTAACTCTATCCCAGCCAAAACTGGCACATTCTCATCCCAGGTCCTTGAGCAAAAGAAATCCCATGGATGGGTTTGCCTTTGCTCAAGGCAGGAATAATCCAGTTGTTGTTTCCATTGCTGTAACCAGCCCCACAAGGCATTTGCCACTATCCATGAGTTAGTATAGAGATAAAGTACTGGCCAAGTCATTTGGTCTCACAACATGTAAAATACATGGTATTGATTTGGTATTTACCAGTATGCAAAGGTTTCTAAGCGCCACTGTGTGGTGTGGTAGATAACTAAGCTGCCCTCTGCAAGTGGGTAGGTAAGACAAGGTGCTAGAACTATATAAGCAAGGTGAGAAGTACCTTTGCAGACTCAGATAAATGTCTAAGCTTTGGTTTAGACAAAGTTAACCTTCTACATAGCACAATAAGGAAGTAGCTGTCCTTTTCCTCTTGTGTCCTTGCCAAGAACAATAGATACAGTTATCAGTATTCTTGCCAGTAATTCATCTATTATCTCAGTTTAAAAGTATTTCATTGTTTCAAGGACAGTTTTTAATATACTGGAGAATATTCCTATCAGGCTGTGGTATCTGGGCATGATCTAGCCATTCATATAGGAGGAAAAATAATAGCTTCAGCTCTGAAATGGCCAACCTTGCTACAGTTTTAGAAGCACTCTTTGGGGAGCTGAATAGAAGGAAATGGCAAACTGAAAAGGGTTGCTAAGAAACAATTTCAGATGCTTCCAGATTTTATGAAAAAAAAAGGACACACCCACAGAACTGGACTAATCATTTCCAAAAGGAAACGATCAGATAGCTATTCTTCTATTAGCCAACAATACTAGTTTACTAAATAAGGAAATAATAATGAAATAAGATCTTTGGGGCCCAGTATAATTAATAAACATGAATGGGAGGCTGAGGAAAAGCTTTGCACAGGGCCTGAACTTCCAGTGAAGCTTCCACTTTAATAAACTTAGTGGAGAATCACTTAAATACGTTGCACAGTTGATTGGACATGTTGCATCGGTGAGCATCAGGTGGAAAACCCACAGTCATGGTCTACTTTGATGCAAGGAGAGTTCGTGCTGTCACGACAACTGATGTATGTGCAGACATACCTGCAAGGCAGTCCCACACTCGCAATCAGTTATCAGTAGCAAAAGATGTTCTCAGCTTCCAATTTTCAGCTATTAAATAGGTATAAGAGAGCAACCTCACAACTGCAGCTGGTCCCAGATACATTATTCCTTCATGCACACAGCTTCAGGTGTTTGGTTCTGTGTGTTACCTACCAGCATTTCTTCATGTTTCTACTCAGCTTAGCTGGCTGTTGAGATCTGGTTTAATGGATGGTTTGGTTATCCTTTGGTTCTTAGACTTTTAACAATGTGGATTTACTCATCCAGTGTATGAAGGACTACTTTAATATATCTTAATATCTGGCTACAAAATGTCAGAAATTATACAAACCAGTTCATTAATAGCTGATGCCCAAACAAGTCCTTTTAGTCCTTTTTTTTTTCCTTTTTCACAACATGCTATGAGAAACATTACCTGTGAACAAGTAAATGAACCAAAAAGCAGATCTCTGGGCACAATTCAGAAGAGTAGGAAGCTATGCAATACCTCTCAAAATGAAATGGCCAGTATGTTTTTGGTCCTGGAACAAGCTATGGTTACTTTAGTTCTTCTTTAATTAAGTAACACAGGAATATACTGATACTGTGACCCTATTCTCCCATGTCCTTCTTAATGTAATTGTACCTTTATACATCTTTGTCGGAGCTTTGGTTTTTTACAAAACCAAGTAGTAGATGGTTTTTATTACACAGAACTATGTTAAAATGTAAAAATAAATTTAAATAATTGTGTGACACAGAGTTTTCCTCCTCCAACAATTAAAAAAAAATCCATTTTTAACTAATAGCAACAGCAAAATAACATACAATGTTTATTTGGTTGAGGACAGCTTTACTAACACCATGCTAATTGTTGCTTATTCCAACTTCTTTTGAAGTATTTCAGTTAAAGTCATTTGGAATGGACTCTGAAATACTAGTTCACATGTAGGAAGATTATATTGACTTCAATTCTTTTTATTCTAAGGTTGGTTGGACCTCCTTTTGACTGTAGGGTGAAAAAAGTTGGCATTCTTCAAAGAGCAGTTTCCTATTATTAAAATCTTGTGCAGTCAGAGAAACACAGCTTTCATTGTGCTTTATGCTGAGTCATGTGCTCAGTGGATGATTGATCAACGCTTAGTCAAGCCTGGACATGGTAAACTACAAAAGCAACATGATGAATGGAAGCTAAAATGTGTTTCAAAATATAGTTCCTTCTTTATGACCAAAATGAAGGAAAATATTCCACAGGGATTTCAAATCCAGGACAAAACTACCATGTTAAACATGACAAAGTTTAACTGAAGTTTGTATTCTGACTGCCATGTAGACCTCAGAGAGAAAACAGAAACAAGAGATTGCCAAGTGGACAATGTTACACTCAAGTAGCAACGGAGCCTTTTGGATCTCAACATCACTCAAGCATCTAGGAAAATCAAAAGACAGGTGACAGTATCTGACCATGTTCCTGCACTAAACTGACTCTCCTGCTACCATCTACCTCAGTCTAGGTCTCTGGGGACAGTGTCCAGGAGGAAGAAGGAAATTCTGTCTCCTTGAATGTCAAGTTCTCCACTGCTGTGATTTCCTCCTTTCTTCTGTCTTCTGCTTTAATTATCTTTTCCTTTCATTTTTAAGAAACAGCACCTGGAGATATGACCATAATCATCTTCCTTTAGATGTTTTATTTTCAGCTACTAACTTCATATCTCATACTCCTTCGCAAGGTGAATACCTGCATTTACATGTAGGAATAAGATCAATTTATAGTGCCCACACTTGTATAATTCATTATCTTTACTCTCCTTCAGTTCCACGTGTGTCTTTGTAGTTTTGGACTATAGGCTCTCTGGGATAATTTCTTTCCCAGAAAGTTAGGCAACATGATCTTGACTAGGTTGTTAAACATAATGGCACAATAAATAATGAATAAGGAATAGCTTTTATTCTGTAGTAGCAAAGGTGGATTTCAGTGATGAAATTACTTGAATTATGTGAAGTAGGGACAATAATATTTTACAGAGTCACTACTTACTGGTAGCTGCCTGATAGTAACACCTTGTGATCAATGTCCTCAGGAGACTGCGGTTTCAAAGGTAGAAACCCAATGGTTTCTTTAAAATATTTCTTCTGGTTGATGAATGCTAATGGCCTAGCACTGAGATGCATGCTTCCTACCATCCATCGTGTATAACTTGGATGTGCTTGTTGTTAGGTTATGTGATTAATTATGTGATTAAGTGTGGCCCCTCAGTCTGACAGAGGAGCCCAGCATGCTGCTGGAAGGGTGGGGAGCCCCAGCAACCCTGTGAGAGACCCGAGCCCGTGCCCCATCTCCCCTGGGCTGCTCCAGGAGCCAACTACTGGAGGGATCCATACGATGCATATATTTGTATATATTTCCCACTAACAGACCATCATCCTGACCAGCCAGTAAGGGAACTGGACGAGGCCATTTTGTTTGTGTTTGCATGAGGGCTGACTGTGCCTGTATGTGTGGTTGGCAATGTGGCCATGTACCTATGCTCAGCTTTGCTGCTGGCTGGACTGGACTGGAGAACATGGAGTGGTGGCAGCTTGACCTCTGTCAGGCCACCAGGTTTGTCGACCCCTAAATTTTGTAAATCCTTTGCACATCACTAGGTTGCTGTTGACAGGGAAGGTGACACAATCAGGCAGTCCCAAGGTATCTCAGATGTTTTCAAAATAGCCTGTCTGAAAGTTTAGAAAGCAAATCACATCTTTTCATACGTTTGGTTAGAAATTATATTTTAGCCTCCATGCATACAGTTACTGGAAGGATACTCCTGTATCTTGATTAATAATAACTTTTTAAATAAGCGTGGTTTTAAATGAATGGCAATTGTTTCTGTTGGTGTGTGCTCAAAGGAGACTTGTCAGAGTTTGTTCAGGCTAACTTACCTTTCCTGTATCCCGAGAAGATACTTTTTCATGCAAGAAAATCCTTTGGTAGAGTGAGAGGCACATTATTTTGTTTGGTGGATGCTGTTGCCCCCTGGAGGCCATTTCTCAATTATCCCAATATTGGATTGGAACTTAAATTAAAACTTAGAAATGTTTGCTATTGTAAACAAAATATTCCCTTTAGCAATTAAAAATATTGTGATTTTAATTAAAAGGGTTTATGAGCTTATCAGAGAAATAACTGATTTCTTACTATGCTAATTATTTTTCTACGTTTGCTGTTTAGATTTGCAAATTACTAGACAGTAAAATTTAATTGCTTTTTAAGGGAGATGAATATTTAATTTGAATACAGTACTTGGGAAAAATAAGGATTTTGAGAATGTGTGTGTTTGTGTGTGTGTGTTTTAAGCAGTGTAGATAATCAAACTAGGAAGTATGAGTGTCTCCACGCGCACTGTAGACATGTTTCTACGCAGCACTACTCTTTGTCATGTAAGTACATGAAAAAGGGCAGTGCAAGGCTGTGAGCAGAGGCAGCCCTGGACTGCATTTGTGCTTTGTAGTTGCTGTATTGCCCCTGGCTGGAAACAGCGCTAAAGTCAAAGGCAGCTCACAGAGCTAAAAGTTTTGCTTGGCCATTGATAACAAGGGTTAGGCTGATGGCCAAGGAGGCAGTTACTCAGACTTCACATCCAGCTCCTTCTCTACTCTATGGCCTCCTGGTGAGGGAGTCCTGCTGGGCTCCATGCAAGGGGCACACCATAAGGGTCACACCCCCAGGGTGTCTCACAGGCATCCTGAAGTGGAAGCTAGATTTCTTCATTTGTCTAAAAAAAGCACCCTCTTTTTCCTTCATTTCTGGGTCTGCTAGAGACTTTGAGCACGTTACAACAGTTTGGTGAATGACTGCAACTGACAACCAACCATAGATAGCAATGACTGTTAGTCCTTGGCCATTGGAGTCAAATCTGAACTACGAAGCCTATTGCATTGGTAATAATTAATTGGGCTCCCCATGCAGAAAGATATTTCTCTATGTGAACAAGAGTCTATTTCTAAATATTTAGTTCTTACAGGTGTTGTTAATCACTATCACTAGAGGTATGAATTAAGTATTAATTTATACGTCTAATTGTTTAGCTTTTGCAATTAGTCTCTTGTCTACACTTGTAATTAGACAGTTTTTTCTTCATAAATGCTGTACCTCCCAACTCTTTTTCCTCTGCTGGTCGTCTGATTTCTACTGCTTCCCCAGTCCTGTGGGGTGCTGGAGTTAGCTCTTGCTATTCTTTGCTGAGCTTACTGCCCCAGCGAGCACCAGCATTTCTGGACATAGCCATACTGGCAAAACAGCAACCCTGTACTAGCGCAGGGAGGAACAGAGATATCTGTGAAGGAAACAGGACAAGGGCAGTGCCTGATGCTGCTTCTGGTATGATCCCAGTGAGGCTGATGTTGCTGGTGGTTGGCGGGCCATGCACTGTGACAGATGCCCAGTTCTAGACCCATTCTCTGAATTTGGTTGTTGTTTCCCATCCTCACATCAACCCTGTGCTGCAGGAAGGCTGTCAGCTTTCTCAACAGGCATACAGAGAGCATTCGTGTCTCCCTGCAAACTCTTCTTTGTCTGAAGGCTGTCATTGGTCCTCCTCCAGCTCTTCATTTTCTTCCTCTCCTTGCCGCAGGTTCAGTACTCCCTCTCTGAGTGAAATTCATGTTATGCTTTGTAACCTTTATGCAAAACATAATCCAGTCTGTTGCACTGAGCTTTGTTAGTACTTCAGGTAAGCTGAATGACTGTCTTAAAACTGCTGAAAAGCATAGGAAGAGTGCCTGTTAAGGAGGGCAACAACTGGGCTTGCACTAGTTATTTTCTGTCAGTAGTATCAGTACCACATATGATATCTTCAAGTATTATAATATAGCAGGGTAATATCAGTTCAAATTATTATTGCTTTTTCTGGGCTTGGGCATGAATAAAGATTTCATACCAGTTGAGATGCCAGGAATTGGTAGTTAAAGCTCTCTCAATATGTTTCCTAATTAAAAAGGTTGAATTTTCCTCCAGTGGAAATATTCAGTCTGTGACATAGCTCAGCAGTGTTGATATACTGAAAAATATTTAAATTTTGAGGATGAGCTCGTTGTTTGAGGCTCATCATATGATACTACATACGTATACCTCCACCTTGTTTTTTACATATTGCTGCAGAGATGCTGGCACAGCCTGGACAGCTGGGGGTCCCAGCTGGGCCACCAGCCCCTGGGCTCTGAGCAGCCACTTCCCAGGCAGAGGCAGGGAAGGAGATTGGTGGAGCAGGAGGACATAGTAGGAAGAAGGAGGGCACTGCAGAGACTGGCACCCTGTACACAAGCCAGCTCAGAGCCATGTGGGATGTGCAGCTTCAGGGATGATCTGGCACAGCCCTGCCGAGAGATTGTCAGAGAAGGTCTAAGGTCACCTTAGACTGGGGTGAAAAGGAACCTTTTTTTTGGGGGGGGTCAACAGGTTGAAAACGGGTGAAATATCCATCTGCTATCCTTTTGGAAAGGAAAAAAACCCACTGTGCTTTATTTCCAGGCAGGAAGCTTAAAACAGGGAGGGAAAAATCAATATTTCTGCCTTCAAAATGCCATTTTTTTCCCTTGGTATGCTTGAGACTTTGGTCATGACAGCACTTGAGAAATAAAGCATGCATATGAAATGAGGCCTTCTGTGAAAGGAAGGGAGCTCAGGCTTAGGACCCAAGCTGGAGGAGAGTGACTAAGGTTAAAGTGGACCAACAGCACCATCTGCAAGATGAGCCTGCTCAGCTCACTTTCCAGTAAACGCTAAAGGAGTGTCTTTATGTTTAACACACAGAGAGTGCTTTTCCATTACAGTCTTTGAGAAAACTGAACAGCTCTTACAGGAAGACTGGGGCACCAAGAAAAAAATGAGGTGTCTCCCCACAAGGCAAAGGCAGTCTAAGAGATAAATAATCCAGGTGTGCTGACTTCTGCTATATATTACNTTGGAGAAGAGAGGAGGTTAAAATAACCATTTCTGTTTGAAACATATCTCTTTTTCCTGTAAAAATCTCCAGTTTTAGGAATGGGGCTTTAATGGTGACCACAGGGAAGTTTTAGGCTAACCAAGGTAGCACTGACAGCTTACCCCACCTTCTGTTTCTGCTCTGACCACAAAAATGCAAACCCTAACAGGCCCAAAGGCAATGATGAGGTGAGAGTTGCCCTGCGTGCATGCTGGGTGATATTTACAGTTACAGGAATATGAATAAAGCGTGCTCCAGAAAGGCGTTAATTGCCGTCAGTTACAAATACCACGGCAGGAAGGAGAACTAAAACCAGCACGCAGTTTCTTGTGTTGGTGATGGAGGGCAAGTATAGCCACAAACGGAAGATTTGAGAGAGAAAAAGGTATTTGTAAATAACAGTGAGGAGGAATTCTAAATTGGAGCAACCGCATGCCAACCACAGTGTGGCCTCAGGGCCATCCACACCACTGGCAGGGCCAGAGCTTGGCGTTGTCTGCCACTGTGAATGGGTGGATGGATGGAGGATGTTTCTGCTGCATGTGTGTGCATGGAGCAGCTGGCCAAGGCACTGCAAAAATTGGCAGAACTTTCAGCACTCTTCTCCAAAGTAAAAGGCAAGGGGAAAAAATTGAAAATCAAAAGGAGTTACTGACACAAAAAGATGTCATGCATTGTGATGCACCAGTAACCCCATCCTTAAAACTCCTGAGAATCACTAACTTAGTTCAGGTGTATTGCTCTTGCTGGGCCTAACTTACCTAGCCCAGTAACCCCCAAGCCTCTGCACAGCTGGTCTGGCCCAAGATGGTGAGACTGACTGGGGAACAAAAACACAGAAGACCTTTGGAATGTCATTTCCCATAAATTACTTCAAATCAATTATTTACAGTTTACATTAGCAGCCATACCCTACGTAATATCATTAAACTTCACAAGGGTTTGAATGAACAGCTGCATCTTACACAATATATTTTCATCTTTACATGTAAGAAAGACACTGGTTCTTTGCAGGCTGTTCTCTAGACAAGTAACATTATTTTTTTATTCAGCCACAGGGCAAACTGCCATTACTTGCTTGAAAAATTGTACCTCTGTTTATAGTGAAGTATTAACAGTATTTCTTAAAAGCCAGCTTACTTTGGCCTTAGAGGTAAGGTGAAAGGTTATTGCTCTCACAATAATTTAGAAAAAGAGTTTATTACAAAGTTATGGTTACAGCTGCAGTGCTAATCACTCATGGCATAGAAATCTTTTGGGTGATACCTGCGGTGGAGAAAGCTCCCTGCCTTCATTCTCATGTTAACATGGGGACTTGTGCAGCTGTTAGATCAAAGGCCCCAGTAACTGCCCCTGCTTAGAGGTTGGAGACGCTTTAAGCCTGAGCAAGTTTAGTCTGGTGGGGATATGGGGTTGAGACCGGGTTTTGCTTACATGCAAGCTGACCCAACCCAAGGAGAGTTGGTACCTGAGGGCTGATAGGACTTACAGGGCTTTCCATACAGGGCATAAGGTAGGCAAGGTCTTCTGCAAGGGCTTGGAAGGAGTCCTCTATCCCATAGCCACAGCTGGCTGAATGCAAAGACCAGTGAGGACAAAAGTTACATTAGATTTTCCTGTAATGCAAAGTGTGAGGATGTTAACCTGAATCCATACACCTGGGTGCCAATGGCTGGAAGAAGCTGGCATGGCAGATGTACCTGGAGCAGCTGTGTAGCAGCCACACTTGGGCACCTGCCAGGCTCTTAACCTCTTCCATCTTTCAAACCAAGAGACAGAGCCTGGTGGTTCCTTCATACCTCAGAACTGCTTCACAGAAAGGGGGATATGCCTGTGCTCCCCATTCTGGGCCCCTCCTTCTTGTTGAAGAGACTGGAAGTACGGATTTCCAAACCAGAGGCTGGATCAAAAAAAGGCGGTGCTTCACCTGGGAGTGAGGCTGATGGACAGGGAGAGATGACACAAACCACCTGCATCCAGAACTAGGCCACTGTTAGCTGGCTTTTCTTAAGCTGTCTTGCACATTTATTGTTTATTTCTGACTTATACAAATGAGCAGCATCCAAGTGCATTTTGTAAATTGACAAATGACAAGAAATTAGGTGGCTGCTTTCCTGATTTCTTTTCCTCATAAGTGAGGCCTCCCTTACCCCCTGCCGCTCAGTAGAAGTAAACAATATTCCCTGGGCCAAAATTTAGCTTTCCTCTTGCTCTTCATAACATTTAGCTCACGGCAGTTAATGCCATTAGTCAGAGATCTCCAATTTAAGTGTCATAAAATACTAATTATAATAAGGCGCTTGATGTTTCTCTGCGGGTGTACTAGATCAGGATGCTGCTGAAGTCCTATTGGGCAGGAGTTACCGGGACAGAATGAGAAAGGTGTTTTGTCGTGCTATGGAGGAGGTTAATTAGAAAACTTCTTACATTATTGGTGAACCTAATTAATTTTGTTACTTTAGAAGAGAGTCCTGATTACATCTGGAAAATAACTGATAACCCCAATAGCAAATTATGGGTAATTTGATACAAGACCACTCAAGTTTATGATTACATGGCAACAGTGCATTTTGCTGACTTTTGAGTAAAGAGTAATGACTGAGACCTGGGCAGATGAAGCAGCACATAATGTCCACAGGGCAGAAAGTGCCTTGTTCTGGTTTCCTGGGAGGAAGTCCTGATGATTTCAGGGAGTAAAAGAGGATGTTGCCATGGAAAGAGACTTGCTGGTTGTTCCCCATTTCCACTAAGCAAATCATGTCTGGAGATGAGCTTACTAAGGATAATGTTTGTCAAAGCTTACTTGATTGTCCTATGTTTAAACTCTACTCCATAATACTAATGGGCTGCATTCTTTATTCTCTCTATGGGTTTATAAATAAACAGTTCTTGTCAGAGACATTATGCACATAGACTTCCATGAACTCAAAGTTAATGCAGCTTTCAGCCACCTCTCTACACCTGCCCTTTGTGAGGATGTATTTCAAAAGCCATTTTCCCGCCAGCTGCTGAGCTGGTGATAGACAGGATTTCATTAGTAAGGCAGATAGATACAAGCTGACATCCTGGTTGAATCAGTTATTGGAGCTGCCGGTTACAGGAAATCCTTAGGGATGTGTGTACAGGCATGTAAAACCACCAAGGAAAAGAGCAATATGAAGAAAGTCTTTATCTTTATTATTGCTCAGAGCTGTGGTAGTTGTCCCAAAGGTTAGGCTGGCTTTGGAACTACTGGCTGGATATGTCAAAGAAGCCCTCTTGAGTGAAATAAATGCCTTGTATTTTGTTGTATCTCCTTCGTTATAACACATTTATTAAACGATGCATGTTAATGTAATAAATACACTGTTACCTCTGGCTTGCTACAGCCTGTTGCTAAAAGGGAGGGGGAGGCTGGCAGAGCTTCCCAGGGATTTGCCAATACTGGAAAGTCCCACTGAGTTTTTCGGGGTGTTCCTGCCCTGAGCTGCCAAGCCTAGTGTGGGTTCTGGTAGCANGGGGGCAGATCCTCCTGGGCATGCGCTGCCCCACGCTGCTGGGGCACGCACAGGGAAGTGGGCAGAAGGCCTAGGACTCCCCATGTAACTGTGGGGTTGTATATGAGCTTCTAGCTGCCTCAAATGGTCAGATAGGACCCCTGTAATGAAAAGAAGGAAAAATGAGGATGAGATCTTGCCCAGGCTGGAGAGGGTTTGCTAGCACAGATTTCCAAAGAACCTTTGTTAAAACAACAGGGAATTTTTGTGTAAAGTAGTCCCTTTTGGCTGTGTTGGCAATTGTGATTTTTTTTTTTTTTTTTTTTCAAAT
>WEKW01009829.1:3661-19350 GCA_013389905.1 Sula dactylatra
CACCGGCCCCTCGGCCGGCACCACCCCTTGTACCGGGCGGGGCCGTCGCCACCAGCCTCACCGCCCGCACCGGGGCTCTCCACGCGCGGCTCCCCGGCCGCAGGACCCGACCTCGGTCGCGCGGTGGCAGCATCACGTTAATTATTACTCATTGAGCGTTTAGTAGGAGGAGACGCGGCGGTTCCGTCAGCGCGATTAACACCACCCAGAGGCGGTCGCTACTTACCGCGGGCCCAGCGCGTGTGGCTCTGCCCCTTCCCACCCAGACACAGGGAGGGACGGCGCGGAGGGGGCGGACGTGGATGTGCAGGGGGCACGCCTGGGCAGGCGTGTGCGTGGGGGGACACGCGTGGGGATGACCTACACCAGGCGTGCACCCCGCACACTCCGCAGCCGATAACTCACCCCGAAAAACCTGCAACAGATGATCCACTCCGGTCAGCTGTCCCACTCGAATAATCCATTACACGTATGTATATTTAGGGAATATGTACACATTTTATATACTTTCTATATATATTTATATATATGTTGAGACCGATTTTGTTATCTATTTATACTTATATATAATCTCTAACTAGAGTAAATATAATATCTAGTTACACTTACTATGTAACACACCCTAAGTGTTGATACTCACTCTATTCAGACTTTTCAGTCTTTTTCTATTATAAATTCCTACAAGTATCCTTTTTCTTCATTTTCAACTCCTTTATTTTTTAATTTATATATACATACACACAGTTTATTTTTGTATTTTAAAACCCTATACATCTCTATTTAGAACTTTTTGTATTCTAAAATCCTTTATATAATATAGCAGATAGAGGCTTTTATTTTAAAATCCCTTTATACAATGTATAAATGAATATTATTTTTCTAGATATATAAAACAGAAATGTTACTCGAGTTTGGTGCCACACACTCATATTATACAGTTTTTCGTGATGTTTTGATACACCCCTCCCCCCCTCCCCCGAATATTCAGGCATTTTTGGTCTGCAACCCCCCTTTGGGGGGGGGGGACGGACGACACTCTCCATGACCCCGCCTATCCTCCACTCACCTAATGTCTGTTGCATAATCACCTCCCTTCAGTGACACTGGGGTGCCCCAAATGACATCATCACTCACCAGGCCTCCCCCTCCTCCCCCAAAAAAGGCACAAAACAAGGCAATCTGATACAACCCGCAGCTCATTACTTTAATAATGCCATTTACATGTGTACACGTCCTCCCTCACCCAAAAAAGTGGATGTCTGCTGACAAATAATAGGTGGGGCAGCCCCCCAAACAGTTGCAGCCCCCCCAGCCCCTGTCCCGCAGGCTGGCGGCTGCCCCACGGCACGGCAGCACCGTGCCAGAGGACGGTGCCGCGTCTCTTGCTCAGGCTCTGCTCGGCCACGTTCCCCCTCTGTTCCCGCGCTGGGACGGGCTCCCCGGGGCGACAAACGCCCCCGGTCCTTGTGTGTGGGCCCCGGACTCCCCCCACCAGGCAGCCCTCGCCACCCGCACCTGCGGGGCACCCGCCGGAGACAGAGCCAGGAGCCGCCAGGCACAGGGATGGCCCCTTACCTTCACTGCGCTTAACGACCGGCAGGCAAACCTGGGCTGGGGGGTATCTGTTGAGCATCACAAGATGCTTAGACGACATCTGAAAAACAAAAATCCCAAACTATATTTCTGCATATTAAAGAAATAGCACAGAAGAAAATGGAAGAATTCAGCCAGAATAAGAGACAGGAATTAAATTGAGCCAAAGGAGGATTCTAGGTAAACGGGTCAGCTCATAACACAACACATCCTTTAAAACATAGAGTGATTTGCACACTTAAGGACAGCATTCAGACTAATCGATACCATTTTGAACGTATTCTTCGAGTGACACTAAACACTGTTGCTGGTGTCGAAAAAGGTCTCATCCCTGCCTTAGGGCACTGCTGTGGGGAGATAACCCTGCCAGGCTGCAGGACAGGGCTGTACCGTGATCAGCATCTGCGCCTACAGATCCACCTCAACAGCTACAGCCCTTTCGCTACTGCTGCCGCTGCACATCTTGCTTGCTCAATGAAGCCAAAAGCAAAGCGTCAAACTTGAAAGAGTGAAATAAAAAAGAAAGAACAAATGGCAGTAATTCACTTTATGCTAAAAAGGTGTGCACGTGTATATACACATCCAATAAAAATAATTATGCTATAAAAGCGTTCCATTTTCCTTCTGCATTAATTTAACTTGCACGGCTTTTAACTGACACCATTAGATTATCCATCTCCAAAATACACGGTAATTACCTGACCAAGAGGTTTTTTGCATGTTATGTAGTTAGGAGGGACATCTGGCCAGCTGCCCTGCCCAGGAGAGACGCTGCTGAACTGCCAGGGAAACGCGCCATTGAAAGCGAGACAGAAATCAAGTACTTCAGAGCAATCACTCAAAATATCGGGGAAAAAAAAAAACTGAAAACATTCAGTTGCCTCTCTTGTTAAACGTTACCAACAAACGCCTCACTGCTTAAATACACCTAATAAATCGTAAGCTACATCTGTTTGGCAGTTATAGCTTAGAAAATGCAAGTCAGTTCATAAATCATACAATACTAGCTTTTGTTTTTTAAAGTTTCATTTAAAATAAAAACAAATCAGTGAGCTAAGGAGATCCCCAATTTGGTTTTACTTTTAGAAAAAAAAAAAAAAAAAAAAAAAAAAAAAATCCCCAGTGCTGCANGGAACACCGTTTTACTACTCCTCAACTCTTACAACTGAGAACCCAAACACTACCGAGGCCATCAACATTTGGAGTATGTCCTGTGCTTGGATCTCTGAAAGGAAGTTGATTTTCTTTCTGAAAAGGAAAAAAAAAACCACACAAAAAAAACCCAAAAACAAAAACCACCACAACACACAAAACAACAACAACAACAAAAAAAACCCCACACTAAACACAAACCCACAAACAAAAAACCACAAAACCCCAGAGTGATAACTCTTGTGCTGATGACTTCTACCACCAAATCCATCATCCCCAAAGATCCACTCTCATGGGAAGTTCATAGAATCCAATTTGGTTGAATGAGCAATATTTCCATTTTTCAAAATCTCTTTCTAATCAAAGTCAAAATTACACACTGTGGGGCTTTCAGAGGGCTCAGGTTCTGAATTCTTTCTCAGCAGAAAACACATCAGCTAACCAGGACATTCCTGCAGTTGCTAGGTTCCTCTTCATCATCTGGGGGAAAAAAAAAAAACCACCAAAAACACAACACCACAAAAAAAAAAACAAAAAACAAAAAGCAAAAAAATAAACCCCAAAAAAACCAAAAAAGACACACCACCAAAAACTAAAAACCCCACAAAAACAAACAACCCCACAAACCACACACACAACACCGCAATCTGCTCAGCTAGCACTCCAGCTGCCTCTCCCACAGAGTTACCATCATCCCCTCGGCGCCCGCAAAACACTATGGAAACTACTGTCCTCACCCACTGACGACAGCCACTCGGTCCCAGATGACTGCACAACCTCTGCCCCAAGAGCCCAGGCATAGCAACAGACCAGCCACAGGCTCTCAGCGCTAGGCCACCTACCCCGACTCTACACCCCCGTGCAGGGCGGCTCCAAGCCAAACACACACAGAGGCACAGGCCAACGCAACAAGGAACACTACAAACGCGCCTCAAAGGCGAGAGAAAACTCTCGGCAAGAACAACGACACCCGGACAGAAGAGCCTGTCGGGCAAGACGACCTGCGGGACCCTGACGAGGCCCTAAGGCAACTCCTGAAAAATAGGAGAGCGTCACGTCCCATGACAAGAAGTTACTCTCAGCGGAGAAGATGGATGCACAAGCAGCCCGGCTTCGAGACCTAAGAACTTAAGGACACAGGGAAGAAATGCCAGGCCCTGAAAATGTGCAGCTGGAGAGCAGAGCTGCTCAGGCAGCCGGGAAAGACGCCGCACAAGACCACTGTCCAGAAACTTTCAAGACACCAGATCGATCCACGCTTTAAACTTGTGAGAGTGCAAGAAAAGTGCCCGATGGGCACTGTGCACACTATTCGGGCATTGCCAGGCCCTAGGGATGGTGCCTGATTGCCGACGCATGTGCCTTGCTCCTTGAGAGCAAGGAGACCATCGAGACCTGAGGAAGGTCTAAGACACAGAACAGACCACACAAACTACACAACACGCACAGCCGGGAACCGCCCTGCCCAGCGCACACTAGCCTCATGCTGAAGAGGAACCCGCTCCCTTTACCTGCCCAAAGGGGGCTGGTTCCTGGACAGCCCTCTCCCATACACTATCTTTAAAACCCCTTCCTGCCCTGGCCAACCTTGTCCCCTCCCTCGCCCGACCCCTTCTCCAGCACCACTGCCTCAACTTAGCTTTCTGAGGGACGGGAATCGCAATCATCCTCGACAAGAAAAAGCACAGTCACCCCACCAGATCAATCCTGCACTTGCCAGGTGCCTCTTCATCATCTGGAGAAAAGAAAAAAACCCCACCAAAACAAACCACAGAAAAAGAACAAAACAAAAAAGACATACCACCAAAAAACAAAGAACACAACAACTCCACAACCCACACACACAAACCCTACTGTCAGCGAGCATCGCATCTGTCAACACGGACCTTTCCCGCCACATCCCACACACCGCAGATGGACCCGGGCGTTCCCCTCACCTTCTCCATGCCCGTTCCAGACTGGGACGGTTGTCGTCGCTTGCAGCCCTAGAAGTATCACGAGACACAAAATTACCAGTGCACTTGCCAAAATTCACCAGCTCCACGCAACTCCTCTCTGCAACCCGGCTCACCTCAAATGATCATTCAATACCAAAGGCAGCCAGCACAGAATCTGCAAAACCAAAGAGAAGCACTTCAACTCACTTGACATAAAACACCTTGCTATTTAACAATAGCCTGACCCACGACCGCCTCACCTTCTCCGACCTCTCATCAACATGCAGCAGTGCCACGCTGAGCCTGCGTGCAGCACCTGCAAAAACCAAGCAAAACGGCACGTACTGATATACTGCCCTAAAACACAGCCTACCCGCACCGATCCCCATCTCACACTTCTTTACCTTGACAGCTCGTCCGCCCGGCCTCTGTCATTTCCACCTGCCACATGGAGGCTCGCCCACCACCTGTAACACCCGAACAGCATGGGTTGCCTATAACTTCACCACCAACACAACACCTCAAAGAATGCCTACTCCAGCCTGCCAATCACCACTCACCTTGCCCAACTCACCTCCAGTGCCCACATCCCGCTTGCCTCATCCCTTAGCACCCTCAAAGCTAAAAAAACCCAACCCATAAGGGAGTCACATAGCCATCAGTCACATCTGCCCTCTGTATACCACACTCCGACCCACCTTCTTACAGCGCTCCCCTCAACTCTCCTCCGTCACCTGGCACGACCCGTCCCGCTGCATCTGCAAAAACAACATCGAACAAGGCACCTGGATGCACAGCAATACCTTAACAATTCCAGAGGTCTTGTTCCCATGTGGGAGAACCATCTAGAGCCCAACTACAGCCTGCCATTAGAAGAAATACATTCAATCTAACATTTAGCCCTACAAATGCAAGCTTGAACACCTTTGAGATGCAATCTGCTCAGATAGCACTCTAGCTGCCTCTCCCAGACAGCTACAGTCATCCCCTTGGCACCGCAAAATGCTACAGAAATCACTGTCCTCATTGGCTACCAATGGCTCTTCACTCCGAGAAGGGCTGTACAGGCTTTGCCACAACAGTCTATGCATATTAACATTAACCGTGCACTTTTACAGCGATTCTTTCCCTAACTCTCGCATTGCTACACCCCCAGCCAGAGCAGCTCTGGCACAGACATGCACAGACCAACACTGCAAGCAAACACTAGAAATCATGTGACCCACAGACACAAGAAAACTCTCAGCAAGATGACTGATTCCTGGCCTGGAGATGCCATGAGCTGAGATGATCAGTGTGGCCATGAGGAACAATCTACAGCATCCACAGAAAAGTCACACACCATCACCTATGATTAAACAGTAAGACCCCAACTGGGAAGCCGGACGCGTGACAAGCCAGGCTTAAAGACCTAAGAACATTAAGATACAGGGAAGTAATCCTAGAAAAGGACTCCAGGTAAACAGACTGCTCTCGAGCAGCAATGCTGAGGTTGCCTTAATCTCCACCACAAAAAGACGACTCTTTGTAAACTTCTGATATGCGGGACACGCAAGACAGATCTATGCATTAGACTAATAATGCAAGCAAGGAAGCTCTCAGCATTATGCTGATGAGCCAAGGCTAGCAAAACCTTGATACTGCTACTGATGTGCCCACCTGGCACAGAGGACAATAGAGACATCAACACCTGAGTAAGGTACAGTATGGGACACAGAAGACAAACTAGAAAACCACACAGTAACACAGACTAAATCTGAAACCGCCCTGCCCAGCAGACACTCATGTTTTGCAGAAAGGACACCATACCCTCTCTCTGCCCAAGTGTGTCCGATCTCTGATCAGTCTGCTACACTGATTTTAAAACCCCTGCCTGCCCCACCTGCGCTTCCCCCAACCCCACCCACACAAGGATAGCATCAGCCCCTCAACTTCCCTTTCAGAGGGCCATCCTTTAAAAAGGGCCACACAGGCTACGTAGGATGTTGCTGCAATCATCTGGATCCTCTTCGTAATCTGCAAACATGGAGTGCCATCAGTCAGCACCACACCAGTCAATGCTGACCTCTTCTGCAATGACACCCTCCTCAGAAATGCCACGACATTCCGGTCGCTCCCAGTCTAATAAGGTTGGATGTTGTGGCCACCACCACCTATGGCACCTAGAAATCCAGAGAAACAAACCGACTGTTGAGCCTGGAAGCGGTCGCCCGCTCACAAACAATTCCACACCTCAAAAATAACCACTGCTATGGTTTGCTGTTCATTGCTCACCTTGCCCAACGAGCCCAGGGAGGACATCCTGCCTTACATGTACTTTTGTTAGTTGCTTTACACATTGAAAACAGACCATTAACTACTCATAGGTGTTCACAGCGACACGATCCCTCCATAGTCACATGCCAACATACCTTCTCAGAACACTCTGTTCCCCTTCTGCCTTCCATGTCCAGCTCCCTACTATACATCTGAAGCAACAAGAAAACAAAGTCAATGGGATGCTGACAAATACCCTAATTAACAGCAAACCTTCCCCATTAGACCTCCCTACTCCACTAACCTGGCAAATCCATGCTTTGCACTCCAATCTGTGACACTGAGTCAGCAACATCAGTGAGTTCAAAAAAGGGACACACAGTAATAACCATTAGAAGTACACACCCTTCCCTCTTCTTTCGCCTACCCCAATAGCCACATCCCAGACTCATCCTTTTCCCCCACCACTTCCACATAGCTCCCCTCACCTCCTGAGCCATGCGTTCAGGGTCAGTGGCTACATCAGGCACCTGCTCGTATAGCCCATCCTTATCTGATGACTCAGGAACCATAACCTTCAATCCTGGGCCCACCTCAGGGAAAACAGAGGGGCACACAGATGTATACTGCTTTCCAAAAGCAAGAGTCCACCGTGCAAAACAGACTAAAATCCCTTTGACTCACTCGGCAAAGAGACCCCAAAAGCACTAAACCCAAATGACCAACCGTATGCTTCCATCACAGCCCATGACACTCTCTGCTCGCCTTTCCTGTTGTGCGTTGCTCAAGTGTCCTGCTTAGCCTAGGCCTATTACTAAAACTGCAAGAATAAGTCAAACCACTCACCAAGACAAAAAAAAAAAATTAGTTACTGCCAGATGACTCAGGTATAGGCACAGACTGACAGGCCAAATGCCAAGGCAGATATTGGAAGTGAACAACTGTGGCTGGTGCGATGACAGAAAAGATCCTGTCTCCACGAACTGCAGTATAGAGAACTCCTCAGTAGACAGCATGCTTGAATGAGAGTACAGACACATACAGGACAGGAGACTGGACTGCCAGCAGGTGCATGCATATAAAAACCTACTATTAGCTAACACTGCACTACCAAGTCTTAAGCCAAAACTACATAGTAGTTACAGGAGACTCGAGCGCAGACAGATGCTGAATATCACTTGATGGTCACAAAATCCCGCAGACACGCCTCAGACACTAACGTTTAATGAGAGACACTTCTTGCCAAAATACGAGCTCGATGAGGAAAAGCCAAAGGTGATGCAGAGCAAGCAAGTAAAGTCTCAATACAGAAGTACACATTCCTTCAGACAGTGAGACAGTTCTGCCAGGTCAGTCTGACCCAAGCACCTGTCTAATGACTGTCCAGTGGTTTGGGTGATCTCTCTCACAGCCTCCCATGCAATAGACGGCTCCCTTGCCCAAGACCATGTTTTGCACATCCCAGCCCCTCCCCACCCCCACGATAAAAACCAAACACAAAAATAAGGACTCTACTTCATCTCCTCACCTCTGAAAGAAGCTTCCTTCCTCTGCTGACGGTCAACACCAATATCCTCATGCTGTTCTTTGAATGCAGGCTGGCCCTTGGGTGACTGTACTGCCAAAGGAAGAGAAAATTACTATACTCATAACGTGCTCCATCATCCTCTCATTTGTCAAGAAATCAAAAGAAAGCCAAAAGAAAGCTGCCATCCTGATCGCTACATAACAGAAGTTTGTGCACAGAAGATGGCCGAGTCCATCCTCGTAAATGGAAAACTCTGCTATGACCCTGCCTTGCCTTTCAGTGACAGCACCTGCCATTGGGGTGCCCCAAAACCCCTTTGCGAGTCACTAGGAAAACCAGGTACAACTAGTTCAAAACATCTGGCAAGTAAGCTATGACCTAAACACATATACCCCACCTTATCCCAAAACCACTCTGATAGCTGGCTTCCTCCCACACAAAACTCGCGTCTTCAACAAATACACCAAACAGAACAAAATCCTTATCCTCTGACACACTCTGAAAGGGATTAGTCCACCCACATAATATATACTCATGCTATCAACCCACGTACCACGCTTCCTCAGGGTCAGCCCCGCAAAGACAGGAGGAAGCCTGATGCTACCTCCACGGATACCGCAGTGCTCCGCTCCCCGCTCCGCCCGCCCCATCATGTGACAACGCTGGCGGGGATAACTGGAAAAAAGATGAAAAAGCCACAGGGTCCTGGATGTCAAAAGACCACATGACTTTACCTGCAGGAAAAAAACCAAAAGAAATCCTGCCAAAAACTCTAACCAAAACCCCAAAATATCAAAAGGTAGAAAGCTCAAGGAGACAGGACATTGTACCATGCAGCAACCGAGACTGCCTGACAGATGAAGCCACGAGGACAAGAGGTGCGCCGCAAAAGAGGCTCCAGACCCTTCATCCCAATTCCCAGTACAAAGCCCCTTAGAGAATTACAGCGACAGTCGGCCGATAGAAAAAACATAACGGCACGGCACGGTGATTCAGAGATCTAAGCCTTACGACTACAGAAACTGGTGCTAAACACACAATAGCTAAACAAGAACAAGACAACATAACTGCCATCACTGATACTAGAGCAAACCTCACTGGACACTTAAGGAAAAAGGCAAAAAGGGAATCAACAGAAAAAACTTATGCGCCTGGGACTGCAATAAGATAGTCCCCTGGCTGGAGATTGTTACGAGCACAAAGAACACACATTCTCCTCTCCAACAAGTTCCAGGGAAGACAGTGACACAAGCCTGTGTTGGAAACAAGTGACTAGTCAATGCCTCTAAGTAACAATGACTGTGACATCCAGATGGAATGTGAAGGGACGGATGCAAAAATTAAGCCAGGGAATGAAGTACAGAAAAAGGCACAGGGGGGCAGAGACCTCAGAGTTGCGGAGCTTACATTTTAATGTACCTTAACATACCTCACGCATCCTGGGATGAGACTCATCTGATATTTCAGCCCCACGTGTTGCGATGCGGAGGCCCAGACAGTTTACGCCATGTCTTTCATGACTTTGCCACGACCTCACGTCAACTGCCGAGAGACCAACACAGAACAGACCTCATCAACACCCACATCCAATGGTAAAACCCATCTGAGAAAGGCTGATGAACCCGCCTCCCTTTCCCAACCATCCTCCAGTCCTAAAACTTTAGAACCCCCTTCTCTTCTCCTGATCTGTCAGGGAAGGAACCCCTCCCCTTCCCGACAGCTCCTGCCCTGCATTGGCAGTCCTAAAGCCCCCGGCCCTGCCGCTACTCCTCCAAGGTCTGCCCTGCACTCCTCGAGCACCTCCTACCTCCCATCTTCCCACAGGCGCCAGGCTCTGCTACAGGCCCGCAAATTAAGGGAAGTCCTGATGCTTGTCATCTGTGAGGGGCCTGCTGCAGCTGCAAAGGTTCGAGGGACAGCAACGTACTCTGTGGGTGACAAAGAAAAGCAATGAACTGCTCCATGCCCTGGAAGACGCTGTGCCTTGTGTCCCACCTACTTCCTTGAGAAGTGCTAGAACTCCATATACAGCTGCAGACAACACACTCACCCTAACCCCTACCACAGCAGCTCACTGCCAGGCCTAGTAAGAGACAACATCAACAACTTAAACAGGAAACAGCAAAACTAGTGAAAAAAACTGAGGTTCCATCTTCAGCAAAGTCAGGAATTCCAGCAAAATAAAATGCACTTATAATGGAAAAAAAAACCAAAACAACCAGCCAAACAAAAGAGCATACCATTAAACCATCTTACCACCCCTAAACACCCAAACCAACATCATAAGAGAAAAAAAGGTAGGACACAGGGAACTTTCTAGAAGAGATGCTGCCAAACATTACCGAGCTCTAAAACCCTTACCTCAAACAAACACCTCCGCTTCTCTAAATATCAAAACACACCTACCCAAAGAGGTCAGACAACCCAAATGCTACAATCACCCGAAGGAACAAGAGAGCACCAACACCAGAGCAGCCCGGGAGCAGAACGAGCTCCCTGAGCGGAGGCTGAGGCTCAGGTACCCCCGGCCCCGCCAACGCCCTCCCCACCGTCCCCTGGGAGGGGGGAAAGGCGAACCCCCAGAGGGGATCAAGGCGGCTGGAAGCGCAGGACGGAGGTTTATCACCCGCCCGAAGTTCTCAGCGTGGAGGGAGGTGCGGGGTGGGGGAAGGGCCTGGGCTGCCGCCGGGGGGGNCGCTACGGGGGTGGAGCCAGGGGTACCGGTACCGCCCCCAGACGTCACCAGGAGGCGGGGCCTGTCGCCAGGGCGGGGCGGGGCCAGCGGTAACCCGCAGGGCAGCCCCAGGCCACGCCAAGGGATCGGTCGCGCCCTTCCTTTAAGATAAACCCTAAATATTTAACTGCCTTTCTGACACAGCTGGAGTTTGGACAGAGGTGCACAATGAGCTTTCGCTGCTAAGACAGTCCATAGATGTGTAGTGTCTTTTATACAAGCGACCTCATCTTTGGTTGCTATTAATAAATCATCTACAAGGGCTGATTCCCCTGGTAATTTTATGTCTCTCAAATAATTTCTCAGTAGTCAAAAAAAAATGTAGGAGACCCTGCAAACCCTTGTGGGAGATGTGGCCAGGTTAATTTCCATGTAAAGGCAAACAAAAGTTGGCTGTCCTCATCCAAAGGGATACTAAAGAAGGCAGCGGTTAGATCAATCACAGTAAAATATCTTGCCCAATACGGTGTCTGTAAAAGTATGGTAGAAGAATCAGGCATTACTCCATGCACTACACGCTGATTAACTACCAGTATATCTTGTACAAAATGCTATTCTGGGTCCCTGTCTTCATCTAAACTTTTTTTTTTTTTTACAGGGAGTGTAGGACTTTTATACGGTGACTCACACACTTTCAAATTCCTTGGTCTAAACAGCAGTCTGTCTGCTTTTGAATGCTCTTTTCAGCTTCCTGGGGAATCAGATACTGTTTCACAGCTGGAGGGGGGATCTCCTCCCTTTGTTTTCATGTTTACAGGTTGAGCTGAAACTAGTAATCCTACACCTGTGTTAATTTTATTCCGCAGCTTTATTGGTACGGATTTCAATACTTCCAGTATTTTTAGCTCATTATTTGGGCTTCCATTGACTACAGTCATTCCCATGATAATTAAATCTATCGCTTCAGGTGTCAGGTGTAATTCTATATCAAGAGCCTGCAAGAAATCTCTCCCCAGCAGGCACACTGGAGAGTCTTCTGCCAATACAAATTGCCCCCATACACTCTTTTTTCCTATGGTTACTAATAGGGCTTTACTCAAATTCTGCTTTCTTTGTCCTGGGACTACATGTATTACAATTCTGTCTGTGGTCTGAGACCCTCTCGGGGTAAAGGTGAAAAGGGATAATGTGGCTCCCATATCTACCAAGAATTCAACTTCACGACGTTCAACTTTACCTATAATATGTCCCTGCTGATCCAATTGTGTTACCCACGTATTAAAAATTTTTCATCTTTCTCCTTCCCCTTCAAGATCCACAAGGTCTTCTCCCTCCAGTCACTGTGATTGTGAGTCTTCCTGGGGCAATCCTTCCTGGTAATAAATTCCTTCTCTTGTAACTTGTAAGGACATCAGAAGGCAAACTGGGGGGCCCTATGGTGCACCGAGATGAAAAATGTGGTTCCTGCAGGGCAAGTGCAAGGCTGTGGGGTGTATGGAAAGGCAAGCGGAAGACCATGAGGAATGCTTCTCTACAGCTTTAGTGTGGGTGGGTGTGTGTGGGTGTGTGTGTGTCTCTCTTCCACCTTGTTGGCATTGTTCCCACCACTCTATCCTCACCTTCATTATTTAATCTCTCACGCAAGGACAGCATGAAAGTTGAGACTTTTTAGTAACTGGCTTTAATTTACTTGCCTTGCCAGATGTGTGGTGGCTCCTGGGTAATTAAAAAAAAAAAAAAAAAGAAAAGTCTGAAAAAGCCCTGGGCATTACCAGGACGGATATGGACGATGACAGGACAAGAAGCTACTGTTTCACAGCTCCAGAAAACCTTGGTGAATCCACATCCTCGGTACTGTATGCTGTCACATTCTCTGCATCTTACGAAGGACAAAATTTTGAGTTGGAAAGGTACAAAGCTACCATCTTCTATAAGGCCACAGTTTCTAACATCCCTAACACTGGA
Organism: Sula dactylatra; assembly: GCA_013389905.1. NCBI lineage: Eukaryota > Metazoa > Chordata > Aves > Suliformes > Sulidae > Sula > Sula dactylatra. The sequence goes on from WEKW01009829.1 coordinate 16,767, forward strand.
GGGCATGAGAGGAATGGACTGCAGAAAGAGGCAAGAGGTATGTGCTCCTCCTAAATAGCATCTCCCGTTGCCAGCGTTAGGGTCAGAACACTGGTGTAGACTTAGGACGATAGCTCCAGCCCAGCAGGACATTTTGTATGTTCTTAGGACATGTGACACAGAGAAGAATAGAATGGACAAGTGATGATTTAATTATTTTGACAGCCTCTGTCTTGTGGACTGAATTAGTTTCGTTGTATCATAGTTAGACCTCTTTCTCCACTGAAACAGTAAATGCCAATCCCAGTGTTTGAAACCCTGAAATGACTAGGAATGCCATAATTAGATTTCAGAGGAAAATGTATCTGTAAATTTTTGAGTCTCTAAACACAATATAGCACAGAAATAAAGATCAAAATTTTATTTCCATGTTGGTAATAAAAATAATTCATGACTTCTGTAAACCATTACATAAACACTGTAGTATAGAGAAGTGTTAACATTATTTTCAACAGCTCACTACAATTAAATAAATATGCATTACAAAGTATCTTTTGTATTAAGAACAATTTTATTCACAAAATCATTTCTGTCTGTACACTCAAAACATTAACAGCTTCCATTATTAATATGAGTAAATATTCCATATTTATTTAGGGTCTGATGATGACCACAGTTACACAAGCATAGTGTGACAGTAATAATATTACTATCTTTATTATTTAATACTAGGATACTCTGAATGGCAATATAGAGCACAACAAGTATGTCTTTAATAATCTGCTTCAAAGAAGACTAATAATAAGCCTGTAACATGCAGCTTAGGATCTACCTGTAATTAGCATAAATTAACACAGAACTTTGCCAAATACCAAAATGAATCTTGAAAATCTATTTAGTTTGCTTCTATATGTTTTGTGAATCCAGCAAGTTACCGTACTGTAGTCTTGCTACAATGTAATTTTCATGTATCCAGTTCCTAGATAGTGTGTATAGCAGAGGGTCAGGTTTCCCTTCTGACTTCTTCCAGTCATTTCTAGTCAACTGCATGTACTTTTTTGTCCTTCATTTTGAAGTATTAGCGTAAAAGTATGTATTTATTTGTATTTGCAGTTGACTTTAATAAGATACAGAAAACTTTGCTTATAATTTCTCACAAAAATAATTTTGTGAAGAACAACTGTATTATTTCCATATGACTGCAAGGAATGGTACACAGAATCGTATAGGTTGGAAAAGACCTTTAAGATCATGGAGTCCAACCGCAAACCTCACACTGCCAGTTCACCACTAAACCATGTCCCTCGGCACCACATCCAAACGTCTTTTAAATACCTCCAGGGATGGTGACTCCACCACTTCCCTGGGCAGCCTGTTCCAATGCCTGACAACCCTTTCAGTGAAGTAATATTTCCTAATAGCCAATCTAAACCTCCCCTGGCACAGCTTGAGGCCATTTCCTCTCGTCCTATCACTCATTTCTTGGGAGAACAGACCGACCCCTCTCACCACAACCTCCTTTCAGGCAGTTGCACAGAGCCATAAGGTCTCCCCTCAGCCTCCTCTTCTCCAGACCAAACCCCCCCAGCTCCCTCAGCCGCTCCCCATCACACTTGTTCTCCAGACCCTTCCCCAGCTCCGTTGCCCTTCTCTGGACATGCTCCAGCAGCTCAATGTCCTCCTTGTCCCGAGGGGCCCAAAACCGAACCCAGCATTCGAGGGGCGGCCTCCTCAGTGCCGAGCACAGGGGCACCATCCCTGCCCTGCTCCTGCTGCCCACACTATGGCTGACACAATCCAGGATGCCGTTGCCCTCCTTGGCCACCCGGGCACACGCTGGCTCGTGTCCAGCCGCTGTCAGCCAGCACCCCCAGGGCCTTCTCCACTTTCCAGCCGCTCTGCCCCAAGCCTGGAGCGTTGCATGGGGTCGTTGTGGCCATGATGCTGTATGGTTCAAGTGATTACCTAAGGGTTTGTCTATAATTATAGCAAGCTGGCCAGCCTGAGAATTTCACACATGGGTGTGTTTCTTTGGCATGTGTTTTTTTCCTTCTGCACAAAATGGTTTGTTGATAGTTTTTAAATGTGTCTGTAATTCAGCACCAAAGAAGCTTACAGGGAACACCTGCAAAATTTTCAGTACTGGTATTATTATAGGACACACATCATTATTTTCAAGATTCATCATTGCAAAACACAAAACTGTTTAAAAAGCAACAGACTAGACATATTAGCTCATTTCCTCTGAAAGTGCAGCACATATAAACTATGATCGTCACCACGATGACTCACACTGCAGGTGCTGTTTACAAACCTTTTTTGTTGGTGTCGTGAGATTAGGAAAATCGCCTGTTGCTACCAAAAAAAAAAAAAAAGTCCCAAAAGACAGCCCTAGGACCACAGGCAAGCGGACTAACGTACACAGGAAGAACTGCCAACTTCGACCACGTAGCACAAAGCCACGCTTCCGTACCTTGCGGGCAGCAAACGTCGCACAGCTGCCCACGGGCAGCACGATGTCTTCCAAGCGGGATTCTGCTAAACTGCCAAAGACTTGGTCCGACGCGCCCCGGGCGCTCCCTCCCGCGCAGCGGCAGCGGCAGCG
>WEKW01009829.1:33177-76153 GCA_013389905.1 Sula dactylatra
AAACACAGCAGTACTACTGAGCACTGTCACTCATGCTTTGTGGCCTTGGACAAGCCTCCCTGTTTGTCCTGTGTGGAGCGAAGAAAAAATTATGCAATACGACAGACCCAAGAATCCAAAAGAAAAATCAAAAGTCCTCAAGTCTTACACATAGCATCAGAATAATCTTTCCAAAAGCATTATTAGTGGGACACACGCATCAGGCCCTGTAGAGGAAAAAGCTAGTGGATTTAACCAAATGCTTTCAGTAAATGCTCAGCTCCATCCGCCAGTAAGCAATATTCCTAAACTGGCAGCCTGAGAAGAAAAATCTCTGTTATGATAGCATTTTTCATTCTCATCACCAGAAAGTTTGTGCTGAATGTTGGAAGACTGAAACAAAGCCTTCATTGAGGCAAACATGGAGNTTCTGAAATATTATCTGTAGTAAATTGCCTGCACACATTCTATTCACAGAAGTCTTTGCCAATCTGAAGTAGCTATTCTCTCAGTAGTTTAAGAGTAAATATACACTTGTGACGCATCCAGATATCACTGACTGCATTCAAGTGTCCATCATACAAAAACACTCTTGAGCTCAGAAAGGCACTCTCAGGCACAGAATTTTTTTGGTTCTTAAAGGTCAGTAATGACAGCTTCATTTCACTGTTCTGTGCTGAGGATTTTTTCCATGCAAAGCTCCAGTGTCGTCTGAGAGAGTGGTACAGAACCAGCTCTCCCAACCGTAGAAGTAATAGTTTTAAGTCGACAACCTCTGCTCAAAACCAGTGGTGACATGGACCTCAAATGACAGAATCCACCTCAAAAAATTCATTAGGCTATCTGTTCTGTTAAAACCAACTCCTTAGACTGTCGCAGCTTTCAATGGGACACTTAAAATGTCAATAGGTCACTCTTCCAATTCTGAATAATGTCAGAGTTACATCTGGTAATAATTACAAAAGGTGGTTCTAGCATGGCAAAACCAAATATACTTCATAAATTCACTTAGGATTCAGTGAGCCTGAGGCAAAGCGACCGTGATAAGAAGAATGTCTCTTAGGCAGCGTCTTCTGTTCCCCAACTTCAAGCACAAGGGTATCTCACGGTCTTTGCTTAAGCTTCCCTTGCATTTTTAAGTCTTCAAAGGGCCTGCTGCATTCTGTAGCACTACAGCTAAATTGAGGTTTCTTGACACATTATTGTCAAGTACATTGAGAAAGATGTTTCTTTGTGTAAAAAAATCTGTGCATATGTGGTCCTCAGAGGGACATCTCTTCTACATTAAGGGGTTTATGTAAGATACAGTTGAGTATCTTTGAATAACTGAAGCGTAAGAAGTAAACTGTGGAAACTTGTGGGTGTTTCATCACCCACTTTGCACCTAAAATTACTAAATTACACGATCAGCATGAGGAAGAAACGGACAATTTGAATGCCTGGAGAAAAGTGGGCCAACCATCATGTCACTAGTATGGCTCACTGTCCGTAGAAAATACAGTTTGGGGCACAGGCTATAGCCTGTTTCATAGCCAAGTTTCATTTGTAAACATTGGCTCATTATATGTGGCCAGTGAATAAAAGGTCATTGGAATTTCAACTTCAAATTCAGTCAACCAATCCCTTCACGCCAGTTAAACGATTGCAAGTTAGAAACATGAATAAGACCTTGTACTGTGCAGAAAAATCACTACAGCATAGCTGCCATAAAATTGAACTACTTATATTCATAGAAATGTAATGGAACCGTTTTTGTGTTTGTTCTCAGGATCACAGGAAAATTCAGGTTGGAAAGGACCTAAGGAAGTCTCTAGGCTCCTGTTGGAAGCAGGGTCAGGAATAAGGTCAGACCAAGACACTCAGAGCTTGTGAAAAGGAATTCAAGAAAGCAACCTCAAAAAGAAAACAAAGGGGAAAAATACCCCTTCCTCCTTGATTCCACCACCACCACTGCTTAAAGGACTGCAGAGAACTAACCTTATAAGTATATTTCCAGCAGTCGTTTGTCACCTGTATTCATTTATTTGGTTCAAACTATATAAAATCCCTGTAAAGCAAGTCATACGTATTAATAGGAGAACAGAGTTAACGTCTGGGGGAAAAAAAGAAATACAGCTTGCTATTATTTGTGACGTTCATTAAAATAACCTAATGCTGACAATTTTGAAAAGTGATCTTTTGTCTCTCAGTGTTTTGATGACAAAGTACTGCTTAATACGTTTTTTCATTTACTAAATGCTTTAGACAGCAGCATTAAGTACAACAGAGAATTAAAATTTATATTTGTGACAACTGTTGCTTTAAAGCACAGCTCTTTGAGGAAATAATCTGAATTCTGCTGTTTCAAACTGATGTGCTGTAGTAGCGTGTTTTGGAAACGATAAGCAGGTGAGAACCTGCGTACTTTGTACTAGGTCCCTTTCGACAAGCATCCCAAAGACTGCAGTTTCAGAGCACGAATGAGAAAGACTGAAGCACGTGAGGGACATACTCTATTGCTCCTTAGTAGGTGGAAGCAGGCATTTGCCCTTCTCATCTAATTTTTTGCACACAGCATTAGCATTGCTGTTCTGATACATATAATCACTGCTAAGAGGTTTTGTTTGGAATTAAATCTATTTGTACAGGAGCACAATTGCTTTCTGCTCTACACAGCTCCCTGTCGGTAGGACTGTTCCTTTCCTGACGCTCTTGTAGCTTAAGGCGCTAACAAGCAGGAAATTGTAGAAACAGAATTGGACAAATTGCTTAACTTCTGACTCACAGGCTCTGGAATTATCTGTATCTTCACATTCACTGCAAACTGGACAAAATAAATGAAATCTGGTGAAACAGCACATCATATGGCCAAACTAGAAATGCAGGACCTTCCTATTTTTAAGAAATTTTAAGTGGTCACGCTGCATCTCTTCCATGAGTTGTTATTTCAGAGTCAGATGAGGGAGGTCGATTTGTCAAAGCATGTCGTAGAGAGTTTGGGGGGCTCCCAATAGTTAGCAGCTATTTGGCCAATTATTTAAAATTTGGCAGTTAAATAGATAATTCTTGGATGGTGGACAATGAACAGGAGGAAAATCTCGCACATCTCACACTGATCCAAGTTATTTTGAAAAAAACTGGACTGAATTAACCTCTGGCATGAATAAGAATACTTTTGTAGAGAATAATGCAGTAACAAAACAGTTGAGCTTTTTCTCTGTTGTGAGCTGAGTTGATTGTGCTCAAGAACGTTCACTGCACTACTCTTCCGTGGCCTAACACTTCTTCGTACCAATTTTTACTTTTACCTTCTGGCAACAGAATACCTATTATAATTCCATTTGCTTGTTTTAATCACCTACCAGACAATTTAGACAGGCGCTTGTATTTCTTGCACTGCCAAGAATTACAGAAAGAATTGCTCCCCACTTCTACCTTCTCTGTGTTCACTGACTTAACCGTCTCTGTCTTATAGCTCTGATCATCTTTAACATTGATCCTGTACAGCTTTCTTAGTTCTGAAATATTATTTTTAAGATGGACCACCCACTATTATGGCATACAATGTTCAAGACAAGGACATACAAGGAACTATAAATATCTAAAACCTGAAGTTTAGAAAAGGGCCAATGTTGCTCTGTAGCTTGGCTTCCTTGAGGGACACAGGCTTGAGTGGACAATGAGTCCTTTCACAGAATCAGAGAATGGCTGAGGTTGGAAGAGACCTCTGGAAGTCACATTTTCCAAGCCCCTGCTCAAGCAGGGCCACCTACAGCAGGCTGCCCAGGACTGCGTCCATACGGCTTTTGAATACCTCCAAGGATGGAGACTCTGCAACATCCTTGGGCAACCTGTGCCAGTATTCGGTCGCCCTCACAGTGAAAAAGTGATTCCTGATGTTCAGACATCTGACTCGCTCACAACTGTGTTTCAGTCTGTCTCCATCACGTATGGTCCCGTCACTGGGCACCACTGAAGAGCCTGGCTGGATCTTCTTTACCGCCTCCCTTTGGATATTTCACAGAATCACAGAATGGAAGGAGTTGGAAGGGACCCTCAGTATATCATCCCGTCCAACCCCCTGCTCGAGCAGGCACACCTAGAGCAGGGTGCACAGGACCACGTCCAGGTGGGGTCTGAGTGTCTCCAGGGAAGGAGACCCCGCAACCCCTCTGGGCAGCCTGTGCCACTGCTCCGGCACCCTCACAGGGAAGGGGTTTTTAGTTTTTTCTCAAGTTTAAGTGGAACTTCCTGTGTTCCAGCTTGTGCCCATTGTGCCCCTTGTCCTGTCACTGGGCACACTGAAAAGAGTCCGGCCCCGTCCTCTTGACACCCGCCCTTCAGATATTTATAAGCATTGATAAGATCCCCCCTCAGTCTTCTCTTCTCCAGGCTGAACAAACCCAGGTCGCTCAGCCTTTCCTCATAAGGGAGATGTTCCAGTCCCCTGATCATCTCCGTAGTTCTCCACTGGACTTGCTCAAGCAGTTCCCTGTGCTTCTTAAACTGGGGGGCCCAAAACTGTGCACAGCACTCCAGATGTGGCCTCACTAGGGCAGAGTAGAGGGGGAGGATAACCTCCCTCGACCTGCTGGCCACACTCCTTTTAATGCACTCCAGGATACCATTTGCCTTCTTGGCCACAAGGGCACGTTGCTGGCTCATGATCAGCCTGTTGTCCACCAGCACTCCAAGGTCCTTCTCAACAGAGCGGCTTTCCAGCAGGTCAGCCCCCAACATGTACCAGTGTATGGGGTTGTTCCTCCCCAGGTGCAGGACCTTACACTTGCTTATGTTGAATTTCATGAGGTTCCTCTCGGCCCAGCTCTCCAGCTTGTATTTGTACACATTGATGAGATGCCCCTTGAGCCTTCTCTTCTCTTCTCTGCACAGTCCCAGTTCTCTCAGCCTTTCCTCACAGGAGAGATGCTCCAGTCCCTTGATCATCTCAGTGGTCCTTTGCTGGACTCTCTGCAATAGCTAGCTCCATCTCTCTCTTATGGTGGGGAACCTGAGAGTGTTTTCCACTAGCACAGCCCAATCCTGCAGCAACTCACTTTTGATTTAGCTGGACTGCATCAGGAGTAAAAGCATAGCCGCACGGCTTTTGCAATTAGTAGCAGGTAAAGCATCAGCTCCTGCAGTTTGCCCCCCTCCAACACTGCAGGACTGCATGAGCATCCATGTCAGCGTATCCTTGTGGACTCCACATACTTTTCCCATGTCTCATTGCCTTCCTCCCATTCTGATATGGAAAAAAAATATCAGTTGCATTTGTTGTATTTTTATATCATTTTAATGGTGCCACCTATGAATCCCAGATGATTCTATGCTGAAAAAGCCACAGACTCCCAAAAGGAAACAGGAATGGGCTCTGGCGAGAGCCTATATGTCTTATGCCAAATGGAATGCTGAAAGATCATTTTATATTAATGGATGTTTATTACAGTAGAAAAGTGTCCTATTAGCAAAGATGTTTCCTAGTTGCCATGAGAATTTGTTACTACAGCCCCCTGAGGATTGACACTGATCCCCTACACCCCTTGAGTTTTGACAATAAAGCTAGGAAAGAAAAAAAGTTTGCTACATATTGTATAATTATTCTTTAATTTCTTTTTTTTTTTACAGAGAACCTGTCAGACTGTGTTTTAGGAAGCTGCAGCATAAATTCTTAAGGGAGAAGAAAATGTTACATCTTGTTATATTGATTTGATCATAGCCAGCATCAGTTCTAATGATGGAGCTGAAAGAACCTTTTTTCTCTACCTGTACATGCCTGATAATCTAGTCCCTTGATATGGAAGTGAGAGATGAGATATTAGTTAATTACTTAATGCTAGCTTGAGTCTAAAAAGAGACCCCATCCACGTCAGAATGTCCAGTTAGAAGAAAACTTTTCACCCTAACTTTCTGAAGTATCGAGCCCTAAGTAAATGAGTCATTACATAGTAGTATAGTTCCTCTGACAGACAAAACAAGCAAGCAAGCAAGCAAACAAACAAAAACCCTGAACTCAAACTGGAAGGTTCCAACTACCATCTTGTACTACCTCCAGTTCTAGTCTGAAGGTATTCCTTGTCCCCACACCCTCAAGATTTAGAGTACGGATTGGTCCGTTTAAACATGCAGCTAGAAAAACGCCTATTTTCTTAATGGGAATAAAATAAGACCATAAGCCTAAGAAGTAGGAAAACAAAGAATCCTGGTATAAGGGTACAGAGGTGGATGCTAAATGCATGTTTATGTATCGTGTCAGTTTCTGAAGAACAGAAATACTGCCTTACCATGTATTAGTCCTATTGCTTAATCTAAGTTATTTGTGTTCCATCTGCACAGGTTGAGCTGTATATTCTAGAATACAAGTTACTCTATTGTATGGTTTCAGCAGGCCAATTCCCTGCTGGAAATCAGTGGATGACTCGAAGCAAAGACAAAAGCCAGTCTTCTGTGAAAGTCTCAAGAATGCTGTATAACACCCTGCTGCCCAAGGCACTCACACACATTATAGCATCAATTTAAGTTAACTTGAAAGAGTGCAAAGGATATTTTCCTCTTTATTTTGCTCTATAGGAGCCAGTGGCACTATGTATGTTTAAATAATGCATTTATTCTTTCAAAAAGAAGTTCAACATCCACGCAGATACATTAAAGTGACCTTAACCAAGCAGACAGAATTGCACGTTCCTTCCCTTGGATGCTGCTTTTGCAAATAGCAGTAAAGAAGAACTCATGTACAATCAGCCCCAGGAAACTCCTTTGTTGCTGGGGTACTTGGCTCTTTCTGGGAGAGACAGGCTTCTTTGTGTACTTCTCTCCCCTGAAAATAACACACACTGTGAGTAGACAAGCTCACAGAGGATGAAAATATTTCACTGCTTTGATTATTTTCATTTGTGACAAAAGTACTTCAGAACACATGCCAATACAATCTGCCTAAGCGAGCTGGTGTCTCCTGCTGGCTATCACAGTAAATCCACTTACAAGAGCAATGAGTTTACCCTTTTTATTTCGAAGACCTTTATATACGGAACATTATATTCAAAACTCTTCGGGAAAAAGTGACTGAAAGGGAATGACTTTTTGTTTCTTCTCCCGAGTCTCAGACACAAAGACAATATGATAATTTTCTTCTCTCATTGCTAACTGGGATGAACATTTGTGAGATATGCATCCAAAAATATTTATGTATGTGAAAACGCGTTTGTCACCTGGGAATTAGCTATGCCTATTTGTCACACTGACCAACCAGGCAGTGACCAGATTTTAATTCACTGAGAACCTTCCACTGTCCTACACATAAAGTGCTACTAAAGCTTGCAAAAGCAGGAGCTAACCTGTCCAATAGGATACTGGGTCATGGTGCAGGAAACTTCAATTCTTATTCCCAACCTGTTTTCAAATACACACATGCGCACGCATAATGAGTAGATGTAACCTCATTCCTAAGCCTTGCAATAAACATTGCTAAATTTTACAAAAGATATACAAAGAGACTTTCCTTACAAAGTAAGTATAGTAAGTAAGCTTCCTGTTGGTTTCAATTTTCAAATCCAATATGTTTATAGGAGCTATTTAAATTCCCCCATCATCTTCTCGGTAGTAACTCCGTACGTTTCTTCTAGCTGTTGCATAAAAACCAACCAACCAAAACAAAACCACTTGTCTCTTGCTGTAGCTTATGACATTATGCTAAACTGGCACTGATGAAAAACAGGGCCACAGGTACTCAATACATTTGGTGCATGAGAGTTGGCTCCGCTGTTTTTTAGGAAGCGCTGCAACTAAGGACCGCTTAATATAGTTTTCAGTCCAGTTGGTGTTAGGGTTACAGAAAGCAATGGGACTTCAGGAGTTTGGTGTGTGCTACTGGGAGTAGGTACTGGTAAACTATTCTGTGTCCTTTCTTAACTGCACCTATAAGCATGTATTTATTCAGAATTTCTTAGAGGGGCTGATGGCAAAGGAGCAACGTCACTGGCAGAATAAAGCTTGAGCACCATAATGAAAACACTGCTCTCTTCATTGCAAGTTTTTTTGAAAGTCTATCAGAGATAAACATTTAACTTGTACATAGCCCAGAACACGAAGATCAGCATGCTGGTCAATCCCAAATTATTGACTAAATTTAAACAAACTGGGAGGTTTTTCAGGAGGTCAGCTTGACTGCGGCATACCAGATCAGCTTTGGCAGACAGCAAATACAAGGCTAAGTTGCTTTTTCCAATCAACTGATCAGAACATAGGCCACTGTTCTAGCAAGTGCACAGTTTGTTAAAAAGTGTGTGTTTTTAAACTAAAACAGCCACAAGCAACCAGTCAGCTCAGGCAGGATAGTACTTAAAAGCACAGTAAAAAGACAATTTGTCCTAAATTACAATGAACTTACAGTCTATTTGTTCGCATAACCAACATAGAATACCATCACAGTATTAGCACAGCCTCTGGAAAAACTTGTCTCATATGCACCATGGTGACCTGCTTTGATAGTTATTTTTGGCAAGTTGTATCTGATCTATAGTCTGACATTAGTAAATTGACTCGTAGCTTACAAGCAAAAAACGGGGTTTGGTTACAGTTCTGCATAAGCATGCTTTCATTTTTAAAGGTTGGCAAAGACTTATTTAATATCAACATGTTTAACCAAGACACTGGCCAGATTCTTCTAGGATCCATACTTGCATTATGATAAGGGAAGTTCCCAGATTTTATTTCTAGCCCTTACACTTAAACTAGCCTGTGGCACAATCTGTCACAGCTTAGAAATCAATACAAACTCATGCTCCTGTCTGTCAATTCCATTTGATGGTCCATGCTGTACCACCAGCATTGACCATCAAGGGACAAAGAAATGGAAATGCACTTGAGAGTCTGCAACAAGAGCACCTGCAGGATTGCTGTCAGAGGTGCACAACTGACAGCCAGGGGAGCAATCTGCTAACTGATACACACCTACTGTATACCCCTTTAATCCAGACAGACCTCATGCATATTGCAGATAACTCCTCTTTCATTAAATAGCATTCTCATTTGACCACAGTGCCACAAAAGCCTGCTCTTGCCATGCTCCTTATTGCCTAGACTTAGAGCTAGTGCTCAACCAGTTTCTCCCAAGCCCAGAAGTCTTCTTACCACATCTTTGTCATAATTCACCTGCCACCTCCTCTAAGTATTGATAGAGCTCTTACAGCTGTTTTCTACAATTTAACTTTCCAGGCATACATTCCAGCAGGAAGGCCAGCTGTCTCCCACAAAGCTAGTTTTCTAGGCCAAAACCACCATGGCTTCGGGATAACAGCAGCACTGTTTTATGAATACACTTCAACTAAACCCAAGTTTCAGAGTCCTTCCTCTCCAGAGGAGCATGTGATCTACTGGCTGCAGTTTACACCCAAGTATTCTAGTTGTTAATAAGGTCAAAAATAAAATCGAAGAAGCTTTGATACTAAAAAAGCTCGCCCTTGCCATCAATATCCTTTCAAGGCCCCTACCTGGAACTAATGCCTCTCTGAGGGCTGTCTAGATGCAAATCTGCCACCCACAGCTACCTTCCATCCTGAACATGCCTCAAAGGAGTTTTCCAGCTCCCTTTTCAAAAGCAAAGCCAGTCATCTCCAGGTATGCCTGCTCCTTCCAGGTGCAGCCCTAAGGGTCAACTAGAGCCATCCAGTACTGATCGGCAAGGTTTTTCAAGCATACGGCTTAAATATTCTCTCATTCATATAGGTAGGTCAAGTGAAAATACCAGCATGGTATTCTTCAGCCTTAGGGCCTTCAAAAACCTGCTAACAGACATAACAGACCTTAGAACACACAGACACAAACCAGAGGTTTAAAAATACTCATAAAAGAAACAGTGAGAGGATCGCTCCTGAAAGCCTGGTCAGGGAAGCACAAAAGGAAGGACAGTTACTTCTCTGTTCTAAGGGGCCTTTTTCTTTAAGTGCTGGTCTACTGCCCAGTCTACGTCAGCATGGTAGAATTCTATGCGCCTTATATGGTTTGTTCTGAAATGGATGGTTCTTTTAATGACTTCACAGATTTTTTTCATCCTATAATCACATAAAAACATTTTCACATAATTGTCTTCATTAACCAAAATCATCAGTGCACATGAGAAATGTCTTTGGCCCAACTTTGCTGTGAAATCTTCACATAGAATTATAACTAAGTGACTTTACATTTTATTTTAATTTCCAGGATATATCCTAGCCTGTTTTAGCAAACAGAATGCCTTGCTTAGCATCTCACATTATTCTTTTGCCTTGTACTTGCATAAAATGAGACTGCTGGTTTGATGCTGGTTTTACACCCTTCCTGGAGAAACACAAACAGGGTTAAAACAAGCCTGGTAAGGGAGCCAGACCCTGATAGGCTAGACACAATCCNTCAGAAAAGTCTTCGGCTTGTTTGGCAACTAACAGAAAAATATTTCTGTTTGCACTTAGCAACACTCCAAACCAGAATTTTTAGTACAGAATTAGTTTATGGAGCCTATCCTGTTACTCCAAGCTCTCTGCAACACTTTTACTCAGCTTCTTGCTTTTTAGAGATCTTCAGGACTGAGAAATTTTTCAGGAGACTCCACTCAAGGAAAGATCTCCACAGCTTCCCTTTGGGATACTGCTCTTTCAAAGTATCTTGCTTGGTTTTTTTTAAAAATAAATTCAGAGGAAAGACAGCAATACAAACACCTCCAGAATTAAGATGGGAAAATGGAAATACCACACTTATGTAGAATGACTGTAGTATCTTGAGGTTTTTTTGCTTTACAATAGAAAACACAGCTGTACTGTCTGCACACAAAAATGAGAAAATTATTATTTTCAGTCTCTAATATTACATTATACAGGAAGGATTTGTAAATGATGAGCTTAATTCACACTCTTATTAGAAAGCATAAAGTAAATTATTGATGTAGAAATAGTTAAAGTTTGTACCTTCTCAGAAGCATGGTTGCTCTCTAAACTGCCATCTGAATCCACACAGTCTCTCATCTAGTGTGGCTTAGAATTTCAGCAAGGAAGTTAAGATCTGACATTGCTTCAGTTCAATAGAAGGACATTAGTTGTGGATCCTGATCCTGAATATATTCTGTAACTATCTGAAAACTTCTTGCCGTATTAAAAAACAAAGAATGGGAAAAGGAAATAGCTGGTAAAAGACTGTCAAGGCAGCTGCCTAGAATTTTTCATGGTCATTAGTTCAGTTCATAGACTTCAAAAATATAAACAAGATTCATTAAATAAAGAAGAATGACATTTTCTACATTCATAAAACTATAGATCAGCATTTGTAAGCCCTCATGAAGGCATCTAGCCCTCATCCAAATTAGATATGGTAGCTTAAAAGCTAAAAAATGGGGGGGGGACGACAGATATCTATTGTTGGTTTATCAATTATGGCATTTTCTATTAGTCTAAGATGATGCATATAGGCTTTGAAATACATAATCCCAGTAGTTATGAAAAAAGGGCTATGCTAACAACAAAGTCGGCTTCATGTTCTGGTATTCCACTTGACTGTCTATCTCCTCAGTTTAAGGGATGTGGCCTGAGGCCACAGTCATGACAGTGAGCTATATATAACACTGGCAATAAAACAAGTATAGAATTCTTGTCGGAACTGGGGGAAAAAAATCCCATATGCATACATGCATTAAATTAGAATGGTAAGTCTACCTCATGAGTCTCATGCTGTACCTCTTCTAAGATCTTTAGCAGATAACTGAAACCTTAAGCAAAAGTTCACATATGGTTTATCAAAACATGCATAAAAACAATTGTCTGCTTACCTACAAGAAACATTTCTGATTGCCCTTCAGTCACGAGAATGATTCTCTATGGACCATGTGAATCTCAGGCTGAGTCTTGGCTGATTACAAGAAGCTGCACATGTGCACGATGAGACCTGCTGTTAAACGGCAACTTCCCACTGGAGAACAAAGTGCTGTGCTCACAGGCATTTTGTACTTTGGCAAGCTCGGTCATCAGTGTAATGACATTTAATTTTTTTTTTTTTTTATCTAGAAGAGTAATTGGGTGAGCAGGACCCATCAGACTGCAAGCGTCCCATCTCCATAAGTCAGAAATATACTTAGCAGCTATCCGGAGAGGAAACTGGAGATAACTTGGCACTGTGCTGTAGTAGCAACACATCACTGCTTTTGAATAGCAGAACCGAGTTCAAAGAGACCAACTGCTTTGCCCTACTACTGGAGGGCAGAGAGCACAAACTTAGAAGACAATTACAAAGTATTTGTCATTTAAAAAACAAAGAACGACTACAGTGGAAGCACTGGGAGGTCCAACACTGTAAGAAGATTAGAAGCTAAACACATTTTGAGCAAAAATAGTTATGCCTTGACTATGTCACGTAACGTACTGCAGAAATCTCCAACACAGCACAAAACAGTTGTGTTCCTATCAGTGTGCTATTGAGCAGCAGTTTGTCACAGCTGAGCTGCTCTTAAATCCTGTGCTCTGATTAAGATATTGTGTGGGCACATATCATCATCACAGGTGTGGAAAGCTCAGGCACCCGTAACTCAAGCCTGCACTTGTACCAACAATTCTTGTAGTTTGGCTAAACTGGAGCAAAAGGAGTGGAAAGACACAATAATTGTTTACAAATAAAAATTTATACAAGGGGAAAATGCAGACAGTTAAACAACTAAAGAGGTATTGAAGAGAAATCAATGAGGCAACTGAACATGGATGAACTTTCAAAGGAGGTGATGGACACGTATAGTTGTCAAAACACTCAACACCATTACACAGAGATTATTTCAATATTGGTATTTGATTTGAAAGGACGACCAGGCAGGTCTAAATTCTCTCTCTACTAATTTCCATCTAATTTCTACCTCTCCTCTTTTTAAGTTGTATTGGGATGACATTTCAAATATCAGTGCTCTTCATTAATTCCAGAAGCAACTTGTGGCAGTGGGCAGGGAGATGTACGGCATCTGAATGAATGCAAGGGAGCTTGATCAAAATTTCAGCCTCGTGTTTTTTTCTGAATGCTTGCTGTTTTCCTTTCAGATCTGGAAAGTTGCAGATTGACATATCTCTGGATTTTTTATGTTGTGATTCTTTTCTCCTAGGATCTATGCCCTACTGGTTCTGGGAAACTTGTGACCTCTGCATTTTTAATTAGAACTCATAACTTTTTCCATAGCAACATATTTTGATGTCGCAAATACAGAATCTGTCAAATCAAACAACGTCTGGTCAGATGAAGTCCAAATACGTATAAATGCTGAGCAGCAATGGGATGTATGATATGACACAGTTAAGAAAAAAATGAAAATAGCAAAAGAGGGATGGAAGTCTTGGCTTTGGTTAATTCATAAGTTTCATCTTAGTAATTAATAAGCCAATACAAACATAGAAGAATTATACTGCATGCTGAACTGCTTTAGACAAAGAATTCTTAAAACTAATTTCCTTGCCGTTGTGAACAGACAAAATCCAGCTGTCTGATTGGTGTGCCAGTACCCACATGGTGCAAAGGAAGTGAACTATTCTCAGGAAATATTCTAGGTGTGGAAAAAGCCTTACTCACAAGGATGAACTGTATAAGCAGGCGGTAATAGAAAAAGAAATCCTCTGCAACAAAACCTGAGCTCTGATATTAACAGACCCAGGAATAATGCAATTCAATATGTTGGATTAAGAAAAATAATTTAGTATAATAAAGCAGCTATACATGGTTTTTTTCAAAAATGTTTATGATACATACCTTGCATGTGCCAAAAAATATTTCCTTCAATAAGAAAAACTAGGAATTTTTGTAATTCAGATACACTATTTATGTGTTATTATAATTCATTCACTGATTCTTGATTACAGACATTTGTGGTATTACTGTTCTTGACATCTATGTGAGCTTTCTTAACACATTTCAGTGTTAGAAGAGACTTGTGCAGAACAGTGCTTCCTGCAACCTTTTCCTCGTAATTACCAAGAAAGGTAATTTCCTCTCTAAAAGTCTTGGACAAAAATAATATTATTTTCTGATTAACCAGACTTTTGCTCACTCTTACCACAGTCAGTTACTTGTGTTTCCTCTTCCTGCTTTAAGTTAAGATTTGGCTTCAGACTAAGAAAGCATCTTTTAGTGCCATTACTGGTAGCGTGCAAGACAATCACCGTTCTGCAAGGACACCCATGTGTAATCATTGTCAGCCCAGCAGCCAAGAGATATGAATGTGCTCGTTACGTATTTTTAGAACAAATGTTGAACTGCATGAACATCTTCAAGAAGAAAAGGCAAACACCAATGTGGGAATAGCTGCTCTCTTTTTTTTTTCTCCCTCTGGTTAGCGTTAGACACATGATTACTCTCCCTTTGTCTATTCCATCTGTTTCCACTTTCCATAAAAAACACTGGAATATTAAGTTAAACTTGGTGTGTTTTAACCTTGTGCTGCAAATAAGGCCTTCCTGGGGTTCCTGGATCCTCCACTATCACAGGCACCCTGCCTGAGTGTGTGTCGGGGGAGAGGGGCACAAAACCACAAAGAGATCTCCTAGCAGATATCCGATATTTCCGCTCGTCTGTCTCTGGTATAAAAGAAAACTAAGTTCAACATTCCAGAAAATGTACTTTGGTAGCCTGCAAGACTGTCTAAACAGAGTATGAAAATCGATGACATTACTTACACAGTTTAGATTTTCTACTTTAAAATGAAATGCTCTATTCATATAAACTCTCCTACAATTGTCAAAAGGGGCAATTTTTCAAATTAAATGCTCCATCTCACCAATTTAAGAGAACAAAAATAACCCTGCTGTGAAAGTTTTGATTTCCAAAAAACTCAACATTTTTTAATTTATTTAAAAACAAGCTGGAACAATTCAGTAAATCTACTGCTACATATAACATTCATTTAAGCAATCTGACAGCTAGTTTGCTGGTATTATATATGAGATACAGAAGGAGCATCACTATATTTATGTATGCCTCAAAGAGGACCATATTATTGATAAAACGAAACAGTAAAACCAGAATGTTTTGGAGTTAGAGAAACAAAATTTCCAGGATTTTGCCTTCCGAGTATAGATTGTTCAAGCTTATGCCTGCAGCAAACAGGTGTGCCTTCTGCCTAAGTGGCTCGGTGAGAGAAGTTGAAACCGACGCTGCTTTCACTCATTTTCTGTGTTCGCAGTTTTCCCAGCTATTTCCATAGATCCTGGCTGCCTCACGGGTCCTAAGGATGCCATAACCTTAAACAGTCTTATAAATCTAGAGGGGGAAATGATCTGTCTCTTGTCTTAAGCAGAGAGCCTAGGAGTATGTCTATGGGGCTTTACCAGCAAAGTTTCTGAAAAAAGAGCCAAAATTCAGGGGTCCCTGACCTTTCCCAGCCTTCCTCCACCAGTATCAGTCTGCAGCCTGCTCTGTAAAAGTTTCTGCTCACCCAGAGAGCAAAATTAGAAATCTTCTCCAGGGACACACTCTCTTTCTTCCACCAAGCCACTCATCAGTCCAGTGAGACATGGAAACCAGAAAGAAAAAAGTGAATTAAAAAAACGTTTGTCACTCAATAAGGGTTTCCCACAGCAGAGTGTAAATGCCCAGACACGCACAGAGTCTAACACTGCCTCGTCAGCAGGGCCCTGGCCTTCATGCTTAGGCCTTCGGTGTCTGGAGTGAGCTGCAATGGTGTAGAACCAGCGCCAAGGACTTTCCTGGTGATCCATGCATCTATGAAGCACGTATGCGTAAACATGTTTAAACTGAGTAACAGCAGTGCTTAACAAGTGTTCTGATCCTCTCATTCCCACCCTTCATACAAATGTGCATGGCATTTCATTAATGGCGTATTTTCTTCAAAATTTTTTTGCTTTATGACTGTTACGTAAGGCTTTTTGAAGGCTAATGATAGTTTCTTGGAAAAAACTCCTGGTTAGTATAGTCTCATTTTTATCACGTCACCACAGATCAAGGTAAGACTGATAAATATGGAGAATTTTTCAATAAACAAAAAATCATGTATTAAAAATAACCAACTCCAGTACCCTATTTTTTTTTTAGTTAAATTCACTAGTTGTTGGGTTATGATTAGCCTTTTCGAAGTGAAACCTATGAAACAGTTTGTATATCCAATTTTTGTGACCACTTCTAATTCCTGTCACATGTTCTGCTGAGGGAGGATGTGAGGTTTAGAGAGATTTTGCACCACCTAGTGAGCCACTGACGCCGCCGGCATCAGCAAGAGGGGAAGCAGCTGCTAACAGGGAGCTCCAGGTGTGTTTTGGCTGGGTAAAATGCACTCTCAGCAGAAAATTCACAGAAGGTTTGGAACTGCTGTCCCAGAAACGCAGGTACGCTCGTGTTCTTTCAGCAGCACAGTTCCAGCCTCCACACTGTGAGCATCTCCTCTGCTTGTTTTAAAACTGCTTCCTGCTGGTGCTGCTCGACCCACCAAGTGCTTGTATTGGAAGAGGCCTTAACAAGCCACTATCCCACTGGCTCCTGGGGGCAGCTACATTATGTGCATGGAGGTCTGAAATTATAATGGACTTTACTGCATGAATGTGTGAAGACAAATGACGAAAGCCACAGTCTGCATGCTCTGCTCAGTGGGCTCTCACCCCAGGAGGGAAAAGCCTGGTCTCAAAATGTTTGATAAGAGTACAGCACAAGCCATAACACAAGCCTGCTCTGGGCTGGCACTGCATACAAGTCACAGTATTTTTCCTTAAATAATCACAGAATATCTCAAATTGGAAGGGACCCATAAAGAACATCAGGTCCAACTCCCTGCTCCGCGCACGACTATCTAAAACTAAATCATATGACTTAACAGCATCACCCAGAAATATAATTATATATAATATATATTTTATATATAATGTATAATATATGATGTGATGTGTTGTGAATGCTATATATTATATATTACATATATGTAATCACAAGAAATATAACAGGATGTATACACTCTCTCACTCTTAGAGATCCTTGTACTACAGTACGTATCCACTATTTTCCTGTACCCTTTTACTCTTTTTTGTGCTTACGCTGACAGCTATAGGTATCTCAGGTAGCCAACTGCTCTCTGCTTACAGCTTTAAGTGCCGGTGCACTGTTTGTCCAGAAATTAATAGTATAAAAGGTGCTTGTAAATAAGCAACACAAAAGCAGTGTTTCCCTTCTCCGCTCAACCCTCTGAGGAGGCAAAAGGCAAAAAACTTGAATGGAAAGAAAATGTCCACTTTCAACAGTCTTGTTCAGTGTAAAAGCCACAAAATCCATAACTGGATTTCCTTTTTCAATAAATTCCGAACTATGCTGTGGCAAGTAAGTGTAACAAATATTTAACTTCCCTCCAACACAGAGTGCCACCACGTAAGTGGTGAATCAGACCAAACATCTGTTTTTAGCTAAATATGTTGCTTCCTACAATAATGTCTAAAGGGTAACCATGGAAGCATATTAGGATTATGACATACATGTATTAAAGGCTCCAGAACATTCTCTCACCCTCCAGAAACTTGCATCTTAAGAGGTTTCTTAAATCAGAAGACAGCATTGTTCCTCCTGGGTTTCCTTTCCAGGGATGTGTTCATTTTGCCTTGAACCCATACAAATTTCCCATGTTCAGAACATTCTACGGCAATGGGAAGAACAGTCGTCATCTCTTTACTCTGAGAGTGGCTTTTGTTGCCCCCTACTTCTCATGTTGTAGAAAGCACACTAGCGTTACCTTTGCTATGTCTCTCATGACTTAACAGAATTCTACCAGATCTCCCCCTTTTCCCCCATTATTTTACTCCTTTCCAGACTAAAGCATTCAATTTACTAGGCTGCTTCTGGATGAAACATAATTGCATACTCTTCATTGTCCTTCACACCCTTCTTTAAACTTTTTCCAGTTCTAATATGTTCCTTCTGAGGCAGTGTAATAAAAACTGCACATGTGTGCACGGGGAATTTTTACAGTGACAGAATTTATTCTGCACGTCACCTTGCTTTTTTTCACCATTCCAGACTAACTGAAAGCAAAAACCTCCAATGACGACTACAGGTATTTTTCCTGATTGCTAATAGTCAGCTCAGATCCAAGTACTATAAATGCAAAATTAGGTTTTTGAGGGTTTGGGTTTTTTTTTAATCCGGGTCCATCACTTCACATTACCTACGTAGACCTTTATCTTGCATTTCATTTGACACATAATGTAACACATCCTCCTGTAATTCCTCAGGGAGATTGAAGACTAGAGCCTACCAAGAAAATGGAGTCTCCTCATTACTTTCCCATTCCCAATCACTTATGAATGCTGATGATCCTGGGATCAAGAGTCCTGCAGGACTTCCTGGACATTGACTATTTCATCATGTCTTGTTGCCTACCTTATAAACCATTCATTTCAATCTACTCTCATAGATCGTGACAGCCTAGTGGTTTCACTACTGAAATGCAGTTTCTGAAATATATCATTATGACTTTGATATAACTTCAGACTAGAAAATTTTATAATGTTTTTATTAAAATTATTTATTTTATTTAGTTCGTTTCCCATTACCAGGCTTTAGAAAAAACATGATTTTGCACATCAATTGTTCAGCAATAACTACATGACTTTTACTCCGAACAAGCAAGGTAACAAGGTAGCTTATTCCCTGCTCGGTAGCTCTGTCTTCAATGCTAAAGGCTTCTATTGAAGGATAGCCTCAGCATACTGCAAACGTGGAATTCAAGTATGCCAAAGAGAACTATAACTAGGGAATGTTCACCCAACCAAAATTTGTTGTAGTTTCAATTTATACAGATACGTTACTTACAGAACTTACGTAACTAAACACTTTAGCAAGAGAGACGTACTACTGTATGTAGTTATAGTTTATATAGCAACATTAAATATTTATAGCTATGCAGTTACAGTTTACCTGTCACCAGAATAGGTTCGGTTCATGGAGACATCACACTGAGGACAAGTGAAATTTTACTTGAAAGTGCCCTAAAACAAGAAGAAAGAAAAAGCTTTAGAAGTAGATTGTTTTTATCACTAACTAAAACAAATAGTAAATTTCCTGTTTATAGTCAGAGAGACTGAGGAATAATTTTTACTGAAGATAACTGGTTCTACAGCTGATTCATAAATCTGCAGATTTATCTGCACGAAGTCTCTGAACTACGCTTTGTTAGTAAGTAGAAACTAATGGTGTCTCCTCAGAGAAAGACACTTGTATTCCTCCACAGCCTACAACTGTAGTTCATATACTGTAGCAGAAAGAAAGGGGAAGGGAAGGGGCAAGGGAAAGGGCAAGGGGAACAGAGGAGAACAATAGGAGAGGAAAATGAAGAGGAATTGTGGAGCTCCTCTGCTTTCTCTGCTCTTACATTTTGTGAAGAAAACACATTACATAAAGATTATGAACTTCAATTCTACACTACAATTTTACACGTATTTTTGTGAGGAAGTTATATCATTAAACAACTAAATTCATAAAAAATAGTGATATCAAAATTTATCAGTGTTGCAAATAATTTCCAGGGAAGTTCCTCTCTCAGCTGATGTAAATAATCATAGTTCTACTGAATTCTATGTGTCTTCACTTCGTATCTTTCCAGACAATTTAAAATCAATGATTGAAACACCTAAGTTTTGCGTGGTTGATCTCAACTGTGGAATTCAGAACCTAAGATTAAATGTACCACAATACACAGGGAACAAGGCACTCCGGAGCAACGATCATGCCACGTGGAGGGAAGTTTAACTGGCTCAGTCTAACCAGCAAAGACTACCCAAAAAGTGACAATGAGGCTAGGGCATATCTGAAATCTTACTGCTCACTGGGAACTGGGTATTTTCTTCAAGTCTGTAAGGAACCATGTAGGATTCACAGCCTGGAACCACCCCCTCAATAGTAGGCACTCACAACTTCGTTTTAAAAATTCTCTATAGCTCCTATTGATTGGAAATGTGGCAGCGAATGCAACTGTTTGCACTACAGCATACTGCGCTCATTCCCTACACAGCCTCAGTTATTATTGCACCTATCCTGGAAGCAAGAGGCACAAGGTGAATTTCTTCCTTCTGTAAAAACGTAACAACCCACATCACCCATCTTCTGAGAGAGTGTTCTCACTGCCAACCCGTCACGGTAGGGCTGGGCACTGGTGCAGAGCAGAGCAAAGCAAAGCCCACCCCATTGTTTCTATGGACCTCTAACCTACAGGCCAGCATTAACCATATTCTGAGAACGCTGTTGGATGCAGTCCCTTTGGGATCGCGAGAGGTGATCGCCACATTTCTAGAATTTGATCCAATGTACCTACGGAGAAGATCAGGGAAGGCAACCACTTCATTTCAGAGTCTCATGGCTCTATGTACTAAACAGCTAAGCCTTTGCAATATTGCTGCATCTCTAGGGACTTAATTAAATCTAAAATAAGAGAGTAAGATGACAGTTGATAGTACTACAGTAGATACGCAGAGGTTTTTCCACATTCTTATTTTAAAATTAGGTGACCAAACTTAGCCCTCTGATTTTTCTGAACTTTGAATCTGGCTCTTTATGTGTATATATATATATATAATATATACACACATATATATGTGTGTGTGTGTGTGTGTGTATATATATCTCTTTTGAACATGAAAGAACACAAACAAATAGAACCTGCTATCTGGGCTGGATGGGAGGTGATATTTTTGGCAGCATTACATTTTTATAGAACTTCTTTATGTCCAAGATTCCTTAGTATTTATTTTGTAATTATGTGTCCGTGTCCTCTGGGAGTTTTGGTTTGAGAACTTTCTGCCGTGGTTTTGTTCGGTATTTGAATTAACATCCAGTTTCTTTTTTGTGTCATGGAGTCATGCCCCTCCCGAAGACCAAAGCTTGGTTTTCTTTATCCCTCTTTGGAGAACTTATGAATCCCCTGAGCCTACAGATCAACCCTCCTGGCATATTTAAAGCCTAAAATTTGAAAACAATCAAATGAGCAATAAAGGTGAAACATGACACTATCTGAGAATAAATGATATGTTGACAGATCAGCTGGCAGCATTTCAGGAATGGAATTTGTTCTCATCTCCTAGTGGCAGTCAGAGAATCTTATTTTTCTTTTCAAGGGAAGAACTATAGGGAATTATTTGCTAATGCTAGATGGCTAAAATATACCAGTCTATTAGAAGTTGAACGTGGTGATCTGCTACACTGCAGTTTAATTTTGTAAAAGGAAAGTCACTGTTCCTCAGGATATTAACTCCTCAGAAATGCCACTCCTGTACTTTGTTTTTTCTGGCCTATAAGGACGAGTGCCGACTTTAAACAGAGGCAATCATCCTTTGTTTTTCTAAGTGGAAGACACTGCAGAATTCCTTTCATTAAACAGAATTTGCAAATAAGAAGCATAACTTCAGAGTATCCAGGAAAAGGAACAAAAATCCACAGCTGCTCTCTGGAGGGCTGCAGACCACAGAACCACTTCACCCACAATAAAAAGATGAAAAAGAAATAGACTCCAGCAACCTGTGACACATAACCAGATATTTACATTTCAGTCTAATAATTTTTGAACAGCCACAGGTATGCTCTAAACAACAGACAACTTCTTTACCAGAATCAGCATCCAAAGAAAATCAGAGAATGCTGTACCTCAGGTTTACTATCCTTAACTTCCTTAATTGCTCTGACTGCATCTGAAATTACTCCATGTTTTACACTCCTTACTGTTCTTACTTTTAAGAATTTCAAGGGACAGCTGAATATTGTGAAATGCGATTGCAATTGTAATAAAAATAAAAGCAATACCTTCAAAGCATTGTCTTAAACATCTATGTAACAGATGCTGATACTTTGCCCTAAGGTTAAAATGGATGCATTCAGCATCTGTTACTGAGTCACCACGACAGAGATTAAAACATTATGTTTGTGTTTAGATTATCTGCAATAAATGCATCCGGGCGACTGTCCTGGGATTAATTTGATGAAGTCTAACATTTGTGTACTATCACCTTATTGTTATCTGGTCCTCACAGGGTTTGTTGGCAATTCTGTAACTACCTCCCCCGTTCAACTAAAGGAAGGGAAATAAGAAAATGGAAGAGGTCAGAATTCTGAAGTAATCTTCACCATGCAGTTAACATCTACATCACAAAAATTAATGGAATAACTGTATACCGCAGGCACGCAAGATAAAGGACAAAAACTCTTTTTCCTTTGTAGAGTAAGCACCTTCTCACACAGAATCTGTCACTGATTCTTTTTCCAACTGCATGAGATTTATCTCCATTCTCTTCCAAGATGCCAGCCTCCAGGTAAAGTTCGCGAAGACAACTATTTTTCACTTCTCTTGATGAAACTGTTGCATCACATTCTAAGCACTTGCTCTTTCCACTGTGATAAATCATAGCATCGTAGAATCATAGAATGGTTTGGGTTGGAAGGGACTGTAAAGATCATCTAGTTCCAACCCCACTGCGTGGGCAGGGGCATCTTCCAGTAGAGCAGGTTGCTCAAAGCCCCATCCAACCTGGCCTTGAACACTTCCAGGGATGGGGCATCCACAGCTTCTCTGGGCAACCTGTTCCAGTGCCCCAGCACACTCATAGTGAAGAATTTCTTCTTTACATCTAATCTAAATCTACCCTCTTTCAGTTTAAAACCATCACCCCTTGTCCTGCCACTACATGCCCTTGTAAAAAGCGCCTCTCCAGCTTTCTTGTAGGTCCCCTTCGGGTACTGGAAGGCTGCTGTGAGGTCTCCCCAGAGCCTTCTCTTCCCCAGGCTGAACAACCCCAACTCTCTCAGCCTGTCTTCGCAGGAGAGGTGCTCCAGCCCTCTGAGCATCTTCGTGGCTATCCTCTGGACCTGCTCCAACAGGTCCACGTCCTTCTTATTTTGGGGGCCCCAGAGCTGAACGCAGTACTCCATGTGGGGTCTCACAAGAGCAGAGCAGAGGGGGAGGATCACCTCCCTCAACATGCTGGTCACGCTTCTTCTGATGCAGCCCAGGATATGGTTGGCTTTCTGGGCTGCGAGCACACATTGCCGGGTCATGCTGAGCTTCTCATCAACCAGAATTCCCAAGTCCTTCTCCTCAAGGCTGCTCTCAATCCATTCTCCACCCAGCCTGTATTTGTGCTTTGGATTGCCCCGACCCACGTGCACCACCTTGCACTTGGCCTTGCTGAACTTCATGATCAGAGAAACAGCAGTGTGCCAGACTAGATTTGGGGTGCTGGAGATGCACACAGATTTATAGTATCATGTCTGCTAAATCACTAGGAAACAAAATACTGCCAAATTCTCATCCAGCCTTTACTGGGACACAGTATTAGTCCACATATAAATAAATGCAAAGCTATTCTGACTCTGAGGTATTCAAAGGAAAAAGTCTTAAAACTACTGGGCCCAAATAGGTCGACTGTTACTAGTATTTCCTTTCTCATTATGCCAGTTCAAACCACTGTTGTCAGTGGGAGCATGAAACATTTGTAAGTACAGGTTATTTTAGCTTAATGGAGTTTGCCTTCTAGCAAACTGCAAGCTCACCTGCCTGCCGTGAAGTCCAAAGACAGTCATGCTATCTATTTCACTGAGGTAAAACTGGACCCTGAAGTCTGAAAACTGCAATATTCTGTGTGGTTCCAACTACATACCAAATATCCTCAGCTTCCAAAATTCACTTTGGAACAGGAGGTCTTTGAACAGGCACTCAGTTCTGGGTCAACCAATCCATGCTACATTCAGAGCCTTTTTACCATTGCGTAACTGTGACATTTTAATGTGAGTGGATAAAACAACTCATAGAATCATAGAATGGTTTGGGTGGGCAGCGACCTTTAGGGGTCTCTAGTCCGACCCGCTGCGGTGAGCAGGGACACCCCCAACTAGGTCGGCTTGCTCAGAGCCCCGTCCAGCCCGGCCTTGGATGTTTCCAGGGACGGGGCCTCCACAACCTCTCTGGGCAACCCGTTCCAGCGCTTCACCACCCTCAGTGTGAAAAATTTCTTCCTTCTATCCAGTCTAAATCTACCCTCCTTCAGTTTAAAACCATCACCCCTTGTCCTGTCACAACAGCCTTGCTAAAGAGACTGTCCCCGCCCTTCCTATAGTCCCCCTTTAAGCACTGACCGGCCGCAGTAAGGTCTCCCCGCAGCCTTCTCTTCTCCAGGCTGCACAGCCCCAGCTCTCCCAGCCTGCCCTCACAGCAGAGCTGCTCCAGCCCTCGGGTCATTTCTGTGGCCCCTCTGGCCCCGCTCCGACAGGCCCGTGTCCGTCCCGTGCTGAGGAGCCCAGAGCTGGACGCAGCCCTGCAGGGGGGTCTCACCAGAGCCCCTCCCTCGCCCCCTGCCCACTGCTGGGGATGCAGCCCAGGAGATGGTTGGCCTTCTGGGCTGCGAGTGCGCATTGTTGGATCTGGAAGGACTGAAGGATCTGGATCCTTCTGTTTTGTTACTCACATCCACAAACCAAAAACTGCAGCAAAGCATTGTATGCCTTTAACAGAGCGGGGTGGGGATAACTTGTGCCTATTTTAATCATGCCGATTTAATATGGGATTTTTTTTATATGTACCAATTTATGTCAGCGTGTTGCAAAGTAATTCCAAGGGACAGCCTGAAAATGTGGTACACGATCACTTAGATCCAAAAGCATAGTCAACTTACTGCATGAAAGGACTGAAAAGGAAAAAGGCCAGACTTATAAAGGAAGTTGAACTCCAATGAATAAGCAATGCTGCTTCATGGAGATCATCCAACAAAGCAGTGACCAGATCCAGTGCTTGGAGGCTGACAGACCTCTATGACTTTGACAGAAATCACAAAATAATGTTGAAATCAGACCAAAACCTCCTTCATAATGGCAAAAGGTCATCAGTAGCAACCCAAAAAAAGACATCAAACACACGATGGGGTACTAAATGCAATCTTTTTCATATGGCATCTTTAAGTCAACACCTAGAGTTGTTTAGGAGAGGCAAACTCAGGCCAAGGCAACAGAAGTAGAGGCTTACGTCCTAGGGTGAAGATAAAATTTAAGTAAGAAGGGACAGCTTGCTGGCTTTTTTGTTAGCTGGGAGCTAATGTAAAGGTACTAATTTAGTTTTCAAACATCCTCTCTGAAATACACTCAATGCTAAATTGAGAAGTGTCCTTGAAAATCTCAGAAGTGAGGAAATATGCAGGAGTAAATACTACCTCCCTTTTGATATCTAGGGTCATGGAACCTTTTCTGAAATTATGACAGTTAGGTAACAAGATGCAACCGCTTACAAGGTGTTACCTATTGTGAGGGAAAACTACGGAGAACCACATCTCGCTTTGAACAGCTTCCTATTCTACTAATTTTCTCAGAGATGGCACCTTAAAAGAATATGGTTTTCTGACAGTGCCTGCTATAGAGCACAGCCTGAGAAATACAGGCAGACCTCTAATGTTTAATATAAACACATTTCAATCTAAAGCTGTTTGAAACGTTATACAAATGCTTCAGTTTAGCACATCTTCATCTCAGTACAAAAGAACTCGAAATGCTAGAAAGCTCTCAGAAGATATTACAGAAGCCGCCTCTTCTCAGAGAAACTGGAGAAAGTCACACTTGACAACTCTCCCAAAGAAAAGTGTTGAAACCCCTCTTTGCAGCAGATGAAGGAAAACGCTAATTTAGATAAGGAATCAGTCACAGATCTGACACAAGCTCCAGCATGATAAAAGAAGGCATGAGCCACGTTGCCTATGAAAGTGTTTGTAATGTCAGCCAAATCCATTCTTCACATTGCACGAGCTACAACAGAAATGGGCAAGGTCCAGTTCTGCAAAGCAATGCATTTTGACTGTGATGGTACCACAGTGAACATTTCATAGAATCGTAGAATCATAAAGGTTGGAAAAGACGTCTAGGATCATCAAGTCCAACCGTCACTTTAGTGTCAGCTTTGTAAAACTTAAAATCTCAATTATCTGTCCTTGCTTTTCTTTTCTATTATAGTTTCTAGAGTGGCCTACTGGCCAGCATAAACTGCCACTTTCTAGGGACACTAATGATCACTTCCTTCTGCAGTTTTACAACACAAAACAAAAATCTGAGAAAAAAAAGTAGTTTATGAAGTCCACAACAAGTTTTAATATAATGCATTAATGTCTTCTCATTCGATTCTAGTGAGCATAATATGATTCCAGGAACGTGTTTACTCCAAAACCTTCAATGTCGCTGAAATCCTAGTCTACGAAACACTGGAAGATGAACTTTGACTGTATAGACCTTTAAATAAAAATAGCATTTTTACTAATGTATTCTTCCCAAGTGCCTGCTTCTTCCTAGTATGTTTCCCATCCTAATACTGTATGTTTTTGCAGCTGGCAATTGACACTGCCAAGGAGCCTTTATGTTCAATGTTATTTAATATATTCCCATCAGAGATCTATTTTTACTATTCAATTTCAGTATCTTCTTGAAGTGTCTTGCATATAATGTTCATATTTTAATTTGCATTTTTTCCCATAGGATAAGTAAATAAAGATTCAAACAACAATATTGAAAGAATTTAGGCTTGTTTGCTGAGAGAAATAATTTTATAGGATGGAAAACTGTTTTGTTTTACCAAAAATAAAGGCAGAAGTACAACTTTATGTTTCAGACGCCTATACTGGAGATAACTGATACAGCACCATCATAATGGGACGTTTGCATTTAATTGTATAGGTATGGGAAAATAACATGCTCAGTTATCATTATAAATGGTAGGATGAAAAATTCTCAAAATATTGTCCCATTCTAACAATCTCTTTAACAGCTACAACTGGCCCCTCAGGAGGCAGTCTGTATGGATCTGTGTGCACGTGTCATTTTTCCATGAAACTGCCATCTCCTGGCCTAGCATTACAGTGTGGCTAAACCCACGCCACCCAATTTTCCCTTAATGTTTCAGCAGCATGCTTGCGAGGAATGACACATCACACAGTCCTGAGTTCTGCTGTCACAGTCGCAGGGTGACGCAGTGGGAACATTCAGGCTCACATCTGGAGGGAACACCAGCCTGTTCTAGGGCTCAGGACCATTCTTCATGCCAAGGGCATTTGAGTTCAGCGCTCTCACAATCCGTTCTAGGTTTTCATACATAAAAAACTCAAAACATCTAGCAAGATGGAATCCATTCCACCCGAGAGTACAGCAGCGACACAGACTGTGCCATAGACAGACAAATGGTTCATTCATTTACACTTCAAGTATACTTTGTTCAGTATCTGAAGAGTAGATATCATTTACATATGTTTGCTCAGGACATATCTGCTATTGCTGCACTGCAGTAAGATGTAAATTTCCTTTCTGCTCTAGTCTACTCAATAAGCATACCCTGTCCCTTCCCCTGGACTGAGAAAATTTTTATTCACACACAACCAGTATAAAAATACTGTGACCTCTTTAACAATCTTTAAGCCAATACTTTCTGCTGAATTGGAAAAATAATCTTATGTGGCTACAGAAAAAATGTTTGTGTTTTATCAGTGTTGTTCCCGCCAAAGGCTGGATTATCTGTTTCACATCCATTTAAACACAGGAAGGTTATAACAGGGCAGACAGCAATCTGGACTTTATTGGCTGGGAAAACTGACCTCATAAATCTGATTTGATACATCTGTCCTTTCAGCTATCTGCATAGATGCCCATGCATCCAGTTGGCCATGTGCCTGCACAGTGGTAGATCAGCTTCTGTGGCTACTGCCCAAAGGATTTTCCATCTCCCCCTCTCTGCTACAAAAATAAATATATTGAAAGAACTGCAGAATGGAAGACATGTTTATGGTTCCTTGTAGGTGCTTAAGAGAGACAATGTACTATTATCATGAACAGTCAGGAAGCCATTCAGACTACCTAGGGCAATGTTGATTATGTCTATCCATCTATTTCTGTAACCAGACGGTGAGATTACTCTCATTGGCGTACTTTCCGAGTACACAGGAGAGTCTATGGATGGAGTACATCACTACACAATGTTGCAGGCCATCTCACATCCCAAATACCTTACAGCTCCCGCTTTAACAGCAAAAGATTGGTATCTACCACTTGAACCCAGTTAAAAATACCAGACTTTCAAAGAGACAAAGTTTCAAGTAGGGAACAACGGATCAGAACTAGCACTGTGTAACTACAAAATAGGTATTGTGATGTAACAGTTATTCCAGGTACATAAATTTGCTGAACTGCTTTTCCGAGAGTGAACTGTTTCAGTTTGTTTATCACCAAAAGACACATGAAGTCTGCTACTCTGCAGCACAGTGCAGATACATAATAGCGAGGTTTTCAAGGGAGTCATCAGCAATCCCTTTTTCCTCCAGTGTTCTGGCCATTCCATAATTTAGGACTATCCATACAGGCTTACACCATTTGTTTTCTATCTGTAAACCAATTGAATACAATTAGTGAATACAAGAGAAAGAAAAAAAAAAAGAGTACATTTGGCTCATTGCCTTTTCAAAATGAAGACTGTCAATCTATTTAAATGGAAGTCCCTATACCTATAGGCAGTTTTTAAAACAGCTCATACTAGCTCAAGAACATGTTCTCTTCTTTCTGTTAACTTCCACTGGTCTCTAGGAGCCTTGATGTGAAACTTTAGAAGTGCTGCTATTATACTTTACCTGGAAAAGTGACACTCTATGATAGAAGTAGGAACAAGTAAAAAAATTAAATATTGTAATTTTAGAACATTTCCCTCCTGCCTTAGATTGTTTTTTGATAGACACATAGATAATTTCATGATTGACATAAATTTCTGTTCCAAATATCTGACTTAGTTGCTAGATGCATATAACAGCAGTAAAATATATACCTAAGCAGCCTGGTATCTGTACTGATTTATGCTTATTTCAGGCACTGTTGTTTAACTTCATAGTGGGAGAGCAGAGGATTAAAACACAGATTAGCCTCCACACTATGGATGGATTTGGCAGTCCAGCTGCTTAGAAGGAAAGCAAAGAATAGGCTCATGCTATTGATCCAATCTTCTGCTACGTGCTGAGAGGAAACAGCAGTTTGATCGGATTTTACAATGACTTCACTTCCTAACAGCTCTTCTAGTAGTGCAGGATAAGATAAGAAGATCATGGGAACAGCAGCTGATAGAATAATCCACCCATTGATTTCTTCTCCCTGCTTACTCCCTGTGTTTTAATTGAATTTTGTGGTTCAGCATCGGTTTCAGCCTGTGCTTTCTGAGTCAACTACAGTACAAAGTAAAGCAATGGGAAAAATCAAATTCTTGAATTTTGTCCAAATGGAATTGGACAAAAATAGACTCAAAGATTCTCATTGCAAATTTGACTCTGGAATGAAGGTTGTGTTGGGGTTTTTTTGTTCTGGTTTGGGTTTTTCCCCTTTTCACTCAGCTCTTCCTTGCAATAAAGGCAATGTGAAAAGGAGAATGCTGGGAAAGAGAAATTTTCTTGTTCCCAGCAAGCAGGTTAAAAAATTAAGGGAGCTGGAGGTTTTGAAGAACTCACTTTTGACACAGAAGTCACAGAAGAAACTTAGCAGAGTGGGACAAGTTGCTGTCAGTCACCTCTTACATAAATACTTTCTTTGCCAGTCACGCTAGAACTTGGTTTGCAGTCTCTCATCAATGCACTATGTAAATGCTAATAATTTAAATGCTGGACATCTAAAGGCAGTACAAAGTTAAATATAATTCTAAAAGAAAGGGAGACATTTAAAAATAGAGATGAACAGTTCACTTGCACTCCAGCACTGGGCAGAGTCTTTACATGCCCTGCCTTCAGTCATGTAATACTGTTTTCTACCACCTTGAGAACATGGTCCTGCATCACTCTTTTTCTGCTTTACCTGCAGAATGCCTTTAAGAATCTAGGAGTTAACAATTTACAAACATGGATAATGACTTGTTTGACAATTTACTAACAACCAAGAGTATGGATTATAAGCTCCAATTCTCCCTATTGTCCAGCATCCCATGCAGACTGCAGGTAAATGATGCCCTTTCGTCTTTAGCAGAGCTGTCAAAAAAGCATGGTTTCATTCCAAAAGGACAGTGTGTGAACAGTGTTGTGTACTTTTTCAAAAGTTCAAGTGGCTAAGGAACTGATAGGCCATATGTAAATGTAAAATNAGGTTGTGCAGTGACTTAGGACCCACTATGCTGCACGCATAAAATCAAGATTAGAGCTGAAGAATAAGGGAGGCACTCTTTGAATATCCTGTAAGTTACCCTGGACCTCCAGAACTCCTTAATAGCTGTTCTTTATAGGAAAACATTAAGCATAGGTATTACATAAGATTTATAAGTTTGAGTTCTCTTAATGTAGTAACACTTATAATTCCTAGGTTAATTTCCAAACAGAATTACTTCACCCATCTGATGGCTTGCATTTGGAATGATACAAATTTTGGAAAGGCTTATCGAATGACAAATGCAACATAAAATTGCATTTGCATGTCCTGAGGAGAATAGTAAGAAGAGGAAAACCCAAAATACCAATTCTCCCTTCTTGTATAATGAAGAATAGTTTTAAGACATAATGCAGTTCACCATTTAAAAAGAATCACAGCATAGCAAGGAGAATGGTGCCAAGACACATAGCAGAATTGCAGAAACTCATGCAGCGCCAAGCCTTTAACACTACAGATCTTGGATATTCATGCAGAAGCCAGGCATGATGCTACCCACACACGTCCGTGTCCAGTCACCAACTACACTGTGTGGTCTTTCAGGTTACAAGAATGAAGACAAAATGAGGCAAAAGCCTTCAGCAATACTGATTATCTGCGCATGTTTCTAAACAGCAATCATAGGACGGACAATCAAACCCCCTTTTTATGGCAATGACTGCTCTAGTCTTACCTTCTTCATGTTTGGAAAGAGGATATGACACGTGCATTGCATTAAGGAAAGGACGAATAAGATTGATATCCAGGTTAGAACCAGTAACTGTCTCTCATTTGGGGATTGTCTGGTCTACTGGGGTTCTTCCTGCCATCCAAAGAGGGCCCATGAGTTTCATAACCTGGGCTCAAGATGAGCTAGCCAAAACACGTTCCTTATACCACTGCTCCCAGAACAGCATTCTCATTGAAACACTCTGTACTTCACCAGACCCAAGGTAGTGCTGGCAAGGTAATTAACCCATTGATTCCAGGTGTAAAATACTGTGCAGATCTTGTAGTGGTAATATATCCACTTCATCTGTAGTCTCCCATTTATTTCTTCAATAGCATGCAAAGTAAGTTTTTGTTTGCTGAGCACTACATGACTGCATCATATAAAGCTGCTGCTAGCAATATCAAAACATATTAAAAGTTTAACTAAGACAATGTGTTTCAGAAGAATTTGCTTTCTTTGGAGCTGGAATGTCCCCATAAAAAGGCATGCTCTGTACTAGACTGAGCTGTCCAATGATCTGCAAATGCTGCACATTGTGTCCTGGAGTAAACCCTGCTTTCTTCAAACCCAAATTGTTTTGGATTCCTCCTGTGCATGCAGAGAGTGTTTTCAACTAATGCTACAGTTGTGTGTCTTAAACCTGCATTTTGATTTGTGTGGTTGACTTTCAGATGTACGTTCACTTTACAGTATTGCAAGTCTACTGACAATGCCACAGAGCCTCTTCACGGTACCCCTGCGTGGGTGTGTGTGTGAAAGTGTCCCTGAAAAGCATAGCTGTTCCCGTTTTTGAGGCTTGATCCACTACCCTGATTAGGCAAAAAAGAAGGTTTTTTTCCCCCAAGATTCCCCCTCTTCTTGCTAGCCCACTGAAAATACTGTAATTTATGTAGATCTGTGCAGCATACAAATATATAATTCAGCACACGCACATTTTTAATTGCTCCCTGTGCCAACACAGACTTGTGGTTACTAGCGGCCTTCTGCTTCCCCTGAGTGCCTCTCTCTCCATCTCACCTGGCCTCTCTCTACTACTTCACCTCATCCTCTGCTGCGTCCCACATCTCTGCTACAGCTGTTTCGTTATTTCTCCTTAAAGTTTTGTATTCCCCAGTTTCCCCACCTCCCCGTTAATACCTGTGGTCCCACATTAGTGCGCAAGGCAAGAAAGCCCAGGACACATAAAAGTGATTCAGTTGACAGCTTCACTTCACTGCTGATAAAGGCTGAGGGATTTTAATTTTGCAGACTCTGAGAAGATTTACCCAGCAATGCAGAGGTCAAAATCATGGTGAAGATGAGACAATGTCTGCATTATTGAAAGAAAAACCTGGTGCATGAGTGTTACAGTCCTAACAGGGCTAACTCCATGCATAGTTTTCCTCACAGCATTCAGTTTTCAGCTTAGAATACTTCTCACACACAGAACTATGCTTTTTACTGCAGAACAACTTAACACACATAAGCACTCCCACACTGGCTCAGTCCAAAGCTAGTTCTGGCCTGGAGTTCTGTCTCCTACAGTATCCAGAAGATGCGTAGAGAACAACTGCAAGAAACGCGGCAAGTGCAGAGCAATTCACTCTTTGATATACCCTCCCAGTTTACTGCCTTTTTTAGTAGTAAAGACAAGTTGTAACATTGGCAGGGAGTCCCAGCTTTTTACACTTTCACCAGTTCCATTGTTGTTACACAATACAGAGCTCAGGTCCTGGAAGACAAGTATGATATGAAATACTTTTAGAGCATTGCTTTAAATGCAATCATTTGCACTTCTTTTCAGCCTTCCCCCAAAGCCTCTTTAAGATTTATCACTAAAGACAAGAAGATACTGGACACAGAGATGGTGAAGATCAAGTCCATCCTTTGAGTATTTTGGTGTCAGGACAGGATCCCTCCAACCGAGCACATTCTTTAAGCTATTTTAAAATATGTCCCACCTTCAATAGGCAAATGCATCTCACTCCAAGTCTGATGTTAAGCCTGTGTTCCTAATTTCATAGCAGGGCTTCCTACTACATCCTTTGTACCTTCCCCAGATAGTAGTGAAGGGACTACAGCTGAGTGCGGAAGCTAGGGTCAGTCATAGCTAAACACCGAAATTTTTCCTTTGTGTGTGTACACATACACATAGTGAGAGAATACTTATAAATGCAGGGGATAACCTTCAAGGGTTAAGATAATATTCATATTCTGATATCTAGTAAGAGAAAGACAGTTTAAAAAATTAATAGTGACAACTGCCTTAGAAAAATGGGCTCCCTCCAAAAGAAGCAGAACTAGCTTCTCTCAGCAATGTGGAGTGGGGTTCGGTAGGGTGGACTGGTGTCTAGCCTGAGACATAATTCACGTGCCTCAAGGAGAACTGCAGTCAAGGTCTGATCTTAGTACTGTGAAAGAGGAAAGGCCTTCTCAATATCTGCAGCATTTGAGCCAACAGAAAAACTAGGAATCAGCCTGACAAAGCGATAGCACTGCTCTTTTCAGTGAATAAAAGCCACTGCAGAAAAGAGACATTTTACACTTCATTGTTGTGAATCTAGTCTCTTAGGTTTGGACGGTTTCTCTCAATCAGGTTATGCAAGCCTATGTGTCCCCAGAAAATGGCAGTCTCTTCAAGCACATTTTCCTTTTTAATTAAAGTAACATTTTGAAAATAAAGTTGCCCTGTGACAAGAATAACAGAACAGCACCTGTAGTGATCAGCTTGTAAGGCCTTGCATAATGCAATACTAATGAGCTGACGTACACTCTTGCAGAATATCAAAATGATTTCTTCACATGAGCGAAGGGGTTCCTTGGATTTTTAATGAACATTTAGTGCAACAGACGGCTTGGCTACTGAGGACAGAAAAATCGTTTTACCAGATGTCACCGCTGCTTGCAAATGTCCGACATCTCACAAAATATGTATGCCTCAAATCACCTGCATAAACCTGGGGGCACCTCTCTGCATCCA
Source organism: Sula dactylatra (assembly GCA_013389905.1). Classification (NCBI taxonomy): domain Eukaryota; kingdom Metazoa; phylum Chordata; class Aves; order Suliformes; family Sulidae; genus Sula; species Sula dactylatra. The sequence continues at coordinate 66,954 of WEKW01009829.1, forward strand.
CATGCTGAGTCTGTGTGCAGTTCTAGTCTCAGGAAGGGCATAGTGGAGTTAGAAAAGGTTCATAGAAGGGCATGTAAAGAGATTAAGATGATGAAACACCTGCCTTATGAGGAGAGACTAGAAAGACTGTAGCTCCTTAGATTGGGGAGGAAGAAGGTGGGGCAGGATGAAGGTTTGCAAAATGATGAAGTTGGTGGGTAAGGTGATTATGAAACTGTTGTTCAAGAAACTGAATCTTGTGGACACTCATTGAAACTCACATGAAACTTAGGGTTCAGAACACATACAAGAAAGTAGCATAAAGAGACGGTAGAGACCTTCTGGATATTGTTGCCACAAAAGGTTGTGGAAGCAAATAGTGCCTGTCAGCTGAAAAAAGAACCAGACAAGTTCACAGACAAGTTTCACCCAGATATAAATGGAATTAGGGTAGGGGTGTGCTTTCAACATCCCTACTTCAATGACTGCAAGTAAATCTTATCTCCTGCTGCCACTTCTGGGAACAAAGTGCATTTCTTATTAATCTAATTCTGCTGTAGTCATTAAATATTCTTTTCTGTTCCTAAAACTTTAATGAAAAAAACCCCAAAACACCAAAACTAGTACATTTAGCATAGAATACAGACTAATAAATCTAATGTTTTCAGGTGTTGATATATAGTGAGCAACAGTACTGTTTTTAATTACTGCCACGCAAGTGTTAGGAACAGAGAACCATGTTTTACAGCAACTCCTAAGCGTGCTCCTCCTTAGAATCACAGAGGAGCACTGGTCAGGGAGAATACTGCAGATGGGATACTTTTTCAAAGACTGAATTCAGCTTAAGGAAATTAAATCTTGAATGACTGGGAGGCAATCTGTTGTTCTCCCCAAAGTAAGGCCTCTAGCATGGTAACTGATTTATGGTAAAGCACAGGTAGCTTGAAAACTTTTACAGGGCATAAGTGTTTGGAGAAATTCCCTGATACTGTAAAGCCTGTCCTGGTACCAGAGCCTGGACAAATCCTAGATGAACTTTAAAGCAGCCATTTAATACCTGTTATCACAGAGTAATTGCTAACCCTACCAAATTACTTTTTTAACCTCAACTCCATAGCTTGGCAAAATTTTGCTAGTTAGTACTTTGGTCTCCTCTGTTGCAGCACAAATATTACCTTAAAAACTTTCAGCAAAACTGGTGCCCCTGAGAAAGAAGTTTTAGGCAGTGCATTTATGGAAAAAGAGGTGGGCCAAGCAAGCTGGACCTTTTATGACCATGTTCAGACCAAAGAGCACGAAAAGATATTTAATTAAAAGCCTGATTTTACACTTAGAAAAAAATTACATACCAGCAACTTAAACGCCAAAGTGTTTGTCCCACCTCCTTCACAAGATTTAAGCAACAAGGCAACCTTCCCTGATAGCATCGAGTTCTCTTCTTGTGGTCTACTTTATGACAGAAGGTCAAGGGGCACCCTGAAATGTTTTAGGGCACACTGAAAAAAGAAGGTACTTCTGTGGGAGAATCTTTGGCGCAGTGCTCATAGCTCCTGTGATGTTCCGAAGCCACTTGCTATCCAGGGCTACTGAAGCCTCCCTTAAGAACAAGTACAACATGCTGCCTTGTGGGGGTTGCCTGGAGGTCAGACTCTGACACACACTGTATTCAATGTGCCTGTGCCTCTGGTGAGACCTGCTGCTGTGTATGAAAATTCATTACTGCAAGCCTGAAAGCAGGAAAAATTCTGATATGATCCTGTGTCATTTGCCCATGAAGGTGGCAAAAAGGATCAGATTGTAATACTCATCCCCTGTGGATATAAAAATCTCTTAAGCGGCTGCCAACTCCCAAAGGTCATGAGCAAAGTATGGCCGTACTGGCAAATTATTCTCATTATCTCAGCACGCATTATGCACATGTGATGAAGCCAGACCTTGACAAGGAGACATAGATTCTATTAGAGCATGGCAGAAGAGCAGTAGATAGCAAGAAGAGAAAACATGAGGCCCGTTACATAGATCAGAGCAGAGAGGAGTCATTCTGTGCCTGAGCTGATACTCCTCTCTGGTCCCAAATCCTTTGCAGCAAGCAGAGCAGCAACGCTGGAAGCCATGGTTTCTCAGGGAATCTGTAAATGATGGCTTGGCTATCCAGCAACAGGTGGCATGTCCAGGCCTCCTGAAGAGTTGTCTCATTTTGTGCTGACATTGGGTAAGTGAGTCTTTAAACAGCTATGAGCTTCACTGACAATGCTAATAACCCCCCAAAATGATACCCTGTGAGACTCTGTGGGTCTTAGAAAGATTAATGCTAGCACAGTGTTAGTAGCATATAACCAGTCAAAAAAACCCAACCCCAAAACAGGGGAAACATGCATTTTACTAGCTCTTGAAATACTCCTGTCACGGAGATTAATATGAGAGGTACACCAGACCATGTGTGCTCCTTATAAAACTGCATCAAAGGAGCTTTTGTCCACGGAGAGAGACCTCATACAAAAGTCCACAACTAGCGAACTCTGACTGACAAACTCTTTATGGTTTCCAAGGAGAATTCAGACTTCAACCCAGATCTGGTTCAGCCTAGTGCAAAAAGCTACATCGTGGGAAGAAACTTGGCACCTACAAAGCAGAGCATCTTAAAACTTTTTATCCTCTCACAGAAGAGCAGGGAATAAACATCTGAGTGCTGATTTTCAATATCCATAGTTCCTTTAATATTTTAAATAGCATATACGCTCTCGTTTGACCCTCACTGCCAACCCATAGCTGAACATTAATAAAAAAAGGTATTCCGACAGAAGTGCAGGCCTTGTGTATACCAGAAATATTTGTAGTTACTAAATCTTTCCAAACAACTATCAGGCAAAATCTCTGCTGAGTCTGAAGAGTAAAGAAAAGTTTTTCTCATAGCTCTGCTCTGTCTGTATGTCACTGCCTTTGGAATGATATTTTCTGTCTGTAACAGCACTTGAACAATCAACAGACATTTTGCTTTCAGTAAGCTTAGGCTTTTGAGATGTAAAATGGTTTCGTTCCACTGTGCACTATGTAACTAACCAAAAGAGAAAGAAAAGATTAGTGCAAATCACTTCAGTAATTCACCATAAATGAATGTTTCTAATCACTGCTTGGTTTGAATTGGAGTGTATTGGAAATGCATCATGTACAGATCAATTTTCCAACGCACCCAAGCTACATTCTGTATGTGTTATCGACTCAACTGTGGAGCCATGTGGCAGAAACAGTTAAGAAAATATTTACAGGAGACCGAGTCCTACAGTAAATCAGTAATGAACTTGTTTGTCTGACCTATTTATTCATGACCCATAAATGAGCTTCTGCTTTTTTCTAGTAACTTCTACCATACACGTAATACTATAAAGTAATGCTACACACAGTAACAAAGACAAAATAGACCACTTAATTCCTGTATCAACTTTTTCATTTTTTGTAACTAACACAAGAAGAGAATTTGCATTGTGGTAATTCCTTCCAACCTCTTAACTTCTACCTAGCCAAACATGTGTCAGCTCCCCCAAGCTGAGTATTACTGGAAAAGTTTAAAATCTCTTTACATTCAAATTAGCCTTGGGAAGAGAGGTCTCGGACAAGTTTACGCAAGATAACTATGTTTTATTTTCTGGGAATTTTTAAAACTGGAAATGATAAATATTCTTCTAGGTAAACAGACACTGTCTTACACCTTGAATGCCTCAGTTGAGATGCTTAGAACTTTTCCTGCACTCACATCAAAGCACCTCCAGGACAGCTAGGGGAAGTGGGTTATTTTTGACACATCTTACAAGGAAGTATTGAATGTAACTGTTTGCACACACACGTGTAAATAAGTGTCTATGTAGAAAATAAAACTTGTTAACCTCATTCCTTCCCCCTATACTTTTACAGGATCTCTCAAAACTGTTTGATGCTCTGTGGGCCCCTTTCTCAGCGACCCAACACTTCTCTAAAGTGCCAAGATTTTACGAACAGCAGCTGTACTCACCTGTGTTACTTCCAAACACACAAAGATTTCAGAAATAAATGAAGACTTTGATCATTTTGGGCAGCTTTTTTCCTCGAAGAGGGTTGCTTCTAAACAGAAAAGCCCAGCCACTTTTTCTCAACACCCTCCCTGAGACTTTCAGCAGCACAAAAGACACTGACTCCAGGAGGAACCCACCTACAGTCCTCAAGCCCTCTTACATTCCTAAACATACCACATAAGCACAAAGCACTTTTTTCATACATTGTGCCTCCTCCGCCCTCCAGCTTTCTTGGACAGAAGTGCTGATGATGTGGAAGGAAGAGGCTGTGACAATCCATAGTTGCTGTTGTGGGGCTTAGGCCAACACTAAACTCAGCCTAACTGTCACAACAGACAGCCCTACAGTCAGGAGAGCACAGAACACTTCACCTGTAGTCATCACCCTCAACAGGGCTGCTCTTCATTTCGGTCTGAGCACTTTTGTTTTCCTGAAATGAAATGTATTAGTGCACCACATGGCAGTACTCACACACACACTGGACTGATTTACTCTTAGGGGGAACTGGAAATATTGTTTAAGGAAGCTCATACAAGAGGTCATGGGAGACTTGAAATGTAGCAGAGGCAGAGAAATAACTGGATGCAAATCGGTAGAGAACCAGGAGTCGTTAGCTCTGTGCGCACAGAACTTCTCTTTATGCTGCTGCTTCTCCGATTCCAGAGCACATCTTGTTCTTACTCTGCCTAACATTACCAGTCCCTCATCTTGTATGCAGTGACCTGCCAAAGCAAGAAGAACCTCAGCTCATGGAGGATAAAAGTTAAGCAACCATGCGCGTAGTAAGACTTTTCTCTTTAAATCTGTGGTTCAGACCACTGCTAAAAGAGAAAGATACATGACCTCTGTGCAATGCTTTCAGCCACTCAGCTCAGCGGGTAGTAGTCCACCTGGGATTAGGCATTCTTCTGTGCATTGCTAGTGTGCCTGTAGGGCCACACCTACTCCAAAAGCTAGAAACAGTGTTTGTTTGGGTTACGTGGGAACACAAGAAAAGAGAATACAAACTAGTGCTTTTTCACGGGGATCGTCGCAGCTGTCTTGCTTGCTCGCTTGTATCAGCCTGCTGGTGTTAAAAATTCAAGAGGTACAAGAGTAAGGTACAAGAGGAGGATTTCTTCAAGAAAGAAATAAGTGCTTGTGTCCAAATGACCTTTTGTGACTACCGTTTTAAGAAAAAACAGTCAGTTCTTGCAGAGAAATCAATTGTAGAGATGCTAAACACAAGTGTGCACTAACTTTTAAGTAAAGAAAAAAAAAAGCATACCTTTTTATATCTGTTTTGATGCTGTTTGCTACAGTCACAATGGGCTCTAATGCTCTTTCAAATTTTCCAGCACGAAGTTCTAATCTGAGGATATTCTAATGAAGTGAGACAAATGCTCAACACAATAGCCAGGCATTTCTGCAATGAAATATGAAGCTAAGGCCAAACCCGGAGGTCAAGTTTTACAGGCAAAACTTTCAGAAACTCTGATGGCTGGCTGTGTAAATAAAGACATCACACTTTGGCCTGTGACTGCTATCATGTGTGGAAAGCATTTTTGGTTTAGAAAAACAAAGCAATCTGCAAAATCCTGGCAAATTGGGAAGGTAATTTTAGCATCTGCATCAAGCATTTTGTGCTGCAATTTCCTTAAGGATATTTCAGGCAATTTTAAATGCACACCACCTCTAAGAAGCTGTCTAGCACTGAAACCACTGTTACCTTTGGCATTGTGGGAAAGAAATTTGAGGTTTGTCTACTAGTTTTAATAAAATATGAAGATATGCTTGCTTCAGGTTCAGAAAGCAGCATATCCATGTGTCAAATAAGACACATTATTATCTCAAAGCCACTTTGCATTCTTGCTCTATGCCTTTACATAGTACCTTCCACACATCCTTCCCTTCCCCAAAGGATTTTAAGGACAAGTCTCTCCAGATGGCTGCCCTCTTCTGGATGGAATCAAAAACCGTTCGATTATTTGCACATAGATAAAATGCAGTGGTCTGCTTTTCAATGGAGGACGATTTAAATTTTTTCCTTGTGTCTGTGTAATCACAAAGGTTACACTATGCCAGAATGAGAACTATGAAATTCTGTGGGGCTGCTTCGTAATTCTCTACATAGTTAGCCAACTTTTTTTTAGAGTAGAGTTTTTAGCCAACTTGCCTTTTTTTTCTCTCTTACAAATTTTTTCACTTTCCTTCCTATATTTATCAGTGCTTAAAACACACTGTTGTTTCTGTGTAAAGTATTTAATCCTCCTTCACAAGCATAATGGAAAACATTTCCACATCTCTCTGTTGCTTAAGGTAAGCATGTTAAACACAAAGTATTATGGCTGGAAGGGTTCTTGTATAATCTCGTCCTCTGCCCCAAGTCAGGGTCAAATACTTCTTTCCTACTCTAGATCAGTGTTTGGCTGACCTCGTTAAAGACAGCTGATAATGGGGAATGCACAATTTTTGCAGGGAACCCAGTCCACTGCTTCACCAGTTAACTATTAGTGTTCCTACAGGTTTGTTTATAGACTAATGAAATGAGTAAAGGCCTCTAGAGATGATTTTCAAAAGGACCCATTCATCAGGGAGCTCGGCCCTTCTTTCTGTGAGCTCTCGTCTTTAAATTCAGTGCAAGGATTAAGATGCAAAGTAGAAAGGCTGAAGACAAAACATCCCTTAAAGAGGGTTTCAGCTCTTGACAGTGGAACCAGGAAGTTGGGAGGTTTTTCTCAGTATTATGTATGCACAGTCATACAACCAGTGCACGCTTTGAAACTTTCACTGCACATCTGTGCATCACTGCATGGACTAGGCACCAAGCCAAAAGCTGAATTCCTACGAGTCCGTGCAGCTCCCACACGTTTACAGCACTAGGACCCAGAGGGAGCTTAATTTCTGTGAGTCAGTGCAGCTAGCTGAGCCCTGAGAGCAGTGAATGAGGCTGGAAAGGCAGAGGGAATGTGAATGGCTCTTCTGGCTTGGGAAAGTGTCCACGGACTGGGGTGCTACGGACTACAAAACAGCCTGGACAACTGTCTGGATTCCCTGTACCCCTGGTGTCCAGTGATACTGCTCTGAGGTGAGTGACCCCACAACAGTCAGTTTTCACAAAGCAAGTAATGCGGCTGTTGCACCAGTTGTGGAAGTTTGCTATCTTCAAAATTAGCCAGTGTGTTTTTGCTGTGCAGTGATTTTCGCTCTCTTGAGGAGGAACAGATCAGATGTCTTTGAAATACGAAGTGTTCGTTGCTTAAAAATAGCAAGAAAATTGCAAGAAAAACATGGTCTAGTGAAACTGAAAATTGCATCTATTAATGCAGGTTAAACTGCACACACATCTGGAAGGTGTTCATAAAGGATTTGTGTTTAAGCTTAAAGCTTGAAAAACATCTTTAGTAAGAACAGCTTAATCTTAGAGAAACATAAGTATTCTTCTCATTCTTTTTATCCAGGTAAATGAGAACTTAGTTTTATTTGCCCTGTACAGCAGTTACACCTATATGAAATTTCTTTACTGTCTTTGTTCTGAATATTAAGGCTTACTTAACATTTTCCTTTTTTTTTTTTCCCCTGTGATAATTCTACTCCAGATAAGAACTCCTTTTTTTCTTCACTAATATAAATAAATAGGAATTCTGGTAAATCAAAGCATGACTGGCCCAAGGCAGAAACCTTTTAGCTATAGGCAGAGCAATATCTCAGTAGAAACTGTGTATCCTGTAGGATGTCCACTTGGAAAAGCTTACAAACTCCCTGCTGCCTGCCTGTTAGTGACACGATGAAACTAACAATGTTTATTGATTTATACCGGGTGATAGCACTGTTTTATCCGATACACTAGTTAGTCAGAGACAAAAATGGGGACCCCAGTAAGGGAGATGGAAAGAATTTGTGTGCTGAGAACAAAAAGTGTTTGCACTTCAGTTGCTTTCTTCACTTTAAATTCTCCTTATATGCTCAAGAAGTTTTAGAAAAACAGCGAAAGTGAGCGTGCTTGTCAGGCTGGTTTTTCCAAGTTGTCACAACTTCGAAGTTGCATTGTAACTGTTAGACAGATAATTTATGGGTGTTTTCATGCATTAGATTATCACAATGAAGTCTTTTGGGCACTTTTTTGCTAAGCCAAAATAAAATGTGACAATTATTTGCAAAAAGATAGAGAGGAAGCTAACTTGCCTGTACGTTCATACTCTTTGCACTTCTGAGCTGTTTCAGATATTATGGAAAACAGGCTTTTAAAAATAACTCTGACGACTACCATTTCAGACATCTGTCTCAAACTCAGAAGGTTACAATATTTTCCACACTTCCACAAAGAGATTACAGTGATGGAAGAATGAAATAAACGGGAGCATTCACATGAGTATGATAAGAAAGATTTGGCCTTTAAATATATTAATAATCATATATATATGAATCATTTTCTAACAAATCTCAGCAAGGTCTGGAGAGGAGCCCTCCTAACGAATCTGTGCAGCAGAGTAACAGTGACTTCACATCTTGATCGATCCCAGCCACTCACCCTAAAAGGATGTCAGTCTCACAATAAGGTAGTAAAGAAAGTAATTGTGGCTTTCTTTTTCTCATCCTCATAGCTAAGCAGTGTCCATTTTCTCAGTCAAAAGCTTAAATTATCTTTTCAGATGTCTTCATTTAAGTTCAGTGGAGAATTACAATGAGCACAAAGGATCATTCTAACCCATATGCTAAGTAAACAATTGTCATGTAGAATAACTAGGGAGTCTATGTAATCACCTTAAGATGCTAATTTAAAAAATCAGGTTAGAAAAATACCTAAAATATGTATTCAGATTAGCATTTTCAAGTGTAAAATGTCTTTCTTCAATGGGATACCTAGAACAAGGGGCAGATAGAACACATTTAAAAACTAGATTATTTCAATCAATAGAATAGGTCCCATAAACTCCCCTACTGCTCCATGGCTTTGGCCATATAAAAATGTCCCTTTAAACACAAATTCTATTAACTGGTTTTCTGTTTCTTTACAAAATGCTTTTAGGACTAACAGAATATTGAATACATATTAATTAGCATTAATTGACTTGAATTAAAGGCATGTAGAAAAAACATTGGTAATTTTAAGAAGTTAACATAATTCTGCCATTTTTTTAGTCTATACTTTAAGAACAAACTCTGCTGACATAAAATAAAGGGCTACTAAAATTA
>WEKW01009830.1:10042-24556 GCA_013389905.1 Sula dactylatra
AACTCCTGTTTTTGTTAAAATTCCCCCCCGGAGAAACCTACCTTCTAGTGGTTCTTCTTAATCATTTTCTTATGGATTTTAATCAGCTTCTGACTTTCCTGTAGACAGCAGTAGACAGAAGCATACTGCAGCATTTAGCATTAGCTGTAGCTAAAATTTTCACCCAAGCTCTTGTGAGCGCTTTTGGAGAGGATCCTTCCCTGCTGCTAGTGAGAGACAGCCAGCTTGGGGCCAGAGCAGGCAGCTGTGCAGCACAGCTGTGCAGCACTGTGCAGTTGCTCAGAGGCGTGAAGCTTGCCTGCCATACGTGATACAGCAAAGTGGATTGGTAAACCTGAGTGTGGTGACATGGTTTGGACTTGAGCTGTGGTCCTGGGATTAACATCCTCACCGTGGAAAGCAGCGCAAGCAGGGAACAGGAATGTTAAACACAGGAGTACTGCTATTCTGTTGGATATTGCTGGAGCCTTTCTTGGGGCTTGCTACCACAGTTTTCCCTTTCTCTTGCATGAGGTTTAGTGATAGCACAATTTTTCTGTGGTTGTGTTTTGTTGTTGTTGCATTTCCTTGTTGTTCCCCATGGAACAAAATGTCCCCTGGCACGGGGTCTCCTGGTGCATGCCAGCAGCCCACTGCAGCTGGAGGAAAGCCTTCTGCCCCAGTGAACCATGTGGGATGAAACTATGTTGACCGTAGGGTAAAAAATTGTGCAGTATGTCTGAGGAGGCTCAAAGACAAGGCAGAGAGTGTTACACAGTCGGACTCTGGGCCATGCTTTCACAGGAAGTGAAAAGGCGCCAGGTTTCTTTGGGGTGAAACACTCAACTGGGTGCTGATGGAAAGCTGCTGAAAAATCCCCATAACAGAGAAAACGAGGTGACTCACACTGTTTGTGGGGTGATGTCCTTGCTGTCTTCTGATCTGTGGTGTGACCAATGATTGGTTATTACAACTGGGGGCAGCAGAAAATAAGCAATCTGACAGTAAGTAGTCAATTGACTGCTTTTCTCCTCTGCTGGAGGTATGCAATTCCTTTTATATCTTGAGGAAATTCCTGCTGCAAACCTCCCAGAAGCTTCCTAATTTTCAGTGTGCACCAGAAGGCTCAGTGGAGGTAAGAGCCATGTCAGTCAACAGGCAGATTGGGGATCGAAGCAACCTGCTTCAAAACCTCAGGCCGGAGGGGTGAGCTGCAGGCTGGTAGGGTCCAGCACAGGGTGGGACAAACACAGGTGCCCTCAGCTCATGACAGTGGCAGCTCTGTTCTTTCAACAAACCAGGCAGGGGCTCAGCTGCAATATTTCCAGTTACGATTTCCCATCTATGTGCATGAAGAATTCTTTGGTGCATATGTTAGGTGAGAGCACGCAGTCTGTGAAGTGACCTACACAACCACAGCAAAGGCACCAGCTGCCTAAAAGCCTGCAGTTTGTGCATGTGCATCTACTGTGCTCTCTTCTGCTGAAGAGCACTAGAACATTTAATTCAATATCCTGAAGCTCCGTGAGCTTGTTTATATGGTTTTCCTTCCAAAGACTCAGTTTTCCCTCTAGCCTGCCTTCCCTCTGCATCAGTCCCAGAAAGAGATGGCTCTCTCAGGTAAGGGTCCTATTCTTAAGTAAAATGTTACCTGAAGAGGCACCCATGACATGTGACTCAGGTGGCAACAAAAAGCAAAACCTGTGCAACAAATTCAGTCTTCAAACAAGTTTATGCTTCTGTGAATGGTGGGACTTTACTTCAGTAAACTTCAGAACTGCAAATAATGATGAGAAACCTACTGTTTGTCTTAGACTAATCCACAAATACAGCAGTGGCTATGTTACCTGAATAAATCACTCATTGCAAGCTGCTTTGTGGATTCCTACGATAATTAATAATTCCTGAATTGAAGTTGTTGAACAAGAGTAAACATTTATATTATGCTAGTATCTGAAGACCCCAGCATGGGCCTGTGTCTCCTTGCCTCGCCTGTGCCTCCAGTGTAGGCGTAAGGATCAACACAGACAGAATCCTTCCATTCAAAACTATATGGCATTGCCCTGGTGACTCCTTTCCTTCCCAAGCCTGGTACCTTTCCAAGAAAGGAGTACGGCTGCTGCTGTGCAGTATACTGTGGCTAATCAATCTACGTCTCCACTGCTAAGGTAGTATCACCGTGGTAGCATATGAACCTCAGCTATAAATTGCAATAACATAATTTATGCAGTAATTGGAAGGAAAATTAAGTTATAACTTGGTAATACTTGTGGGATTGTTTCTTCCACAAAACAGAACAAAATTCGAAGGATCAAGAGCAACAGACTGTTTAGCTTTCTGACACAGCTGGATAAAAACAGCTTTATCCAGATAGCATTGCTGTTAGCACTAGGTTTCTCATCTGTTCATTTTGGTTCCCCAAGAGTGGGACAGTGGATGAGTTGGATCTTACTATTAACTCGTCTCAAAGTACCATGTAAAATTAATAAGCATAGAAGAAAAAGTGCTTTCAGATCTTGAGAGAATTAAACAGTGTCAGAGATAACATGGACTTAAATATGTAATGGGAAGTAAGCTGCATTCAGGGATTTCTATAATAAAGATAATTGAATACTTAAATGCAAGAAGGTCAATAAGGTTTTGTTTTGATCTTAATTGCTCTGTAAAAACTGCTTTAATGATGGATATAGTTACAAAACATTGGTATCCCATCATGTTTACAGCATGACTTGGGTAATATTGATAGGAACCACCTGTGCTGTAACCTCATTCCCAGACTGTGCCCCTCTGAGGTCCGTTGTTAAAATACAGTTTGGAAATTCAGTTTAAACACAGTCTGGGCTCAACAAAACTAAGTGATGTTTTAGATGATGGTGTACAATGTGACTAGCTGGTCTTCTAAACAGTTCCTGATGGGATCACATTAAAATCAATTACCTCAAATACAGGTTACTTAGCTGAGGCAATTTCTTCAGCTGATCTTGAACCAGTCTTTCCTCTCCTATGTACCTTTCCAGAAAGACCAAGTTTAACCTCTTCTTTCTAAACTATGGCAAGTTGTGTGCTCCTGTCAGCTCAGACCATAACTGAGTGTGGGAATTAAATGTTATTGAGTATCCTCTTCTGAAAATGGTGGTAATCAAATGCTGTGGTTTGCTTAGTAGGGACTTTTTAATTAGCAAAAAGTAATCAGGTGTTTTGTTTCATTTTTTCAGAGTAGCCCTCTGTAATCTACAGGACATGGCAGAATGCAGCCAACCAAGGCAGTGACCTGTTCAGGTTTAAGCTTTGGGAATTTCCCAGGCTTGAGTCTCTGCAGGTGCCTTCCAGGAGGCAGGAAGTTTGCGGCATATGGGAAAAGCACCTTGACACAGTTCCTAAAGAGAATAGCTGGAAAGGAAATTTTTCTTCATCATAGGCTCTATTGGTAGATTACAGGTAAAGCTGGTTATATTCAGTATTAAATACGACATTGTAAACAAGAAACCGAGGGGGAGCTGAGGAACCTTGCCTGTTGGTTAAAAGCGTTTTAAAGTCTATTGCCCTGAAACATGTATTTTCATTCCCTATTCAGAAGTATTCTGGTTAAGGTTATGTGCAGAAGAGACTGTTCCTAGCAGTTATCCTCACCTGTACTCCTCATCAAAGAGCACTGGGAGGGTAGTGCTACAGTGTCTCCTCAGCAAGCAGAAGTGGGCTGTAGTGATACCTACTGAACCAGGTAATGACAGATTGGAGGATGCCTGTGGGTTATTTCATGCCTGTTTTGGTGAAACACATTCAGATCTTAGGTGATATTTTAGGAGTACCTATTTTAAAATGGAGAACCATCAGTACCACATTCAGCTCAGAAGATTTTCCAGGATGGGATAGAGGGGTGTCTCTGTCACTCACAGGTGTAATGCCCACTCCATACATGACACAACAGGCAAGGGTCTTGCAGAGAAAGGTTTATTTCACCGAACAATTTATCCCATGGCAGGAAGTTGACAAAGCCAGCTCCAAAGACACCCGGGGCTGCATGGCTAGAAGAACATGTAGGTGTGCTTTGTTGAACTAATTCTCAAATGATGTAAACCCAGAAAGACCAAAGCCAGCACAGGCTGCTGAAACTTGTGTTAGGACTGGGGCAGTCTAACTGGCTTCATGACTCATTTTTGCATTACAGCCACTGTTGAGAAGAATGAATAACTCTTCTCTTTGACTCTGTTGATGTATGTGCCTCCTGTTATTCCAGCCAGTCCTCCCCAAAATGCAAGCACCTCCTCCACTGATATTCTTTTAGTATGGGGAGTGAGTAAAAATATTTCATTTATAACTACCAACCAAACACAGATTGTAAATTTTTTGAATGTGTGATTGCAGATCTTAAAGGCACTGCATTTAGCTTGGATAGCAAGACTGAAGTCTTACTCTTCAGCACAGATTGCACAAAGTACACTTGCTACATGCTTACTTGGATGATTACTTTAGTGCCTAAGTTCAGCAGAACAATGAATAATTATTTCCATATAATATTTCCATTATTTCCACATATTTCTGTATGTTCAAGTGGGAAGGAAGAACTGCTAAATTCACACTTACAGTAACTGAGCTGAATGCAATGCATACATATGTATAGCACTGAAAGAGAATTATCTTCATAGATGAAATGTGAGAGATTCACAGCCATTGTGCAGGGAACATTTGCAAAAACAGCAAATGCAACAGTTGGAGTCACTGGAGAGCAAGATAGGAATTTGGGGTGGGAAAAAAGTCAGCACGTGTATTATTCATCATCTGTCATTTGCAGTTGAGGAAATGGAGTGCCTTGTGACACATCTGAAGAAGTTCATGATTTATTGGAAGTAGCGAAAGAAGTATAAAGCTAAATAGTGATATAAATCCCTGGGGATGTCTCGCTACAGTCTCTTACATAGCATTAGAGCCACTGTAAATAGTTGGACTAAGATAAAAATCCTGGCAAACATTTGGCATTAAATGTTTGAGATATGAAACTATTCATTCTTTGAAGTCAAAGATCTTAGTCTTGTCCAGCACCATAATACTAAGAATTGCTACCTTTATTTAAAAATCATTCAAATTCACATAAACTGAAGACATTATGATGAGACTTCTACTGTCTTTCACCCTGCACCCGTCCTCTTTTTTTCTGGAGATGCCCCAGATGGTGAATGGCGTTAGCTACAGCACTTCAGCTTTGTGGACCTGTTGTTCCAGCAGGAGAGCCCTATTAATTCACGGTGATCTTAGTGAGCATTGCACGAGGTTTGCTTTTGTCCTGGGAGAATATTGCCATCATTTGCTTTCAGTAGCCAGTACAAACAGAACCATTACTCAGAAAGTGGCCAGATGGAACAAAATACTTTATGGCTTAAAAAGTAGTTATTACATATATGCAGTGGTTATTATGGAAATGTAGTGAGCCAATTTGAGTAACTGTTTTCCAGATATTACCTATAAACTTCATTTCTGCATGCAAGCCTAAATGAGCAGCAATGCAACTTCCTAAACTGGAAATTGGCAAATACTTCTGAGAGGCAGCATTGCTTCAACAAATGATACATATGCAGCTATTCATGCCTGGACTTGATCCTGTGCAACCTGACATTTGTGGCATGAACACCCACTGGTTTCTTCCTGCTGCTGCATTGCAGGTTACTTGCTTTGCTTTGTAGACCAGAAATTCCATGCATTAAAGCATGGGTGGAAACCAGATGAAGAGTATATACAGAAAAATAAATCAAGAATTCACCTGTCATGGGTCCAAACAACAGAAAGCATATGCTTTCTAGATATGCTTGCTATGGTCTTTTAAATAGCACTCAAGCCACTGTAAATAGTTGGGCTCAGACAAAAATAAGCAGTGCTGGAGAAGTAGTCTGTAACTGTATGTTATGTAACAACTCCAAAATTCATCTAAATTCATGTGTTTTGTCCTTGAACAGTGCTTTTCTTCTAAACGATCGTAAATATTGTGATCTTTTGTGAATATATTGTCATATTGTGAATTTGTCTTGGAAATAAGCAGCAATACATACACAAAAGGCAGCAGATCAGACTTGCAGATCCAAATCTGGTAAGTTACTAGTGTAAGTGCAACTTAGTTCAGTGTTTCAAACATCAAGGAAGTGAACACAGCAAATAATATGGAATAGTGCTGTAAGTGATAACTTAAGGCAAGAGAACAAGAAGCACATGTCAGTGTCAGGTAACTCCATGCAGTTATAAAATGGTTGCGTCAAACAAACCAGGGTTAAACTCAGCTTTTGGGTGTTGAAATGGCATGAAATACTCTTTCAGTTTAAACACCAAGTTCCTTTCTTTTTTTTAATTGTCACATTTTTGCGTGTGCTAGAGCATACCATATTAGACCTTACCATCAGACCCCTGTCATTACTTTTGTTTTTTCCCCTATACCAGAAAATTTTAGCAGCCAACTTCAAGAATGGAAGTGCATGCTTCAGCTGATTTTAGACACAACGGTGCCAAATTCCTACATAGTGCACAGTGCTGAGTTCAGACTCTTGTAGTTCGGCTGTAGAAATCGTCGGCCATTTAAGCAGAGTTCAAACACAGCTTGGCAATGCTGCTTATAGCCCAGAGTAGATACAGATGAAGATCAGGAATGCCTAGTGAGTTTTTCCTAAGTGTGCTGCAGGGCAGACACATCTATATTTTGCAATGTGTGAAGCCAACTAGCCTAAACAGTCGATAAAAGGTTCCTCTTTTGTCCATTGCCATTGAAGTCTCTGGCACCCTTCACGAGTACCTCAGCACATACTGACATCTCTTTTCTGTGAGAATAGTATAATGATTTGGCCTGTCTTGTCTAGTCTCATTTTCATCTTTGATTTTTTCCCTCCCCCCCGCCCCAGATGACAGGTACTTGTAGTGCAGCGTGATGACTTCCCAGCTGCATGTCCCCTTTGGACAGTCTCTTACATGACCTACATGAAGCTATGTTGTCCATTATATTCTCCATCATCTCTCAACAGTGAAGGCACCCTTCATGATGCATTCCTGTCAGCTCAGCCAGCCCTTAGCCTTCCTGCAAAAGGAGGTAATGGTCCTGAATCAGCCCAAGCTTCCTCTTTCTTGCCCAGCTGGTTTTCTACCGATGAGCTGACAGAGTTAGCAATTGAGATGCTGTTGCCCAGAGATTCCACTACCCCGGTCCCTTACAGGGCTATGTGCCACATACATTGCCTTTCAGTGCAAGTATGCTGAAGAATTCCTAGGACAGAAAAGCACTAGCGTGGTCCTGCAGAGACTGTAAGTTAATACATAGATGGAAGTGTAGAAGCAGAATTGAAAGCACTGGTTTAGTCTCATTGAAATAAACATTTACAGCTTTTCTGACCTTTTCCTGTAGACCATGTCATGCCCTTCATCAACTTCAGTGTGAGTTAAAATTTAGAGCAACACTTCCTTTAGGCTGTTACATTAAAGTCCAGACGCGAGTGAACATTCAGGCTCAATCTGAAATTTTCCACCAACTTCCAAATTCATAACCTGTAGGCAATTGCAAGAAGGTTGGCTGCACATGCCTATTCATTGATCCCAAACAGGGACTCTTTGTACACAATAGCAAAGGGATGATGATGTTTCCCCCTTACTGCTCTGAAGTAAAGATAATTTACTAACACAGCAATTTTTTGAGTACCTGCTTTTGGCACGTTTTGTTCTAATCTTTAGTTTGCAGGCTATTTTCTTATTTACTCTACTGAAATAGGATAATGAAATATTTTTTATTACCTAAAATTTATACTTTTTCTGCAACATCAAATACTCTGCAGCTGCTGTAGTCTTCACTTAAGGCCATAGATATGTATCGCGTTAAGAACATGATGACATGTAGAGAATCTCTTAATGACGGTGATGCAAATAGGACTTTGGGAATCCAGCTTTGACTTTGGTCAAGGAGGTAGGACAGAATTTAGGAATACTTTTTGGAGGAACAACTCATATTGCTGCAGGCCCAGGGACAGGAGTGAACATGTTTCAGCCACCTACCTGCTGTACTTCTCCTGGTTTGTGCTAGCAGGTAAGGAGTGTCCCCCAGCCTGAATTGCAATCTCCCAGCTCTGGACACCTTTGATTAGCAGCACTATTTGCTGGTACTCTATTGCAATTCATTTGTAGCCCCAGCTATAACTCCACTCTCTATTTCTGCCCTGTAATTTGCTTGAGGTCCTACACAAGGCCCAATCCTTACCCCAGGCTTGAAGGATATTGCCTAGTCAGCAAGCGGCCTTTGCCCACTGTGTTATGCTGCTAAAGCAGCTTTCGAGGGACTGGAAGGTAGAAACACTCTTTAGATGGATGCAGCTATTCAGATTCATGCTGTAATTTTTTCTGAATGCTCACATTTCCAGCACCCCAATGGTGCAATTTTTGTGTTTACAGGGTCATTTATGGTCTAGACAGCCATGGTGCACATTTCCCAGTGGCCAGCCAGCCTCAGGCCTGTCTCAGGCACCTTGGTTATTCTGGCTAAGACTGTGAACCCTGCTCCTGCTCTTAGATCATGTCCGGGAGTGAGGCAAGCAGGGATACATCCTGTACTCATTCCTTGCTCGTATGTATGCCATTAAAAGGAATGCAATATTGTAGTGTGTTTATTATTGTTAATCATTTGCTATAACAGGTTTAGGTTTGGTTTTTTTAGCCTAATCTCATCTTTTTATTAGGTGTAGAAACACATATGGTTGAGCATCTCTCCTTAAAAGGGAAATATGGATGCTGGAGACAGCAAGGCAGCAAAAAGGTTCATGGATTCTTCAAATGGCCACGCTGCTTAGAGATGAACAACTCAACCCCAAAATGTGACCCAAGTCCCACCACCGCTCCCCTGCCTGAAGGTTTCAGGAGTTTGGAGTTTGTGTGGGTGTTGCCCATTGTCCTGCCCCCCCACCCCGTAACTTCATGGTTACTGAAAAATCACACTGATTCACTCTGCTGGTGCCTCTTGCACATCCTGTGTTTCTTCAGACTTCCCCATTCTCTTTCCTTCTCTTTCCACCTCCTCACCTCCATTCAGCATTGCACATGCTATTCTGAGATTGCAAATAGTGCTGTGCCAGGATTTTTCTCCTTGCTATGGTCAGAAGTCTTTGCTGGAACTGGGCTTTCTTATTGAACACGTTACCTTCGCTATGAAGATAAGTAGCAACACATAAACTTTCCAAAATCAGGCACATTTTTAAACCCTGTGAATTTAATGTGAAACTAAATCATAGAAAGAGTAGTTTTCTTCTCATGCTGAATAGGGAACCACATTAAAATCGGGAAACAAAATGATTTGTAAAGCAACTTTGTTTCATGTTAAGACATCTATCCTAAGCTTTCTCAACTCCCCCTCTACATTTTTCTTAATTCTGAGAAAAAGTCACACTTCTGTCCCATCCAAAGAATGAAATGAAACATCTTGTTTTGGGGGCAAATTAAAAATTTTAATCCACAATGAATCCTCCCCTGCCAAAAAGCAGATAAACTTCTTTAGGTTGACTCATAACAAGAAAACCTGTTCTTGATGTTACCAACAAACTGAATGAATCAATTATTCATACAGCTTGAGGGAGAGGCCTGCTTTCAGTCAAGGGCTGGAAAATGAACTTGATGTTGCGTTTGACTTTGCTGATCCTCAGAAGGGAGGACGCTTGAGTCAGCTACAGACCGGTGAGATCCTCAAACACCCAGTCTCATGTAGTGGGGACACAAAGTGCGATGTGGCGGCCTTAGGCAGAGGCCTGGTTGAATGACAGTACTGGAGTGCCTTTTTTGTACCTCTACCCAAAACGTCTACCACAGCAACTTCCATTTTTTCCACATGGGTGCAGGAGAACTGTGAGCACAGTGCTCTTCCCCAGGGGTGATGATCATTACCTCAGCGATGCTCCCAGCCCCACTAATTATCAGAGCGAATGACCCGAGGTAGCTCATCTGAACCAAGCCTGCCATTTGACAATGCATCGCATTCAGTGATTAGGCTGGAGCCTGCTGCTTTACTTTCCAAGTTTTATTAATTTCACTGTATATTGCTGTTGGCTATGCTTCTCAGTAGCTGGTGTTTGTTGTGTTATAGATGGAATATAGGCACATAGAAGGAGCTGTCTTCAAATGCAAGCCTTGAGGGGCCTGAACTTGAGAACATTAGTGTGAACTTGTGGTGTGCCACCAAGTGCAGGCAGCAATTCAAAAGCATCTGCACCTCTGTTTACAGGGGCTGTGCTCAAGAACTTTCCTAAGTGATATGAAAGAAAGTAGATGTGGCAGGAAACTGCGCTGCTCGAGTAGCTCCTTGGCGCTGATGTCCCGCCCAAACAGGAGAGCATCTAGGCCATCTAATTGCCTTGATGGGCACTCACGTCTTCATGCTGATACACAGAGGTTTCCTTACCAGCAATGCAGGAGGATCGCACTCAAGCTAATGCTTGTGAGCATCCTACAAGGGTGGGAGGTGGCTGGGTGGGACTCCTCCAGCTAAAAGGGGACCCAGGCTGTGTGCTGTCAAAAAGAGCTTGAAATGCATTGTAAAGTCACCGTAGCTTCACCAGCGGAAGTTGTGACCATCCTACTGTTCCCAGCCGCTGGAGAAGGGATTTCTTCCCCTGTGCCCGTGGCAGGATGAGGAGCATTTGGGGATGCATCTTTTGCCCTTTGCTCCCCAGTTTTGCTGGGGTGCTTGCCTAGACTGGGGCCTCAGCCATGCCAGCCACTCCCTCCTGTGGCTCCTCGCTTAGCAGCACCCCTGCAGAAGAGGATCAGTTATTACCATACTCACTTTACACAGCACTTTTAGAGTCTGTACAAATATCAGTATAACCGTTGCAGCATCTGAATGATGTCAAGTGTGTATTTAACCGAGGAAACCCAACTTGTTCTCCTGGCTCTTGGGAGATAAGGGAGGATCCATTGCTGGAGGGCAGCATGGTCAAGAGGTGACTCATTGCATTGCCTCTGAGGAAATGAGCCTTCCCTTTCTTCTGAAGGACAATAGAAGTAGTGAAACACGAAGTGCAGAAGGAACGATGTAAACCAAGAGGAAGCAGGAAAAGAGGGTGGAGTAAGACACACTGGCAGAAAGAAGGTCTAATAGGCACAAAGCAAAGACGTGACTGTGAAAACAAACCCACCGAATGACAGCAGGAGACACACTGAGACATCTATGGGGAGATGGATTTGCTGCAAGGGTGGTTCACTGTGTAGCTCCACTCCTCTGACACCATCTCCTGCTGCACAGTGTTGTCCTCATAGTCGATATTTCTTGTTCAACAGACACTGCAGGTGAAGGCAAGTAATGGCAAGTGGGTGTGAGTTCAGTCATTCAAGACACAAAAAATCTTACACCATGTTATAACTTAGTTTAAATGAGACAAACATACCAGGTGAAAATGCAAATTGTTCTTTTGGTCTTTCTTCCTCTCTGTTACCACCTCTTACAGTTGGGTGTTTTGGGTAACAAAGCACAGGATATAGTGCAGTAACCACCATCATTTTTTGATGCTAAAAATCTGGCATCTACAAAATCAGTAACATTAGAAACACAGGGTCTTGCACAGGGATTATTTTTTGACCCATTTCACTGGTTTGTTGCTTTTATATTAAAAATA
Organism: Sula dactylatra; assembly: GCA_013389905.1. Taxonomy (NCBI): domain Eukaryota; kingdom Metazoa; phylum Chordata; class Aves; order Suliformes; family Sulidae; genus Sula; species Sula dactylatra. The sequence continues at coordinate 21,637 of WEKW01009830.1, forward strand.
TACCCATCAAATATTGTTTATATTCCTTCCTCAATATAAAACTTCTACCTTCACAGCTTCTCCTTGGCCTTTCCTCACCTCTGGCATTTTTGTTTCTATGGCAGCTCTGGAAGATCTTCCCACTCCTTTGAAAATGTATCTGTTAAAATGTTAAACTTTTTCATTGGAAATGGAAAGGTCCATCTCCTGCCTTTCCTTGGACCTGGCTTCAGAGGTCCCCTGTCCCCTGCCCCATCCCTGTGCCTTTGGGGTACTCAGGGCCACGGCACACAGAGAGCTGGAGGGAAGCGAAGTTTCTGTTATCTCTGGTGGAGTCCCTGCAACGTACTGCACCTCCCATCTGGCAGTGAGGAGTAACATCTGAGAATAATTTCCAGGGTCAGTGGGAAAGAAATAATCAAAAATAGGAACAAAGGGCCAGATTCAGAGCATCTGCTTGGGGCTTCCTGTGTAGAATTTTCACTGTCTAAAAATTCAGGTGTCCAACACCAGCAGGGTGATTCAGAAGTCAAACAGGACCTGTGCAATCATGGGAAGGGTAACACTGCTCCAAAGGGTAACCCCCAAATTCCCCATACCAGGTAGGCAGCAACTTGGAGCCAGTCAGCAGGAGACATGAAGCCAGATGTCATCTTCTGTTCCTACTCCTCCCCGGTGCCCGGATCAGGGCTGTACCCAGGGTGCTCTCCACCCTCTCAGGACCCAGAGTGTAGTGACTGCTTTGGTGCTGGGCAAACAGGCTTTGCTGCTTGGAAGGTGTTTTCCACTGTGCCAGTGCTATCCTCTACCACTGCCTGTGCTGCACTACATAGGGTTTCTCCAGAAAAGGGCCTCAGGTCAGGGCTACTTTCTCCCACCAGCTGCTAGGCTATAAGGTTACAAAATCATGGGTGTTGTTTTTTTTTTGTTTGTTTGTTCGTTTTTTGTTTTTTTCCTTTTTTTTTTTCCATCTGACTTGAGGACACTCATCATTTTGATTGGTGGAAGGGAAAATTTCAAAATGAAGGGTGAGACATGTCCCTGCCTGGACGACTCAGCTGCAGAAGGATGGCCCAGCTGGAGCTGCAGGGACCTGACTGCATGCCTTCAGGCTGAGAAGGAAGCTGAACACAGAATTCCCATTTCCTAGGTAAGTATTCTGCCCACTAGGCTAAGAGCTGACTTTATTTATTCATTTACATTTGCAGCTTTGTTTCACATTTTATTGACTGCATGTGTGAAGACACAAAATTTATTCTCTTAGGAATGCGCGAAGGACTTGGAAATGTCATAGGTATTGTTGAAAAAGTGCATATGACTGATTAGTCTGATTTTTAAAATATGCAACTTGAAAATGCTTCTTGGTCTGGCGAGGGTGGGCTACAGGGAGAGCAGAAAAACTACCGTCTGTCTTTGGTGACCAATCACACAGTCCAACTAGTGAGCAAGCAGTAACTGTGGCACAGCATTCACAAGTACACAGTCTGCAAGATGTTTCCATGCATTATTCAGTGAGTAATTCTAAATAATGAAAACACTGAAATCTGTTTTTAGATGTAATAAGAGGGACCAAATTAAATGCGTTGTTCAATAGGAGAAGCTGACCCAGCTCTAGGAAAGAACAGCAACAGCTGTTCAGAAAACCTGTGGGTCTATGTAACGTGAATTTACTGTGCGCTAGCAACAGTAATCCAAGTCTAGCAATCTGTAGTGGCTGCTAGGTATCATTCAAAGTGACAAAGCAGTTCCAAAACTATGTAAGCTTCACCCAGAGGCCACACCATCCCTGCAAAGTCACCTTCTGAGTCATCTTCATTTTCCACGTTGACTGGAGCTGACGGTAGTCAGCTGAGAACCAGCTGTGGTGGTGGGCACCACCTGCGTGGCACCAGTCTGGGTTTTGCAGCACACAGTGATCCCAGCCATGGCTAATGAGCTGTGGGTACTCAACTCTAGCTTATTCCCCCACTTAACATTACATATGCATTGAGAACTTTGTGTATATCAGCCTTGAATTAATGGCAATGCACAGGTTATAATCTGAATCAATTCTTGCTGGCAAGATAGGTACTTATTTATATCAGCTTGGGCATGTAACAGCTTTGCATGCATTTGGTTGTTTTATTCTGAGCTGTAGCACATATTCAAATAGAGCAGAATGATAACTCTTTCTTCCCTTAAGGTACCCATCAAAGTAATCGTATGGGTAAAAATAGCTCATGACCAACACCTTCCTGGAATTTTATTTCCCAGGTTACGATCTAGAGGAGAGGAGCTAAAGCTCACAGCTGTTGTAGCAAATTTCCCTGTTGTTTTTGCAATGTTCCTACCTGATACAACGCAAAACCTTAGAAAAGTTACTGAAGGGCAGTAAGGAATAACAGCGGATTTATACTGAAACAAGAAAAGTAGATCATGCTAAGATGTTTTTCCAAGACATAACTTGTCATAAAGCCAAACAGGTGAGTAAACTGTAGTTTGATTTTTGATTTTTGATTTTTGATTGCCTTTTAAATTTTGTTCACACAGTAAATGTGTTGCTGGCTTGCAATTAAAACCTGACAGTGGTAGAAAGAACAGTAACAAGAGATTGAATCAGTCTTTCATTTGAAGGTAAGACAAAAACAGCAGCATGGAGAGAAAGGAAGGAACTTGTGAAAGATCTGCTTACTGCTGTATTTCCAACATTCAACTCAGTTTTAATAGCACTTAAAACACCAGTCACAGTTCGTGGCTGTGAAGGAAAACATGCAATGTTTTTTGATGATTGAGTGGTTTATTCTAAAGGCACCACAGGAAAATAATGTCTTGGGGCTTCAACAGGTTTTAAATGTTGTACAAGAAGTCAGAAAGAAATTGATCTAAAAGATGCAGTAAATGGATTTACAACTCTTATTGACTACCTTACTGAGTTACTGCTTCCAAAAAGCTCTGAAGTTGT
>WEKW01009830.1:24647-74169 GCA_013389905.1 Sula dactylatra
AAGGAGGAAGTTGGGGACATTTGGAGTGATGGCGTTTGTCTTCCCAAGTAACTGTTACGCGTGATGGAGCCCTGCTTTCCTGGGGATGGCTGAACACCTGCCTGCCCATGGGAAGCAGTGAAGGAATTCCTGCTTTTGCTTTTTCTGTGCACGTGGCTTTTGCTTTACCTCTTAAACTCTCTTTATCTCAGCCCAGGAGTTTTCTCACTTTTACTCTTCTGATTCTCTCCCCCATCCTACCAGGGAGGCGGGGGGAGTGAACTAGCAGCTGTGTGGGGCTTAGTTGCCAGCTGGGGTTAAACCACAACAGAAGTCCAGGTCTGTATGAAAGGCTTTCTTTTTAGATATTCAGCCTGCACAATGTGCTGGAATTCAACATTGATACATGCTTTTATTTTTACTGGAAAAATACAAGATGCAGGCTGATGAAGTTCTGTTTTTTCTCAGGTTTTGGGGATCTGAAATCACAAGTGTTTTGGAGTATCCACGTTCTCCTTTTGCAAACCCCCAAAGTTTTGGGATGTTGGAATGTGAACAACACTTAATTTTACTTTAATCTTTACAGAGAGCCAAAGTACTGTGGCTGTATAACCATTAGCAACACAGGTTTTATTCAAAACTCTTCAGAAATCTGGATCAGGTTGCATTTTCACTAAAACCACAAAGTTAGGTGGGAATGTCTGGATGATTTTGCCTTCCTTCTCAAACCTCTGACTTCTTACCACTGCAAGACAGCATGGCTGTTAACTGAATGCATGTTGTCATAGGCTGCAGTGCCATCATGCCTTCTTTTACATCCATGCCAGAGGTATGTCAAAATGAAGAACTGGCCACAAAGTGCCTTGGTGAGGAAGATGTGTCTGTAAACTGTATTCTGATTTGGCATTATAGACTAGGTATGACCTCCACCTTTGGGGTTTGGGAATGAGACAGTTCTGGCCAGTGTTACCTCGTTTGAGGAGCTATAGATGTGGGAAGAGAGTTTGGATTATTATGGAGGGAGAAAGGAGTCTGAAGGGAGCAGCTTGGGATTTTGGAAAAAACATATAGTTCTGCCTTTAAACGTAGGGCTCTAAGGCTACTTTGTCCCAGGAATTTGGGCCAGAGCTCCCATGGCCAGTTCTGGAGAGCTCCTGCCTGCTCTGTCATTAAAAATAAGGACTGCAAGTCCTTTTGGAAAATGTGGTATCCTTGGCAGCTGTGATGGTTGTTCTTGCTTGGAGCAGCTCAGCCTGGGACCGAAAAGAGCTGCAACAGCAGTCTTCAAGAAAGCCAAAGAAAACCCGAAAGGGCCCATGAGTCCTCTAGAAAGGTGCAGAAAGATATCTCACCCCTCTACCCCTGAAGTTTGTTTCCTAACCAGAATTGTTCTTTCACAACCTCTCAGCATTAGGGTTTTTTTTTTTAGGAGATTAATAATTTTAAGCTTGAGGGGAAAAAAAAAGGTAATTTTCAAGTTATTCCAGTTTATTTAAGGAAAACTACAAAGGTATGGTCTACCCTTTCTTTATACCTTCAACATGGAGAGATACTGGCAGAGTTCAAGCTAAGCAGAATTTTACCTGCATTTTAGCTTGTTGAAGGACAGCCATTAATGAAACTATGAAGGTCATTCTGTCAGGTTTAACAACCATGGAAATATTAGAACAGGCAGGGAATCCTTAATATCAGCCCTCCAGAAGTCTACTTTTATTTTCAAAATCATTTTTTTAATCAAATGCACATCAAAACAAAGTGTATAAAGAACAGAGAAATATCTGTTTTCTGAAAGGGAAAAGCTGCAAATAAAATTTTTCTCCCATTTGTGACTGTATTCTGTCTTCTAGTTCACAACAGCTGTGATATATCGGAAAGGAGGGAAAACAAGAGTGAAACTTCAAAACAATTGAAGGTTTCATTGTTTTTTTTAAACTGAAGGAAACAAAACATTTTTTCTCTATTTTTCTCAACACCATCCTTTTCCTCACCAGAAAAATGTCACTGACAAATTTGGAGTGGGGTCTCCTCATTCCTAAGGGCATTTCTTCACTGCATCTCTAGCTTTGAATTTATCTATGCTGGCTTTGACCAATTAATTTAAATCAGATTGGATGAAACAAAAGAGTGATAGCAGCAATGGGGAGCTTCAACCAAGTTAGCTGTGAGCCTCACTGTGCAAACCATTTACCCATGCTCTCGGTCAAGCTTTTTGCCTGTGTTGAGCTCCATGTTGCTCTAACATCCTGCTGGCTATACCCAAGTCTGCACAAGCAGCCAGTCTCAGCACCAATTGTGACAGTAATGTACCCACAGTGCTGGCATACTTTGAAGGCAGGATCTCTCCATCACCACAGTCCAGGCCTGCAGTTTGGAGCGGGTAATCTGCGAAGCAGTTATTGCAGAGTACCGGTTTCCAAAGATTTGTTATCAGCTGTCTGGGAACAGCAGCTTGAGTAAATTTAGATGAAGATTAGAAAAATACTTCCTGCCTGTGAAAGTAGAACAATATGCCAAGAACGTGTGTGAAGCCCATAACTTGGTGCTTTTCAGCTCCAGGCTGTAGGAAACAGCCCTGCAATCTCAAGGAAGGATGTGACTGCTCTAAGTGATTTATCTTCATCTCTGCTTTTAAAAATCTATATTGTGTATATTAGATACCTATAGATACCCTATTGATAGGGTTAATGTAACTCCATATGTGAATAGATTGTGAAGGTGCGTGGATTATTGCAAGCATACCTTGTTTTGAATGATATAATAGGGGTGGCCTTGCATGATGGATTATGGTGGGGAGAAAGGCTGGTGGCACACATCTTTAGCCAGGAAGAGGTGTTAGTGCCTTCACTGTCAATCTCTTCCTCCCCTGCGACTGCACAGGCCTCATGTTATCTCCAGTACTGCACTCACTTTTCATGCATGTCTGAAACTGGGGAATTAGAAAGAAGATACAGTTTCATACTGGAAACACCAGGACAATGGTGAGGGAGGAGGGAAAAATGGCTAGTAGACAGGGAACAAAAGGAGAAATTAAATCCCCTGTGGCACCAGGGTAAACCTCTGCCAGGAATATCGTTCAAGTACGAAGTTCTTGTGAAGTAATTTTGGGCATACAGATAGACCACATCAGCTGTTTCTTGATTACAGACTGTGAGTATTCTTTTGTCCACGGTGCATGTGGAGCAACTCTTTCCCTGAGGTGGGAGAGAGATGCTGGTGTACATCTGCCCTGGAGTAAGAGCATCCCCATGGGTGGCTACCCAAGCAGTCAGCAGCATCCTGTTTGTTCACATCTCAGCTTAGCCTGTGGTAAGCTGTTTGTGTACCATATGTGAAGATCTTAGGAAGAAAACAGCTTGTTTAAGACTTAAATATCAGCTTTCCTTTTCTAAAGGAGAGCGGATTTCCTGGCATGTTTTAATTTGGAATTTATTTATAGTATTTATTTTTGAATTCAGTGAAAAGTTATCAACACTGACAATGAAAAACTCAGTAGCTCTACAGCAGTGTCACAGACGATGCCAGCAGGGCCTTTAGCATCCCGTGATACGATTAATATAAAATTCTTGGCTGCCACTGTATATCACTACAGTGTTTAACATCTTTTTCTCAATGGATGCTGAAGATGAGCATAGGTATTTTACGCTAGGAGGCAATTCATTATTCCAGGCACAAAATCCTCTGTTACAAACCACACTACACATTCATTCTAATGAGCCATGCACAACAGGAGAAAAATGTTGAGGCAGATTTTTTTCTTCTTCCCTTCCAAAAGGTTTTTTGGGTTTTTTCCAAGCACGGCAATTATAAGCAGGCAGATAGTTTGAATATTGGAACATATGGGATACAGGGGTGTCCTCTCTATTTCATTTTGTACATAACTACTCTGCAATTATGGTAGCAACAGGGGCTCTAGTCGGTCTTGCCACCTAACAACCTTTTTTTATGGTGCATTTTTTTCAGGTTTTCATGCTAAAAATATACGAATGGGATAAAATTTATTGAAATTTTTCTGTAACTTTTTACTTTCAGAATTTTGTTTTGACCTGTATTAGTCCCTTACTTTTTGTTTTTTAACATAGCTCAGCAGGCATTTTTTGTTCATTTTTCTTTTCTGTGCCATTATCTTTCATTTCACTCATGGTACCATGGGAATACATTCTCCTGTAGTTTTCAGTGGCACGTGTAATGGAAAACACAGTGCACTTCATGTCCTTTTTGTCAAGCTGTTTGTTGTGCCTGTGTACATGTGGATACGGAGATAATGTATACATGTTAGTGGTTCATTATAGACTAAGTAATTTTTGTCTGATATAAATCTAATCTATTTCATGAAGATAATCATTGTGTAACAGAAGAAAATAATACAAGAACTGGACAAAGAATGTTAAATAATTAAACCTTGAATGTACAAATCACATTACTGGATTCCTTTTGTGTCCAGCCTGCTATATTCTGCTCTGCTGTCGGTGACTGGGGTTCCCACTGACCCAGCTATCACATAATTATGCAAAACAGGACATGCTGAACAGTAGCTACAAGGTCCCAGAAATGAAATTACAGCATTGTGACCATTTGCCATATATGCAAAGAGTTGCTCCAAGATGAGAGATGTATGGCTCAGAAATGGCTGGTGCTGCTTTGGGACCTGGAGAAACTCATCCAGTGCCTGATGGAGCTGATCGGTCCCTGGGCATAGGGCACAGCAGACACCAGGAACCCTGTGTTCTTGGTACCTGGTGTGCAGGCATTGTGCTTGGTCCAGACTCCAGACTTGAAACAATATCTGGAGGAAACATAACAGTCTATGTTATTCAGAGGAGGAGAGTACACAGCCCAAGAGCCCTCCTGCTCCTATGGTGTATGACAATTTGCTCTTTGATTTTTTTCCATGTTAGGCTTCAAGACACATCAAATAAGAAAGAAGCAATGAAACTGTGCTGGGAAGAGTGCTGATGCTGACATGTTTTGCAAAAGCAATCCCTTGTAAACTAATGAGGGCCCCACTTGGCACCTCAGGGTACAAGGCAGCAGGCATCCTGCTGTGTACAGTCATACAGCTATATCTAATGACACCAAGCTCCTGACTTAGGTGTCTACCTACCCCGTGACAGCAAGCCTGCAGCAGGCGGGTCCCAGGGGAGATGGGCTTCTTGCCTGGAGCCCACTGCTCGCTTGTTCAGCAGACAGACAGCATGCACCTGCCACCATCATCTGGGTGGGAGAAGCTGATCCTGGAGAGAGGTCCTGGCTCTCAGCAGCCTGAGGTACAACTAGTATGGCTGTGCCTGTCTGGATGGATACAAATGCCAAAAAAGCTCTAGTTCTTTCCAGCCTGGCTTTCACATGTGATGAAGTTATGTGTGCAGTGTCACTGAAGGAGTGGCACTGGGTCCCAGCAGGCATCAGGGAATGTCTGCGCCTCTGGGGCACTCAGGCTGAACATCAGTCCATGTCTGCAAAGGCCTCACAGACCAACAGTTGTGAGCCTCTGTGTTTGATTTGATTCCTGTGCACCCACATTGCCCAAAGCCTCTGTGGCAGGTGCCGCGGTATGACATTGACATGAGGCCCTTTCCTGTGAGCGCACAAAGGGAGACACCAACAGCTCAGGTACTATGGCTTGGGTACAGCCACTGCTAGGGATGCATCTGATGGCAAACTGATGTAGCTCCAGGCGCAAGGGTGCACATGGCAAGAGACACAGCTGGGATTTGCTGGCAGGTAGCGAGAGCCCGGGTACTGCAAGTAGGGCTGATACGAGATGGTGCAGCCAGCGCAGGTGGGACTTTGCTGAGAGTGCCCTGTCCTCCTGGTGCCCCAGGGCTCTGCCTTGCCCCTCACAGATTGCCGTTTGAAGGATACAGTGATATTGTCAGTAAAAAGATATGCACAGAGGAAAGCCCTGTGCAAACTGATCCTGGACTCATTTTTATAGTATCTGTAAAAGTTTCTAGACGTTGATCTTCCTTACCTTCACCTTTACTTTAGCACTGCAAGGAGCTCCATCTCTCCCTCCTCATGGTCTGCTCTGGGCAGGCAGAATTACTTCACGGACCCAGCACAGATGAGAAACAGCAACCTTGGTAAGTGAGATTCTAACTTCGTCTTTTCCAGGGCTACTTCTTTCCTAGTGAGCTCATAACTTTTTGGGAACTTAACTTCCCAGATGAATGTGGCTTAATGTCTTCAGCAGCAGACATTCTTCTTTTTTTTTTTTTTTTTAAATACATACTTGAAATAAAAATTTGAGGAGGCAGAGAGGCTGGGTATAGATTTTTGGCATTTTTCTTCCTATTGCATAGGAGAAAGAAGTTTTTCCCTAGATCTGGTATATGCTAAGTGGTTTCTGTGAGATTGCTTATGGACTTTGATTACACAGTAAAAATATAAATTCCAAGCTATGATAATAGCCATCACTTTGGTGACAAAAGTCTGCTCGGGTGGGGGATGTGGGGAGGAATGGAATGCATGTTAATGTGGCAGAGGAGGAGGTAGGGGAGCTGTGTGCTGGTGGAAAAGCTGGGAAGAGGAATGAAAAGGAGTGCAAAAATGCAGTCAGCCAGCTAGGCTTCCTCATACTATTTTTGTGAAGATGTTCTTTGTCCAAATGAGGAATGAGAAAGTACAATGGGCTGGGTGGTGACTGTTGGATCTGTAGGAAGCGTTGCTGGCACTAAAGGGGGTCGGAAAATCTCAGAGAAAGAAACAGATGAAATTGTGGATGGCACTAACAGATGTGGTGTGCGATTTGCTGCTGCATACATAGGGTCACTCTCTCACCAGGTAACAAACATTTCTGCTATCAGGTTGTTGAATGGCAACAGAAAAAAAGTCCTGAGATCCTCTGATGAGTGTAAAGTAGCTATAAATACAATGGACCTGTGAAAAAATGCAGCCCTAGGTGGCATCATCATAGGGAAATATCTTGTACATGCCGGAGGGTGCAGTACTGAAGAGATCCCATCTGGAAGTGTGTATATAGGTCTGGCCTCCTGTGTTTAGTGAAGTCACTCAGACAGGAGTTGGGCAGAGGGAGGCTGTGAGGACTGCCACGGCAATGGTGGCCTGCCCTAGGAGATGGGCTCCCAGCTTCTTGCCTTCACTAGCATAGAAAGGGACATGGCCACTATCTGTAAATAGTTTGGGAAGCATAGTAGTTTAATGCCAAGAGGGAAAAGAGAGTTACAGCTAACAGAAAATATCAGCTTAGAAAAAATCAACTTAAAAACAGCTGCTTAATAACCATTCCTGAAAAATTTTGAGTGAGGAATTAGCAACAAATTTCTTTTGACCATAGGAGTGAGGTTTTTTTAACATCTACTCATGCTGTTGGGCACATAAACCTGTTTTTACATGAAACAGTATGTCTTGATGCCACTGGCTAGGGTAGCAGGGTCTGTCTCTTCCAGCCTTATTTTCCATGGGAGCTGGATTCAGAGGAGACTTTAGTTTAAGTAATGCTTAGAGCAGATCTGGCATGGGGACAGCTTCTATAAAGGTGTAAGCCAGAACTTTAAGAACTGTTCCTAGAAACAGTGGAATATATGTTCAACTCATACCATAAGAAACAATCCTTTACTCAATGCCAGACTGTCAGTCATCAATTGTATTAGCTAAGAGGCTACCAAGAACTATTTTATCAAAGAGGAAAAGGTATATTTTTACCAACATTTGCAGCAAAAAAACCCCAAAACTCATAGTGTTGTGCAACTATGAGCTGACATATGGCCCTCCCCCAGCACTGCCAGACCCCTGCTGCAGTGGGCTGGCTACCATGGGTAACTTCATGGTAACGTATTTCATCTGAGCTGTATCTAGAGAGGTGGCTGTTGCAGCTTTGGCCATGGCAGCACTTGTTATAGGGAATCACTCATTCAGGACAGTGAGCGAGGATTATGGGGGTGTTGGCAAAAGGTTGAGGCTGAGCCTGTAGAGGAGAGAGTGACATACATTGCCCAGCTAGGTAAAGATCATATGTGCAAGCACACAGCTGTGACTCAGGAGATGAATTATTTCATTTCACAGAGAATCCTCTGTGAAAAGCCCACCTGCGACTGCAGCTAGGCTCAGTGGTCAAGACAGCTTATACCTCCAAAGCGTGTTCCCCAAAGCATAGGATTTTTCCTTTTTTGTACTTCAGCTTTCCAGGGTCCAAATCTGGCTCAGACCCCTAGTACAGTGACCTGGCAATGTCAATTCTCTTGAATACTTATAAGAGAAATGGGCTGATGTCTCAACCATATCGACAAAGTTCTGCCAGAGCTTTGAAAGCCTTGGTGATTGTTTCAGGAAAAACGTCAATATGCTGAAAGATCCCCTGCATTTTCCTAAATAGTAAAGTGGCTTTTCTCACCAGCACAAAATATTTTGAAAAAGAATATTCTTCCGTAGCACCTGCGTGGCCACCTTCTCAACGGACATGTATGGTATTTAAATCAAATACCAGCCAGTACATGCAGTCTTGCAATAAACAGTGATTTCTCCTGAAAATTTAGAAATGGCTTGCCCTTAGGCTGTTCTAAATGGTTATAAACTTTGTCTTATTGCACTCATTCCTCTGGAAGAGAGGGGTAGTAGCTGTGGTGTGATGTTCCATATCACACATGAAAGAGAAATCTTTCTCATCGTGTGAATTGGGGTAAGCTCAGTGTCCCACAGCTCTGGCAAATAAAACAGAGTTCAGAGTTGTGCCAAACCTCAAAAGGTTCAGAATTGAGCTAGAAAAAGTTCAACTTGTTAAGGAAAGCCCTCCAAGGCTTCTTGGGGTTTTTTAAGCCCATCCCTCCTGCGGCCCAGGGAGGTCACAGGAAGCTCCCTCCTCTGCCCGAGCCTGCAGGCAGCCACCACATAGCAAGTTTGGGCTGCTCTGCCTCTCCAGGACCAGGCGGGGCGCAAGACCCTCTTGCACAGGTGAGGAGGCACTGTGGGTTGGGTATGTCCTTTGGAAAGGCAGCATCTCCAGCATGCTTACGCTCTAAGCTGGGGAAGAAAACATGTTCTTCTATGAAAAGGCTTTATTAATTAATTCAGGAAAGTGCTACAAACTTTGTTACAAAAGTGTTCAGGTCAGATAATCGCAGTTGCCCTTATCTGCCCTTGCGTGATGTATTTAATTTATATATATATATGGTGGGATTTATCTCACTTAAGATAAATAACTATAACCACAGGTAAGTACCTCACTGTACTCTCAATTCTTAATGACCCTCCACAACGCTCAGTGCCACTGCTTGCCAGAATTGTCATCCACAAGGAGATGAAGATGGAAAGGAGGCAGGCAAACCTCATAGCTAACATCAGGTGTTCACACAAATGTAAACACACAAAATAAAATGGAATTAGTATATAGAGTCCCTAATTCAGTACAGCCAAATTCTTTTTTGTTTTTCTAAATCAATTCTTGTATTCCATGCCCAGCGTCAAAACTATTAATTTTGGTGCCTGTCTGACCGGTGTGTTTGCCAAAGCACTCTGGAAAATGATAACCTACCCACCCAGTTTTTTCTAACCACATGTAGAATATGTTAGAAATATATAGTGTTACTGTAGAATTTCAAAGGATTTTTAAAATACGTCAAAAGGAGATTATTCTTTAGGAAACCTATTGCGTTTTGGAATTATTTCTTTGGATTCCTACTGATCTCAGCCCAATTACTTACATGCAACTTTCCCATATGGAGGCAGGTATAAGACCTTCCAGAAGCCCATAGCTGAGGTGTGCCGTAACCCTGCTGAACTAAACACAGAGGTCCCAGCTTACTCTAGGATAAGCCCTACTTTTCCACATCTGGTTAGCTCTGGTGGAAGAAAAGAGGCCATTTCACAGACTAAAAATGGAATAGGATTAAATTTCATGTAATAAGACCTTGCACTGTATAGCTAAATACATGTACTGTCATCCACTAATCAGCCGTAATAGGTTGGAAAGAAAATAGTATTCCAATTTTATAGATGAAGAAACTTAAGAAATGGAGTTCAGAATAATATTTAGAAAAGGAAGAGGTTTCTAGCTCTTCTTTAATGGATTATCCTTCAAAATGAAGGGGAGTGTCTGGGCCTTAGACCACCTAGTGGGAGAGAGGGGGCCAGAGCAAGACACTTTGGAAGTTTACACCAAATTAGAAAGTGCAAACAGTGTTGCTCAAACCCGTCTCCATTTGATGTGGTTTAGAAAAGCTTTATTTGTCTTCAAAGGAATAATGGTTTGCTCTCTCATTTCTCACTGATGAGCCCTTCAGAAATGTAAAATACTTCCATCAAGAATCTACTTCAGGATATCTCTCTTCTTCCCAAGCTGGCTGCTCACACCACAGGAGGCAGAAACCATCTATGGCACTGCTGGCACAGGTTTGGCTACTGCTGACTCCATCATGGATATACCCTAAAACGGGTTGACCACACATCATTGCAGTGATTTGAAACATATGTAGTATTAAACTCCCCTGCTGCAGCAGTGGGTAAGGGAACAACTGGAGTCAGACAGGGCTCCCGGCTCACCCCCAGCATTTGGTGCTCCCTGCAATGTGCCAAAGCCCCCTTTCCATGCACATGTGGTTGGTGGAGATCACTGTGATCCTGGGTGGAGACCTTTGCTCCCTCCCTGCAGCTCCCTGCACCTCCGGCCAGCTGCTGGAGGCACGCTTACCATACCCACTGTTTCTTATCCTCAGAACATACTTGTTTTTCTCCAAGCTACTAACGGTCTATTGAATAGCTCCCCAGTCTCTAGAAAAGGCAGTCTGGGGTAATTTCAGGAACCTGCCTCCCCTCCCCATTTCCTCCTGTTTTTTTCTCGTGATGTTTTTCTGTTCCAATGCAGGTATTTTCACCCAGAGTGTCACCACTCACTTGCAGTGTTTTCCTCTATGTTTTGTCTTGTCTGGCAGTACATCAAGCTGCATGCTGCAGAATGCAGTGATATGGAAAGGAGCAGGAGTCTGAAATTCATTTTAGTGAGTCGGAGCAACTCCCCCTCCCATCTCTGTGCATGTTCAGGGAGTGGGGACCAAATTCAAGAACATGTATAGAAAAGGGTCATGTAAAAAGAAAATTGAGATGATGTAAGGAAAAGTGTATATATAAAAAATTCAGCATATCTTCTAACATGATAGCGGGAGGATATTTAATATCAGTAAACTATCAAAGCAAGCTGATGTTTGGTACTCTGTGGTTGCGTTACTTCTCTCTGTGCTCTCTCCAGCCTTCAAACACTGTTCACTGTGTTCACAGCACAAATAATCAGACCAGGCAAAATCAGTAAACACACACAATAGCTCAGTGTAGTGACTAGTGTTACATCAGTTTAGCCCATGATTACATACACAATTGGTAGGGGAAAGATAAGGGCTGACTTTTCTAAGCTGTGATGCAGATACACATATGTGGATGTGTAATGCAGTAAGGAGGCACGTAACTGAGCACACAGAGCCGTTGGATGTATGGTGAAGTCCTGCCACCTCCATGGCCATTGTCTACATATCCCCCCTCCATGGAGCCATGTCTGCAGACTTTGCCTTCTGCCTATTCCTAAGAAGTGCTATGAGAGTTCACCAGTTAAAACCTGGAAAGTGCAAAAACATTAATGAGAGGAACTGAAACAGTCCATTTTGAGTATTTCAACTTTCCCAGCATCAATGTGTTGAGGGATGCCCTTGTTGAAATGCACCTCAGCTCAGCTCTTGACATCAACAGCCCATGTCGCAGCTACGGTGTGAGGGCTGTGCTCACCAATGTTTCCACTTTCCTTCTGAAGGCCTGGAGATCACTATATCAGATCTTCTGCCTGGTGAAGTTAATGAGCCCTGGTTAACTTAAACTTTGGAGTGGCTGCAGAAAAGCAGGTTTGGCTTGGTTATGATGGTACAAGATGTGGTTCCATCACTTGCCTGAACAAAAGTGCAGGACTTGAGAGACTACTTTGGTTCTTGCTTTAGCTTTTTTTGGAGCATTCCAGATTTTGCTTTCATCCTCCCATGCCCATAAGAATCAAACTTAAACACATCAAAGCAGGCACTAACAAATGAAAAGGAAGAGCATGCACTTTCATATGCAATTACATGCATTGTACATGAGGCGTTCACTCCCCAATGCAATTTTAAAAACATGGAAGCTCGCCAGATTCCAGTGTATACTGAAATGTTTTCTGGAACTAGAGAGATAATTAGAATTTTTTTACTAGCCATCAGTGCAGATACATAAAGCTCAGGAAAGGTATAATTTATTTGTCTGTATAAAATTTTATAGTATTTTAATTAGAATTGTTCTGATAAGATACGTTCATAGGCACATAGGATTGGGAGGTACTTGCTGTGCCATCACGTCCAGTTCTCAACTTTTGAAGGCAACTGTATCATATAATGACTGCTGCAAACTTCCCAAGTAGTATCCTAAAGGTAGCTTAGTGCTCTGTTTTCATTATTCTTCATTTCCCTGTGTTGTTGGAAAGACATAGGCTGTGGATTCACAATTTGCTAGTGAATGTTTCACAAAAAATAAAACAGGGCTAGATCTGTTAAGCACCTAATTTTCACAGCTAATTTGAGAAGACCTGCTAATGATGCAATGAGATGATACCTGGGCTATCTTTGTACTTCTGAAGAAAAGGGCAGCCCTGAGAATCTGCTGCTCAGAAATGCAGATCCCCTCAAACGTGTGGTGCTTATGCACAGAGCCTAAATCATGGAGCCTTTCTAACTGAGAGCATTAAAAAAATGATGTACAGGGCAAGTCCTTGGATATGCAATTTGATAAAATCTGCCAGTGTTGCATTGTGTTTATGTGGTGTGTTCCGTGTAATCTTCAAAGCTTATGCTGCTCTATAGGAAAGCTTAGTGACATTATTGTCGAGACAAATGGTTCAACTGCATTTTTCCAGTATATTGGAGTCTGCTAATATGACATTAAATAATCCTTTAGGTGGTGTTTCCAACAGTTAATGCTTATCACTTGCATAGATATAATCTTTATCCTATTATTTTCACCAAACGCTATTGACTGAGTGCTATTTGCAAGGGCTAGCCTGAGTTCTTGAGGCTTCCTTCCTTCATCGATAGAGAGAAATGGGTTTTTCCAGACATTGTTCAGAGTAGTTCAGTTGTGTTGCCTGTTGGTATAACCCCCAGCAGGAGACTTTCCATGTCCAAACACAGTCACACTGACTTTTGTGACTACCCACCAGCAGTGGGTATGATCAATGTGCTTCCTCTTGGAGGCTGCACATGCTGGTGTTCAGTGTGACAGGAAGACCCAAACTGAGCGCACGAGACAGACATTTTCTTGCTACCTACAGAGCTACAGGACCAAGCCCCATGTCCTGCTATTGATTATTCACTTCATACAAGTCTTTTCATTAACTGAGCAAAAATATGATGGAGGTTAAATTCTTGCCCACTGAGAAGCACACAGAAGCACCATATATTTTGAGGAAGCACTGTCATTAAGCGTGTAAGCTTACAGAAGAACTCATAAAAGACTGAGGGAAATTTCCAAAATATACCATATCTACAAAGAACCCCTACCACCAAAGCACACCTACTCTCATTGGTTGCAGCCCAACGCCCCCAGGGGTGTCTGGGGCTCAGTGAAGTGCACCAAAATCCTCATTTGACCCCATTTCTGCTGCCCACGCTGTATTAACCTGTATTTGGCCACATTTCAGATAAAACAGAGTTTTGCTAGGAATGTGTGGAGGAGTGCCAAGGCTGGTCGGAAAAGAGAGCTAGGCAGCCCAGCTCTTTTCCTCTCCCCTCCTGTTTTCTTCTCCTCCAGAGCACTCTGGAGTCTCTATTCAGACATGGGGGAAAGTGGGAACAGAAGTGGATGAGAGTCATGGCAGGTGCTTGCAGATCTACAAGCTCTGTGGACATGCTGCCCAGCAGCGACTGAGCAGGGCTGCAAGACCCCAAGCAGATGAGTACCTGCAAAAAAAAAGTTAGTACTGAACATGTTATCCTTTTTACTGGGTTCAACAGAAAATTAAAAACATACTAAAATTACCACAGAACCAGCCAACATACAGCTAATAGTCTACACAGCAGGCTTGGCCTCCTACTTTTGGGTTTGTACTGGAAATGGAGGGTGATAAATCTGGTTTTGTGGGTCATTCAATATGCTAAGTAGGTGGTAGCTGGGAAATGAGAGACAGAGGTAAAAAAATCTTTTCTGATTACTGAAATATGTGGATCTGTCTCCATCCATGAAAAAATAAAAAAATAGATGTTCACATGCAACTCCAGGGGCTTATTAATTAGGGGATGGAGGAAGGAAAATATGTAAAAGTTTGGTATCTTAATGCTTGAAGCTACCAAAATTTCTCTTGAGTCTTTAGTGACTACTGCTCAGCTTTTTATCTTCTGGAAGTTCAGTAAAATATCTTATTAAATTCCAGACCTGATATGTACTGCAGTGCAGAAGCAGCTGGTAATTTTGAAGGAATATTTGTGTTAACTGCTGTGTTCTGTTGAGACTTAATATAAAGAAATGCATTCAGGAACTCAGTTCACTATATTGGCAATGGGAATTGGGAGCAACACTGAAAGGATCTGCCTCTTACTCATTTCTCAGGTTTAATTTTATTAACGGATGCAAATGATTTGTTAAACAAATATAAAACAAAAGAAAAAGGAGAATGAACTCTGTGTCATCACTGTGCTGTTCATTCTAAACATCCCATTAAAAACAACCAAAAACCCTGGGTACCAGGTGTACTTTGTCTTGGGTTTGCACTATACTCTTAATGAAAGGCCTTGAAAGGAAATGGCTAAAGAGACCACCTTAAAACCTCAGCGTTTTTGTGTCAGTCGCACATTTCCTTGAAGGCCAGGTCTCTGTTTAAGGTCTAATGTGTTTGGAGAGTAAAAAGAGCTGTGTGTTATTAGGCAGAATCCCTTTTATACACAGGGAATTGGATCAATTTGACCCTGATTGTCTCTCTCCACTTTATTGTCCCACTACTTCAAACAGCCAGCCCTTGGCATTATCTTAAGGAAGGAGCTGATTGAACTGTAGGTCTGGCACTTGTCAGTTGTGGATAATGTTGGCTTCAGTCAGTCATGTTCACACATAAATGAGCCATGACAGAGATCGACTGGTGAATAGAAAAAGCAGTTTTACTGCGGGTAACCTTCTTGTGTAAATGCAACAAATAATAAAGTCTGCTCCTCAGGAAAACAGCCTGAAATACGTGACAGAGTGATATATTATCTCTTTTGGTAAGAGGAATTGCCCATTTCAAAACAGGTACCTTGTGGGGACAAACAGTAAAAGGGCTAAAATTATAAACAGATTCTGTTCTGTAACATGAGATAATGAATGAACAAGGCTCCTGCTCATCTCATACTCATGAACAGAAGAGGTTGCTGCATACAGAGAATTGCAGCAGCATCATTATGACATCAATTCTTCATTAGAGAAAGGTGATGCACATCTCAAGTAAAATGGCAGAAATAGAAATTGCCTCCCTTTTCTCCCTTTCGGTTTTTCTTCCTTCCTGCATGTCTGGAAATCAGAAATCTCAAAAAAGCCTTCAATTTGAGCCAGAGAGTGAAAAGCATGGTTCAGGTGCAGAGCCCTCTAATTGGGAAAAATTAAAACCAACATAAGCTCATTTCTGTCCAAGTGATGTCACTGCAACTCTGCTATGTACAGTGTGGAAAGAAATTAAAAAGAGAAAGGAAGGAAGGGTGGAAGGAAGGAAGGTCTTTTCCCTAAAGCAAATACAACTCCACCACACTTTCAAAGCAATTTGCATAAACGTCTCTCCCATGATTTTTTTATTTATGGCCCCTAAGTTTCTAATTAAATACTAATTAATACTATCACCAGAATTGTCTCCCATCCTCAGCTCTTTGTAGCTTTGTCACTTTGATTAATGCATAGTCATTTATTAACTTATTTAACAAGCTGAGGTGCCTCATGACAAACCAGATTAAATTATCCCCATAACAGTCTCATTACCACAAAAAAGGAGTTTTAAACTTAATAAAAATTATCCTCAACAATGTTAAAGCTTTTTCATTGCAACCTTAGAAGATGGAAGTAGGTTTTTTGTTTGATTTATAATACATGGAGTTGTATAAAGCATCCATTAATAAAATTTATATGTTCATTTCAGCTTGATCATTGCAGTGGTTCTGTAGCCCTGGGTGCTTATTATTTAACTTTTGCTGTATTTATGAAGATAATTAATGGTCTGACCAGATAGGAACTAAAATACCCACTAGAATGAGATAATTGGGGGCATAAATAACATTTACGTCTTGTGTTTTGCTTTTTTAATTAATTGTTTTGTTTTCCAGCTAAACCTGATAAAGAGGAAATCAGAGTTTACCTGAGGATGACGATGACTTTGCGTGAAGCAACTTAAGAGTGCTGGAGCTGGCGGGGCTCTGCCCGGCGGAGCAGGGTGCCATGCCGCAGGACCTGCTGCCCCCATGCCAACAGGGGCAGTCTCTCCCTGGGCAGCCCAAATCTCACCTTCTTCCCCCCGCCATCCCCACCAAGAGGGGAGCAGAGATGAGATCTGGCATCCCACAAGAAATCCTCCCTACCATGGAGGCAAGGAGGATGGAAATGCCTAGTTTATGGGTAATGAGGATATTCATATGACGCCCTGCTGAAAGCTGCAGCCCGCTGTCGGGCTGCGAGAGATGGGGAGTCGCTGCCAGCCACAGGAACCCCTCTGACATGCAGGCTGCTGGGATCCCAGAGGATGTAGGATTTTCTGAGCTGTAGCCCTACTGCTATCTGATTTCCACAGGCAGAAAAGGTTGAAACAGGCTGGCAGGCAGCTCCTAGAGCATCCTCCTTCCCCTGGGTTATTTTCATAATGTTGTATTTATTATTTATTCCAATTTCCTTTAACAAGGAACTCGCTGATATTCTACCTACGTGCCCCTTAAACAACATGTAGAAATCATATAAAAATAACATGAGTATTGTCATTTGTTTGGGAAAGCAAAGCCATCCTCCTTAGCACCCAGTTTCTCTTTATTCCTGTGCATTCCTCAACAGGGAGCAGAGACGATGGGATCAGTCTCAGGCAGTGGCGAGCACATTGGGATGAAAGGGAAGGTAGGCTCCTGAGCTGAGGAGATGTGAAGGCACTCACTGTTCATTGTTGTGCCTGAGAAATAAATCAAGTGATACGTCGGGGGTGAAAAAAGTACCGTGTCCTGATATGTTGTCGCAAGTTCCCAGTGACTGCATGCAAAGAGCAGCTGCATATCTAAATAGCTTTTCAGATTGGATATTAAACACCAATTTTGCCATCTATGAGGTTAGTCTCTATTCAAGTAAATAAAGGTCAGCTCTTATGGTTTTTTGTCCCCAGTGTCCTGGATTTCGCTATGTAACATGACCCAGTAAAACTAATTAGTACAACAGTCTTTTCACCAACCTCTGATGAATATTTGAAGCAGAACGATACTTTCTAGCTGTAAAGCCTCAGGACAAAAAGCAGAAGTATGTGGCAGGTTAAAATTAAAAGCCAATGACATCAGTCTCTGTAGAAACTACTCAACAGCCTGTACTACTCTTGCATTTCTTCTAAGTCAGCTTTACCATATTCTCATTTAGGGCCTGCTGTTTCTTTTTTTCTTGCCTCTTTTTACCAACTGGGTTTTTATTTTGTGAAAACTGAAGGTGGGCAGTGGCAGGTTGCTCTGCAGGTAGAGGTCAAGATTTACATGACACAGCACCCAAAGGCCTTCATTCAGGTTCGTTTAAGAGTTTGGTAATGATTGCAGAGTCTGGGCTAAGCCTGAGTTAAATAAGCACGTCTTCTTGATTCCTGCTATTAAATAAATTAAAACAAATGACTCCTCAGAGAAGAAAGAAGCACAGAAAAACACAGCAGTGAGGAAGAACCAGGCAGCACGTTGCAGGATTGTTATGTCATAATGAATGCTTGCCAACCTCCCTGACTGCACAAGAGGGCACATCGGTGGCTATGCAAATTAGACAGTGGGCTCAGCTTCTCCTTCTGCATGTGAGAGTGGAAGATTTCAAGTCTGTTACCTCTTCATCCTGCTCATGGGGACTCTGCGGAGACCTTTCATATCATACGTGGTCCCTCTATGAAGTTTGTGAGTTGCTATGACAGCAAGGGTCGCTTGAAGGATCTTCATCAATCTGGAGTCCCTTTCAAAACCTTGAACTTCAGGGCCAAAAATATGGCTATGGAAGAGTTCAAGGATTTTGCACTTTGAACTGTGTTGAATTAAATAGCCTGAGGCAAGGAATTGCTGCAAGTAACAAGGAAGTTATGCTAGATCCCAAAGAAAAGAGATGAGAGAATAAAGAACAGAATAGGTCTGAGTCAGCTATGTCATACAAAGTCATGGAATCAGTTCCTAATAGTGGAAATGTCATTAGACATACTAGTAGGAAAAATGGAGGAGTAAAACTAATGTAATCTGGTTTTAATATCTGATACATAGAATACGAAAAGCTACTTACAGTTTGATCTTAAAAATAATAACTCAAAATAATACAGCTTAGATGATGATTTCCGGTTCTTAGCTCCCCTCGTCCATCTGGACAGAAGACTAACTGGAAGCTAGAAAAGCAAAACATCACTATTGATAAAACAACCAGCTGCTAAAAGACACCAATACACATTATAGAGGATGCTCAGTGGAAGAGTATCTAACAATGCGAAAGTCCCAACTATCTTTTTCAAATTAAAACTCAAAGTTAAACCTCTAGGTAACCTTCCTCAGGTTAGAACAATAAACACTCATATTATTTTATTTGCAGATCTTTACTGCTTCTTTCCTGATGTACAAGTCCTTTATTATACAAGCCTCAGATCTCTCTTGAATAGCAGTTGTCAATGCTGCATAATTTTGCTGAAATGTAGCATGGTTGATCTTTCTGTATAATAAACAGCTCCATCTTGTGATATTTGGTTTCCTTCCCNACATCTATTCCTGTCAATCTTATATACATATGAATACATATACATATATGTTCTTGACCCAGCATTGTCCTGTTTCTTAAATAGCATTTCCCTATCCCTCTATAAACATGGTGACAATCTCCCTTAGCCTTCATTAGCTCTGCTAAAGACATTGAGCTCCTTTCTGCCCCGTTTCAGAGACATGCACCTTGCTAGTGGTTCAGATTCAACCCCTCATTTTCTGACACCAAAAGGACTTTTCTTTTTTTTATGGTGTTTTGTTCCCAGCCAACAAGACCTTATGTTTCTTGGCCAAAGTTCCTGTCTTTGGTCTCAGCAGACGACCTTCATTTTGACTATAAATATAATCCTTATTGTGTTGTGGTCATCCCCAACATCGTCCACTGCTTCCAAGATGACGTTGTGATCCTCAATGATGATGCCTTCCATCTGAGTGATGCTAGTGGATTTAATTAACACAATACTAAATTCTGTGTCATGTGTGTCCATGTGTGTGCATGCATGTGAATGTGTATATATATTCTCTCGTACAAATAGAAAAAATTAATAAGACTTTTTAAAGACAAGAATTTCAGCATACAAATCCAGAATGTGATTTTTCAGTGGGGTTCATAAATTAGATAGCTTCGTCCTATGGAATTTCATATGGAGGTATCTGACTCCCTTAGACTTACTTAAAAATCTTAAGATTAAAGAACAGAAAATGACTAGAGCAATTTCTAAATGCAAGCCATTATTTGTAAGGACCAAATTTCTCTGGACCAATTTAATTAAAGGTAAGTTTGGACCATTAAATGAGATACTGCATCCTTAATAATTTTCTCAAATTTTCTTGATAAGAATTGCCTGTGAAAATTCACAGCGTAGGAAACATAAAGCTCCTGTCTGCTGGAAGAATTGCATTTCCACCAGCAAAACCGGTGCATGGTTACCTTGGAGAGCAGGGAACTGTTGTCACTTCTCGCTGAGTTGACGGATAAGACATAAAGTTAAATTTCAAGGTGGAGAAGCACCCAAGAGGTTGCTCAGACTCCCTTAATACATGAGTTGTCTTTGACACCACTGCATAGGTTCTTCTGTACTTTTTATACAGTACAGTTGATAAATGCATTAAATGCATAAAATATTTATTGGTTCTGGGACAGGATGCAACACAACAAGAAATGAGATCTTTCCCTACAATGCTACAACATATGAAAACTGAAACTGTATTTTTTCCCCTATTCAGAAACATTATGCAAGTGACAATTTTACTTTGAAGAATTAACGTACAGAAATGATCTGGCAATTGGAAGCTGCAGGTTTGCAGAATCAGATTTATTCTGTTTTTAAATAAGTCATTGTGTGAATTGAGGAAACAATATTGCTAACGATTATCTCTTTAGTACATTCCAATTTAGTGTCAGCCGCTAGGTAAGATTTAACAAGATACGTCAATTTAATTACATCAAACTAGATGACAAGAGACTTCCATGTCAGGAGAGGAATGAAAGTTTTGCATATATGGAAAGGGGGTGGTGGAGTTGTTCTTGCTGCATGCTGTGTGCACTAACACAGTGTTTAATTATTTAAGTGAATTGAGGAAATGTGCTGAACATATAGCTGTAAGTACCTCTGTTTAGCAGCAGAGTAGGCACAAGGTGACCTCTGCAAGTGCAGCTCCAGTGCACTTGCTCCAGTGATGCACACTCCTGGTGTCTGGTGGTTCAACCTCCTCATCTGCTAATGTGTCACTGAAGGTGAGACTGTTGATGTTTCTCATCAGTGCACACAGACCATCATGTTTGTCGTCACTGTGCAAGCATCACATCCAATCCCCGCTGTGCTTTAACCATGAAAGGGACATTACCATCTCTTGAGCCATCACCTTCCCCATCACACAGCCTTGTGCCAGGGCTGTACAGCAGAGTCCCAGCACAGCGATGGGGAGCCACATTGGCTGACAGAAGGTGAATACACAGGAGGTGACGGCCAGGTCAGGATGCCCCGGGCTTTAAACAGGAAAGGATCAAGAGCCCAATATCAGCTGCTGTACAGTTTGCATCCACACCAAGTGGTAATTTAACTGAAGCAGTTTCATTTTTCCAGTGCAGAAAATTACAGTGTTAGCGTGCATGGATGTGTAAACGCAATCACAAAGGATTGTCAGGGACTCTGGGAAGGTATAAATCAGAAAAAACATTACTGACACTTAATCAGCCTTTGTAATATGTTCTGTAACTCCACTAAGAAATTAACTTTAACTGGAAAATGGAAATTTCTTGCATTAACGTGTACTCTGTAGGTTGGAAGTTGCCATCTGCTGACTGCGGTGCTTCAGTTCATGGGGAGCTAACAACGTGAGACAGCACCTTGCTCTGCACTCTGCTCCTCTGTCTCCTTCATGATGGAAGATGGCAGCATGCCTGGCACATCCTAGGACTCTGAATTTAGTCGTGTGGCCTCACAAACATATCTCATACCACCCCTTTCACAAATTTATCCTGATCACCTTAAAGCCTGTTTGATTTCTTGTTCCCAGTATTTCTTTTGGAAGTTTGTTGTAAAAGTTCACTTCTCAGATGGCTAGAATCCTCCTTCTGATTTTCAGCCTGTGGTTATTTATGCCCATTTGATGCTCTTTGCTCTCTTTCTAATATATCATTTAGCTTAAATAACACTGTCCTTCCCCAGTACTTAGAAGTGGCAGCTCTAGTCCATTTCTGCCTTTATTTGCTAAACTAGACAAGTTGTATTTGCCTCCACTCCATAACAGGTCTCCTGTCCCCTAGTGCTGCCAGTTGTCTTTCCTCATACCTGTTTCTGTTTTAAGTCATGTTCCTTGAAACACAGCAGCCAGAACTATGTGTGGATATTGTCTCCCCAAGGCCTCATCTCGCAGCATCTCTGCTCCTTATACATCCTCACCCTTGTATTTGCTTTTCTTGTGTGGCCACACAGTAGTATCAGCAGCATGCTGTCATCCTCGGAGAGATCAGGGTATCTGAATCTTTCTCCTGTTATACCACTTCCAGGTGATGAGGTCCCAGCTTTTAGCAGAAATTTGTATAATTTCCAAGTTCTTGATCTTGCATTTGGATGGTTAAATTTAATTCTGTTTTGTATCTCAATCTCAGTTTCTTTCAGATATTTTCCTCTATGATACTCTGATTGACATTCATTCCACAGCCCTGCTTTCTGTGCCATGGTAAGGGAATGAATTAGTATCTGCTCTGAAATGTATTGATAAGAAACTGCATTGGTAAATCTCTGCTCCTGTAGTTTTCTTTCAAAAAGCTGTGTTGTTTTATCTCTCTTTTGGCTAGTTTAATACATATCTTAAAAATTGATTCTATTTTCACCATTCTAACTAATAGTTTTTCATGTGGTAGAATATTATATAATAGGTAAATAATGCGTTTTGCTGAGATACAGTTTAGATTGTCAAACTTCTTTTTAGAAAAATCTAATATTTTAGTAAAACAGTATAATGAGTTGCCCTGTCATGATTTACCTTTCCAAAGTTTCTGTTGCAGTCTTCTGCCTAAAGCCTTTCATAATACTGAAGTGAGTCCAACAGTCTTCTCACTCAAGTCCTTTTTCTTCTACCCTCAGATACAGAGTCTATGTATGTTATTCTGCAGTCATGCAGCATTACTTTAACTTGAAAGATGCATAAAAAAGTCCTTGCTCCTGGACCTGTGATTTCACATGCCAGGTCTTTTACTGCTCTGGGTGAGGATAGCCTGCCCTCCACCCCCCACCCTGGATTGAATATATTACATTATTTAAGTTTTATTTCAATCCCAGCTGTGGTGAGCTCTGTTCCCAAATCTTCATTTCCATTAGCCATCCTGTTCTTACCTCCCTGCTCAACGTTTCTTTCTATTAAAACTACAGCAAACTATTTAACTTTGAAGTCATGCTTCCCTAGTCTCTCCCTTCTACAACTGCAAAGCCAACCCACTATCCCACCCTTTTCTCCTTGTTATTTATATGACTAATTCACTTTTTCATAGTTTGCTCCTAATTCTCTCTGTAAAGCGTAGCTAAACCTGAATTTTGAGCTCCAAGAGGTGCTTTTCCTAGTACTTCTTTTCCTATTTTGGGTGTTCTTTTTTCACTCCAAATAGCTTTTTGAAAATGACAGCTTATCCAGCCATTTCTAAAGTCTTTCCATAAATTTTTTTTCTTCCTTTTCCTCAGATCCAGTAGTATCTTTTCCGTAAGAGTGTTCCACACATTCAATTTCTTCAGTACTTCAGACTTTTATCAACAACTTCTTTAGTTTGTTTTGCAGTTTTCCTTTTTAAATAGAAAACATTTTAGACCTATATTTGTTTAGTCCTCCATTTTATTTAAACTAAATCTTCTCATATCAAGTCAATCCAAGTTTGTCTTCTATGTTTGATTGTTCTATACTTTTCTGAGTACCTAATAATCCCTGTATGACATAGTATTACCCCTAGTAGGTTCAGTGGTTATTTGGCAAGACATTTGTCAGCTATCATGTCCAAGAATAAGTAAGCTGTACCATTAGTTGTTGCATTTGCTTCTTAATCTATATCTGAGAGGTCAATGACACAACAGCGATACATCCCTGATAGTGTTTATCTATAGAATAACTTTATAGAGATATTAATCCATTTCTAAATCTGACCCTGTAGCTGACAACAAGTAATATTCTAGTTTGGAAGTTTGGAATTTGATACTTTGATATCAGTCAGAGTTACATAAACTGCTCAGTTTTTTCTCAATGACCTCATCCAACAGTTCAGACAAATTCAGTCCTTTCATAGACAATAATGCCTCTCTGGCCAATGTTCATCCTTTTATTCATGTATTTCTTTTCTCCATCCTATCCATCCATTGACGAGTCTTGACCTGTTGCCACGTTGTTTTTTTTTTTTCTTTAAACCTGATTTTCTAATCCTTGTATGTCAAAACCCAAAGAGGAGATTGTCCCTCTCCTGCTTTTCTTCCATTCCAAGTCTTTTAAAGCAAACGTGTACATCCAGCCAAATTTCAGCTACGTTACAAAGGAGAAGATGAGCTATCCAACAGAGCATTCAGTAGGCTCTTCAGGGAGCTGCTGTATAAATAAATAAATTACTAGCATAATAATTACTCGTGATGTCACATCATAGAAGTCATTGCATGCTCAATAATGTAAGAACTGCTTAGCTTAATCTTACAGTCGTTTTCCTTGCTTAAGTGTCACACAATGACACTACTAATACAAAAAGAGATGTCAGAAGTACTTATAATTAGATAACATTAGCCAGATTATAATATTTCTGTCTAAAATGCTCATGCAGAATGTCGGCTCCAATTCACCCCAGAAGACTGCCTTTCTGTGCTACATGGCAGATTATATGAAATATACAGTCATCATTATACCATGCCACATTCAAAAAATATTGTCATCAAAATGGCAAATAAATGATAATTTTCCTATTTTATTGTACCAATTGTGCAAATAAAATATAACCTTTTCAGTTTTCTGGTGATCTCCTTGACTTTTGAAATCACATAATCTTGACATAAATAATGGTTCATTATCCTCTAACAAAGGCACCTAGGAAATTAATCTACAGCATTAAGACTCTGAAAGACAAGCTCTGGAAAATATTGCTGCAGAGGTCTAGGAAGTTACTACTGCAGTCGTCTTTTTGGCTTTCCTGCTGGAAGTTAGCTTCTCAGTACCAGAGTGCGCAGGAAGAGTGCGTCCTCCTACCTTGACTGCTCCAGGGCACGTAACTGTGTGTTTGCTTAACCTGCTGAAAGACGTGCATTGAGTCACAGGTTTCTTTCTGCTAGCCCTGCTATGCAAGTTGTGTTGCTCAGAAAGGAGTGACAGCAAGCAGCCAATGAACTCATAACATTGTTAGCTGCTGCAGTTGTCAGCTGAGTGCCTGTATCAGATCCCCAACACACATAGGTGCTAGAAAAGGACTTAAAATTAAAGCATGAAAGTCTGGAAACATTTGCAATGTGCAGACCTGCTGGACACATTTTTGATTCTGAAGAGAGCTTCTATTTTGTTTATTTACAAAAATGGTTTAATTTCAGTTCTGATCCCATTAAGACGAAAGCTCTTTCTGTGTATTATTGGTACTGTCCTCATATAGTTTGTTTAATGATGACAGAGGGCTGAGCAAACAAAGCTATTATTTGCCCCATAGTATCTAAGAGATAGAAACAGAAAACAGCCAGTGCAAAAGATAGAGACAGCTCTTAAATATGCCCGCTATCTTCCTAGAAAATATTAGTATGGAAAGAAATGCCTGCATACCTGCCAGATCTAAGACAACTGCCTTTTTCTGGTATTATGTATTTTCTCACATTCAGTCCAAAAAATTCACTGTTGTCATCCTCTGAATACATCCTGTCTCACATCCCTTTCTGTATCTATTCCTGTTTAAATCTTGCACCAAGGACAAATACTATTCATCACCAACCACATTGTTTTGGCGTATATGCTGGTACCAAAGAAGGGTAGAGAAGCTTCTGTACAGCTTCTGACAGAGAATATTAATTCAGAAAGGGAACAGCTACTGCACCATTATTTCTGAATGGGTACTTCTCTTTCCTATCAGTCTTTGGGGTTGAAGCATTCATACACCTCTCAGCATGGGTGCATTTATCAGGCTATTTTAATTAATTTGCTAGCAGCTACCAGCTTATCATTATGTTGCAGGTATTGCACACAACTATTCTAAGTTGTTGCTGAGAGCATCTCTGTACGTAATGCCTGTTCCTTATAAAGAAATCCACGGCTGAGGTAATCTTCAAAAGCATGTCTGGGACTGGAGTTGCGCTGGGCATTGGAGGTGCATGAGACCCTCCAGAAGGGAACAGCACCCTGTTCCCCTCCTCTTGGGCTGTGTTCCCTGCTCTTTTTATACTGCCATGGCTGAGGTGGAAGAAACACCGGGATCACAGCCCAAGAGGAGAGGAGCGGGTTGCTCTCCCACCCTGCACACCTCCAGGTATGGAGGATGAAACAATATTCAGGGTTGCAGCTTGAGTTTGGATCAAGTTGTTTTATTTGTAATGCTGGTGTATAATTGTAGGTAAGCCACTTTCAACCTTTTTTAATTTCTGTGCAGGGAAATGTGGGCAGTGAGGGCAGAGATGTCTGGTGGTCAAACTGTGGTGAGTTGGGGACATGGGAGGCAATGCCCAGACGTTTGACTGGTTAATCCTCCATGCCTGCATGTCAGATACCCTGAACGCACCCTGTTGCATCCCTCTTGGTGGGGCCTAGCAGATGAGGGAGGAAAGCTTACTAGATGGTCTGTAATGAAACCACTACTTACTCTCTCTATAGCCATGCTGATGCTCTGGCTCCCATGCAAATTTGGTGCTACCTCTTTGCTGCAGTAAAATTTTCTTCTCACACAGACCCATGAGGCAGAGGTGCGTATATGGAGAAATACAGCATTTTAAGGGTGTTGAGCCTAAGTGACTCTAGAATTGATGGAGAACAGCTTTAATTTAGGTGTATTCATTTGAGACATTTAACTATTGAAGTTCACACAAACCACTACTCATCACATAGTAGGTAATGCATGGCACCAGGACGTACAGATTACATGGTAGAAGAAAAAATGACAGTTACATAAATGAGTGTCCTACAATGGTATACACAAAAGACAAAGAGCTGGGTTCACTCTCCAAATCTCCAGAAAGGTTTTGCCAGCAAGCAGCTTTCTAGAGCCTGACGGGTGTCAGCTTCCCAAGGTCTCTCCTCAGTCTCTGCTTGCTCTAAATAAGAATAGAAATCAAATACTTCCTAAAATGAAACACTAAGAATAGCCACGACTTGAGCAGCTGGCATTTTAAATTGTGATATACTCACTAGCTTCTTCTGCAAGATCTGTACTCCTTGCATCTTTGGTAAAAAGAAATGTTGCCACCCATCCCATAGGGCTTGAACACAGCACCACACAGAATCTGCTTTTAGTCAGTGATGCAACTTCTATATGTTTATTTTTTTAAGAAACTCTTCAAATGTGTTATATGCATTTAACTTGTACCTGTATAATTCACCAGTGCCAGATGGACCTTGCAAGCAAGGTTTCAACAGATAATGGGTGTCTCATATTCATGAATGATGAATGGTGCAACTTTATATCAGCTGAATTAAACTAATGCAGCTTTATGCAATACAAAATTATACCTTTAGTCACAATAGCACAACTTTTTATAGAGATGAGATCAGATAAAGTACCGGTAAATTACATGTACTTACATGTACTTGGGCTTCCAAAAAGCTTGCTACCATCCATTGCAAGAGCCTGCTAGGAAGTCTAAGCAATTGCAGAGGAAAAGACAATGTTCTGTCGTGGTTTAGAAAGTGGCAGAGCTGAGACAGAGATGAAAGGGGATGAAGTCATTTCACAACATGAAAGCAGCAAAACATGATGATACTATGACTGGTATCATGACATGACTTGTCTCGTTTTCCTCTGGGTACTGTAGGGATCATTTTGAATCCTGCTTTGGCAGGGATAACCTGTGTTGGTCAAAAAGTGCTAAGATATATTTTTCAGAAAATTACTGCCTTAATTTCCATTTTGCAAGTTTGGAAGGGTTTCTTAAGTCAATCTCATTGTTTGATGCAGGTCTATCAAAAATCTTTGCAAGAACCTGGGCTGTTTTAGAGGTAGAAGGAGAAACTTGACTGTCTCTTCCATTATATCTCTCTTTTCTGCAGTTCTCTCGTTTTTCACTTTGCCACTGAAGAAAAAAGAAAATGGATGAAGAAAAAACGGTGCATTTCGAACCAAAGGTTCTTTAAAAAAAATCCAGCAGGTTCTGTGTGTAATAGTTATGGATAATAACCAAATGGGAGAAGGAACAGACCTGACTACCCACTCCTCTGCTGCGAGCACTGCAGTGCCCCACCAGTCCAGCCTGTATCACCACCAGTCAAACACTGGCTTGCAGGGGAGTCTGACCCTGCAAACTGCCTGAAACAGCCAAGTCACTGCTTTCACTCATGCTGCTAACCTGGGTGCAGGCTGGGGCTGCTTTCTGTCTGTGGAGGAAGAGGGGAGGGTGAGGAATGGAGTTAGTCTTATATTCCCTCCTTCTCAAGTTGCACTGTGCCATTGCCCCACACCTTGCCAACTCCCAAACCCTGCTCAGCCCCAGGAGAGCAGGTCTGCGGTGGTGCAGCCAGTGCCAGAGCAACGCCCATGTAGTGGGGAAGGGCAAGGGGTGGCTGTGCCAGGATGGCTCCACTGCTCTGCCATACACCAGGACCTCGAGTGAGAGATGGGGGCCCTGGGCTCCCTTGGGTGCACAGTGCTGTCTGACACAATGATGGGGAGGGCTGCAGAGAGAAGCTGTCAACGTGAGTAAACAGCTCAGATAACATGGTACTAGAAATGAACAAATAATTTGCAATGAGTAATGTATTGATTATTTTATCTTTTTCTGATTACAAATTGTCCATGAACAAATCACAGTTTATTAAATATTCACTTTTCAAAACTACTGTGAATAATTCATGAGGTGCAAACTCTTCCTGTGTTACTTATTTTAAGTATGTAATAAGCAAAATATGAGTTGTTTTGATTGAACACATAAGCTGCATGATGCAGCTCTGTTATACACCAGTGCATGATCCCATGCCTGTGAGTCAGGTGTGTGGCAGGGATGCTGATCATGACACACATAGAATCACAGAATCACAGAATGGTAGGGGCTGGAAGGTACCTCTGGAGATCACCTCCTCCAACCCCCCTGCTTGAGCAGGTACACCCAGAGCAGGGTGCACAGGACTGCGTTCAGGTGGGTTTTGAATGTCTCCAGGGAAGGAGACTCCACAACCTCTCTGGGTGGCCTGTTTCAGTGCTCCATCACCCTCACAGGAAAGAATTTTTTCCTCATATTCAGGTGGAACTTCCTGTGTTCCAACTTGTGCCCGTTGCCCCTTGTCCCGTCATTGGGCACCACTGAAAAGAGTCTGGCCCCATCCTCTTGACACCCGCCCTTTAGGTATTTATAAGCATTAATAAGATCCCCCCTCAGTCTTCTCTTCTCCAGGCTGAACAAACCCAGGTGTCTCAGCCTTCCCTCATAAGGGAGATGCTCCAGTCCCCTGATCATCTTGGTAGCTCTCTGCTGGACTCTCTCCACTAGTTCCCTGTCTTTCTTGAACTGGGAGGCTCAGAACTGGACACAGTACCACAGATGTGGCCTCACTAGGGCTTTCTGGAGAATTTCCTCTCCAGTGTGTCCTCTGGCTTTCCTGCACGTACCCAATGAAGAACACAGAGAGGATGGAAACAAACCAGGGCAGCCATGACCAAGTCACAGCAGAATTATTAGCATTATTCCTTGATGTACAAGCTGGGGACATATTTAGCTTTTTGCTGTCAGGGTGTTTTTGGTCTTTATGAGAAAAATCAAAAACTTCTTCAATGCGGGATAAAACCATCTTGAATCATGCCCCCTTTATAAACCTTGCATTGCAGTGTTTTTCATGGATGCTGCTCAAGCAGAGCTCTCTCCCCTCCCCTTGACCCCCATTTCAGGAGTTGCATCATTTTGGGCCTTCTGGTTCCTCGCTCATCACTCAGGAAATCCCCAGGAATTATGCTAATGTCTCAGCCCCTCCCCTGAGCACCTGAAGCTGGAGTTCATCATGCCAAATGATTTGAAGACATTTAACTTTTCTTTGTACCCTCTAAGCTTAACCAAAGAAGACATTTTGCTCTTTTTCTTGCTGGTGTCATTTATGCTATTTACCTGCTCACAACTACTATTTTTTGTAAAACTTTCCCAGATTGCTGAAGCTGTATCACAAATACTGTTCTCTCAGTTTTTCATGCTGGAGCTGTTTCACTCCTATAAATAAGAAAAAGCTTATCGGAGCAGGACCTTGAACAACGACTTGCCAAACTGCTAGAGACCACATAAGTCAGCAGATCATGAGGGTCTCTCCTGGATCCTGGTGAAAATATTTTTTGTTGGAGCATTCCTGATCTATCTTTCATACTAGGTACTTCACTTTCTACAGCTTGGCTTCTAGAGAGCACCATGTCTCCTTTTCTGTCATTCTGCCTAAAACAGGGAAAAATTACTGTCCTCTGTATACGGTGCATTAAAACAGAGAGGGAAAAGGGCATTGGACAAGCTAATTCTACAAAAGCTAAGCTAAATATATGTGTGCATATATCTGTAATAGTAAATCATATGGCAGGTAAGTGAGGCTTTTCAGAGTCCTTTGCTGTAACTGCAGAGTGAATCATTCCTAAGGAGATCTTTTTTCTTCCCTAGATTTTGGAGAATTTTGCTACATCTAATGGGTTGTAGTACCATGTCTTCCATAAGTTTCAGTGGAGCATGTGAAATGGGATGCATTCATCTGGGTTCCACATGCATGCCTGTCTTGATTCATTGTGCCATGCGGGGATGAAGGCTTGCACAAACCAGAGGATGTGATTTTTCTGGTGAGCATCATCAGACTGTTCAGACTGGTTAAAGAATGCAGGGATGTGAAAGACTCCCAGGCCAGCAAGTCCAGTTATTTCAGGCAACGATATTATACAGCTTGTTTGTAGCCCCATAGAAGGACTAGGTAGGGTATTTGCTTTTACACTGCATGCTGCACAACAGTGGCTATTTCATATGTTCCCCCTGTTTTGCAAATAGAAAGCTAGAGGTATGTGGTTTCACACCTGCGAGTTTAAGCTCATTGTATAAATCCATACTCAAATTTCTGAATAAATGCTCTATGTTCAGAGGTGCTCTGTTTCTCAGATGCCACAGATTTAGTATCACGTAAAATTAAATGCATAATTGTTGGACCCTGGGTTTAAAAACATCGGTCCCAGCCACCACTCCCTTCAGATGAAACTTCTGATGTGAAGAACTTGCCAAAAGCTGTAAGGTCACTTATGGGCACAGCTGAGAATAGAGAAGACCCTCCCGGCTCAGTGCCTGATTCACCCAGTTTCGTCTGGCATTATGTAAGGAAGCCAAGTGAGTTGTCGATGTCTTATTTAGCGTTCTGCATCTCCAGGACGCACTGATCTCATCTAAGGTAAAACTCCTGCATTTTTGGCCTCAACTTATGGATTTGCAAAAGTGAGCTAGGACTGCCTTCTGCAGAAAAAAAAAAAGACAATTCTTTTTTATTTTAGCATCTTCTTTGCTTTCATGTCTCTGGTGGCTCCTGAGAGCTAGAGATTCACCAACTTTTTATTACAAAATGAAACCAACAATGACAGTCTCTGCAATGATGTAAAACTGCTGATGACTACACGGTTCAAATGAGAATGAAATGGTTTGAGTTCTATAATTTTTAGGATTTTAGTTTATTTTCCACAAAATCAGAGGAAAAAAAGTTGCTGTTAGAGACTCACAGACTGGTTTTACCTCATTGTTGCCACTCTTTCCAGTATACGTTTGTCTTTAAACTTCTGTACCTAAGTTTGCTAGTGTATATATATACATAATGTAGGTACTCTATTTAACAATGCTTTCCCATGTGCTATCAATCTGCTTCCAAGAAATTGCTTTTGTTTCAGGAGACACTGTTGCTCACCTTCCAGGAGAAACTAATTTTAACCTGATCACTAAAATTTGCATGTAAAGTACATATTGCAATTAGAGTACCCAATATTGCTAAAGGGAGAAGACTTTGGGTCTGGGGTTTTGGGATACTTCAAAGAAGGCAGAAGGAAATGTCTTAATCCTGATTTCCTCATGGCAAAGAGTCAGGGAAGGGGAAGAAAGGAGAAAGAGATTCTCATATAAAATGAGGGCAGTGGGAAAGGGTGGCTGCTCTGTGTCTTTGGTGAGGGGTATTTCATGAGGCAGATGCCGTACATAACAACTCTGTCATGGTAACATTTTTTATGTTGGAAAAACAAGCCTATTAGACTTTCCTCACTTCAATCTCTTTACAGATAAGATGATAAAAAAAAAAATCCATCACACTTATGCCCAGGATATTGCCACCCTGCTGTTCCTGAGTGACTCTGTGCATCAGCTGCCTCCCAAGGAGTAGCCAGACCTTCTTTCTCCACTGCCCAAAAGGCAGGAACACCATAAAATTGCTGCAACCAGGGGAAAAAGCTGGGATTTCAAATACTTTTGTTTGACTTGGTTTCAAAAATTGAATTTAAGAAAAATGGAAAGAACATTTTATTTCAACTTCATTCTATATAATTTATTATCGATAAGACCAAAACTAATTTTGAAGAGGTGAGTTTTCTCTTTGAGTTTGACTTTTCCCTCACATTGTCTTTTGGGTGGCACACACACTCACAGCCTTGCTGAGGGCTTGGGTTCCAACTACTCCATGCTTCCAATGAAAAAAAATCCTTCAGGAAATTTTTGGACAAACTTTGCTAGACAGGAAAGGCGTGACCAAATTTAAACTCATGACTGAGTTTAAAAGTTTAAAAGAAGGGAGAAACTACCTGTACCCGTTTGTATCTGAGCAGGAAAGCCTCCATTTGCATGAGTGGTTTTAAACTTTAACCTTGCTGGGAGACTGTTGGAAGCAAAACAAATGACATGAAAAGCAATGGAAAAGGTACTCTCAGTGTGGCTCCTACCCGTGGAGCTAACAGCAGGGAAAATATTTGTTGGGGCATATTCAGTACAGCTTGCAAATTGTATCTTAATCATCAGCAAAGAGGACATTAAACTGTTAAACCTGCCACTTCTGGGGACATCAAGGATGGAGTAGTTGGCCATAAGTGGGCATGAGGCTTTGAGACAGAGGAAAAATATTACTGCAGAGGACAGGGTAAAACAAGCCAT
This sequence comes from Sula dactylatra, assembly GCA_013389905.1. Lineage (NCBI taxonomy): Eukaryota > Metazoa > Chordata > Aves > Suliformes > Sulidae > Sula > Sula dactylatra. The sequence continues at coordinate 57,316 of WEKW01009830.1, forward strand.
GTTCTCAGGAGCCGGGACAGGATCACCTGCACACTGAGGTCCTCATGATGGCCCCAGCCAGTGCTGGAGGGAGCAGTGAGATACCCATGGATCTGCTCTCTCACAACAGACAGGTTTTCCGGCCACACACTGTTTTACATCTTGCAGATTACTGAGTTACAATAATAACCTGGAAATTAGAGTTAAAATACCCTGGAAAGGGCAGATCAGTATTCAGAGAGATTCTGCTGGGAGACCAGCATAAGTGTCTCTGTCTGGAAGATCGTCATCTTGGGAGCACCTTCATCAGAGATGGGTTTGATCTCAGAAGTTGTCAGTTCATCAACCCCACATCTGCTTTGGTATACACACAGTCCCATGCTGGCAGTGCTGATTTCTCTCCTTTCTCTGGTAGGGGTCCTTAGGGTGGCTAATCCATGTGCGGGTATCTGTGTTTGGTCAGATTAATATCATCCTGCACCTCTGACCTCACAGACATCAGTGCAATGCTCACTTCTGTAATTTAATAGAAAACAGGAAAGAAAATAACTACTGAAATTTTCATTTCTAAGTACAGGAGGAAGTGGTGTGTGCAACAGCTGTTGCAGAGGACTTCTTTAAGTAGGGCAGTCCTCAGCACCCTAAAAATAGTTAACATAGAACTGATCCAAAGCCTGTTTAAGTTAGCAGGAGATTTCCATTCTGAAAGCAGCTGGATTAAGGTTACAGGTGGGAATTACTGAATAACTGGATGAAAAAGAAAGATTAGGATTGAAAAAGATATGTTCCTGATGAGAGAAGAGAGACATGCATGGAAGGCTGCTCCAGAGCACCAGAGCATCCAGGGTAGGAGGCTCACATCTGCAGTGTGAGGAAGCACCAGATCAGAGAGACTGAGTGGGGAAGCTGTAGGAGCTTGGTCACAATGCTTCAGCAGAGATGGGAAGGTCTTGATGTGGTCAGCCTGAGAGCTGGTGGGATCATTCACCACCTCCTTCCATGAAAAAGGCCAATGAAAATCTGGAGGGCTGCGGTTAGCAATCACTTTCCTTCAGATTCCCCCTCCAAACTCACTGAGTTGTGCAGGTGAGCTGGGCCCAGGGGAGGTGAGGAAAGCAGAACTCCTGGGAGTGCCTTTTTCCTGAATCTCTGCTGGTTTTTCATGGGATGAACAGGTGCTCCATGCTCACACTGCCTACATGTGGCACCTTCACCTGAACATCATTGTCCAACTGCAGATCTCATGGCTTACTGGATTTTAAGGGTTTGGGTTTGTTCCATGAGAGTCAAAAAGACATGACCTTCATGCCCCGAATGGGTGAATGAGGTGGCTTGTCTGCAAATCAGTCCTTCAGGTATGTCCTCCTGCTTAACTCGTTGCCTTGAGTTGAACTTCAGGTAAGATGAAACAAACCTGGTCAGTAAATCTTACGGCTTGTGCCCTGTGCACAGACAGCAGATGATGAATTTTAATGGATTCAGTCTTTCTTCACAGCTGGGTCAGTAGTAAAAACCTCACCTGTATCATGAATTATATATAAACCTTTAGTTTATACCACATTGTTTAGAGCAGGATGCTGGACAGAGAACTGTAGTTTTGCGCAGCCTGAAGAAGGTGGGTTTGTAACTACTAGGACAGCTGTCCCTAGAACCTGCTTCTGTGTGAACGGGGGGAAACGACTGGCTCATTTTAAGGAAAAGGGCATGAGGAAGATAGGAGGATTTAATAATTTTGTGCTAAGTGTTAAGGCAGGAGCAAGACAGCAAGAGGCTGATAATGATGTTTTCATTTCACAGAGAGAGGGAAGCTTCCTCCATGTCCTAACCCAACATATTGAGGCTTCCTCCAGTTAAGGTGGTGTCTACCTCTTTAATGGGACTGTGACTCAGAGCAGGTGACGACTGCTTCTTTCTGTGTATAGAACTATAATCCTTCTCAATTATCAAAGACATAAATTACTATTATTTCCTTACCAGATCGAACATCTTCCTTAAATATATGAAAGAAAAATTGTAGGTTGTCTAGTGAATTTTCCTCTTGGAAAAACTGCCTATTCTTAATATACAAGTTCAATGAAAGTTCAAAAGTTTATCAGTGCAAAGACTGTATTCTAATAATTTATCTGCCAGCTTCTCAGTTCATATTTTGATACTTTGAATTAAGAGACATTTTTGTACTGCCTTCATGTAAAAGTAATCAAACAGGGCTTTTCATAGGCCTATCACAATATCTATTGATCATAATCAAACTATGGATAGTGTTAGTATTAGAGGGCTCCTGTGCAGGACAATTTGTCAATCACAAGAGAAAACTGATGCCTGACTGTTGGAGGATGTTGTTTTCCTTGGCCAATATAACTCCACCAGATTTCACTGTTTGAAGAACTGCCATGAGCCAATGCTCAAGGAGCTTGCAGGTAAATCAGATATCTTTTGCAGGTAAATTAGATGTTTTCACTCTTCCTGGGCTCAGTGACCCTCATTCACAAGGTAATACAAGGACCACTGGATGTAGTCTCAACGCTATTAGTAGTATTAGTTACAGCCTGCTCTGGAAAAGTGAGATGTCAGAGAGAGGGAAAGAACAAAGTGCTTACCTGTATGAAGTGGGGTAAAATAAAAAGTAGTTCAGAATTATGCAGCTCCCAGGTTATTCTGAGTTCTCAAACACATTTAAATAACTAACACAAACCATTTTTAAACATCTAGGAGAAAACAAGGTGAATAGAAGCAAGCATTGATTTGCCAAGAATAAACAATGCCAGTCTGTCTAACACCACTTGATAAACAATTCTCAGAGAAACAGAAGTGATCTGATATTTTGATTTTAGGGAGATTTCAAATGCTATTTCATATGACTTTTTCCTAACCTTACTAAGTAAGAACAGATGCAGCAGCCTCTAAGATAGGGGCAGTATTACCTGGGTGAAAAGAAACAGCCAGGATGTACTGCTAAAACAAGTTGTAGGTGATGAGGTTCTGTAGGAGTCAGTCCTTGGTCCAATTCTCTTCAATATTTTCAGTATCAAGGTCTATGGGGGAAAATAAAGTATGTTTATTGAATTTTCAAAAGACACCTCACTGGGATTGACCACAGATAATTTGGAAGGTAAAGCTAAAATTAAAAATTATCCTGACAGCTGGGGAAGAAGGTCTGAAAAAGTAGAGTGTCAATAATGTAAAATACAAGGTGCTATTCTTTGGAAGGCTTCATCAGATAAACTTAAGATAAAGACCAGCTGGCAAAATACAGGTTCTTCATTAAACCATTAGAGGACCATTGTGAATCATGAGCTAAGGAAGACAAAATACTTGAAAAACCAGCAAAAGTTATGGTAGTGTAAACAGAAACTTAAGACATATGAGAAATCCTTCCACTCTGTTCAGCCTCAGTGAGCCTGAACTGCCTACACAGCAGTAGGACTGAGTTCTGTGTTGGGTGATGTCTTTTAAAAAATATGTGGATCAACAGTAGAAAGTCCAGAGGAGACCACTAAAACTGACCAGGAGTCTAGAAAGGAAGTGAACAAACCATCTGGGGTTATTTTAACCTATGTAACAGAGGAAAGAGGGAGGAATCAACAATAACAAACAGCAACACAAAATTACAGAAAGAGATTATTTGACTTCCACATCCATGGTGACTAAGACAAGTTTTAGGCTTCAGCTGGAGCAATTTAAATTCAGGTGAGACACTAGGAAAAGCCTGCTACTGGCAAAGATAATGAAGCACTGGAACAGAAAGAGTGAGCTGTAAGGAAGGTGATCCCAGAAAAGGATGCATGGCTGTGTGTCCTGTGCACTACCTACGGGCTGCTGGGTGGTGGACTTGTGCACTTAGAGAGAGGAGGATGATGTCACATAGTGCCAGCAGCTATGTCATAAACAAAAAGCCAGCAGCATTTCCATTTTAAGCTTAATTATATTCCTTCCTTTCCTGGCCTTACTGATCTCTTGACAGGTTTTCCTAACGCCAGGTCTAGCTGAGCTACAAAATCTGTGAAAAATCAGACACAATATCCTGAAATGGAATTAAAAAAAAAAAAGATCTGGTTGAAAATCATACCTAGAGAGGAGGTAAAAATTTTATTGGATGAAACATTCAATGGACTTCTTCAGCTGTGACTTAAGACCTGAAAGAAAATTTATTTGCTTACATAAGGGTTTTTTTTCTGAGAAAGACATTGACATGAGAATGACAATTACACCATGATGGATGGCTGAAGCAAACACAAACTTTGGGATGTTGTTGGGGAGAGATTGGTCTTGTCTGGTTGTTTTTGAACTAAACTTCTAGGTTTTTATCCTGCAAAAACAAAGCTCAGAGAACAAATTGTTCAATCTGGTGGGACATCTATAGTCCTAGGAGGAGTTTTTCCAAACTGTCTCCGGATACTCTTTCACAGCTTATCTATAACCAACACCTTTTCTCAGGACAGACATCTTGGAGCGAACTCAGCAGAGTCATGCTGCTGTAGACTTTGGGTAAGTGAGAGGCGTGTGACTTGCATTTCTTTCTCTGACTCATAAGTCAATGGAAAAGATTTTAATGTGCTTGTGGTATATTGCTCCCCCAAATGGAGTGTGAATTATGTTACTTTCTATATGGCCACCCAACTGTAGAACACTCTTTAAAGTGACAATTATAAATTAAAAGGAAATGCATTTTAAATAGGTTTCTCAGTTTGAAGCATGGTAACTTGTCTCACCTTCCAGACTAGTACTAGAAACATGAACAAAGTAGGCACCATTCCATGCTTCAGCATTGGTATACAGTGTAATATATACTGCCATTTAGTGTGGAAAAAAGTCTGTTCATTTTTATCATATGCAGTAACATGGAACAACATTATGTAGCAAGTTCATTGCCTCTGACCTCATGCTTGCTAAATGGCATCCATAAATACTGAACATGCCTGTAACATATTTTTGGTATCTCAGATTACACATTTCTAGAGTTTAGGGAATGCCTGACCAGGGGTGAACTCCTCTGGCACATCATCTTTTTTCCAGAACATATTGTTCTTGGACGTATCCCAAAACATATACAGGGATGGTCCAATGTTTCTGTGGACAGTCTTTTTCTGTTCCTTGGGCAGTTCAACTTTTGTTTTGGATGCAAACTAATCTTTAACAATATTGTCATCTAAGCCTGTTTATTGTTTAGTGATTATCCCTCAAGAAAAATAAAGAAAGTTCTAGAAAAATCCAAGCAATTCTAGTAGAATCAGCCAATGTTCAACCAACCCATTTGTTTTGGATACTCCTTAATCCTTTCTATTCATTGTTATTCAGATTTTTCACGAAATGTCAAAACACACTTAGGAACATTCCTTTTCTATGACCCTTACTAATTCATTACCAGTTTCTGAAGACACTGTCCTGTTATCCTTGAAGATAATGAAAAACTCCCCTTGCCTTCAACACCAGCAGAAAATGACTGAACTGAGCAGTTTCATCAGATGAAAATTATTTCTTGAATGGCTTAGACCTGTGTGTTACTGAGTGTCTGCTAGCAAGGCCTGACAATGTTCAGCTTCCACTGATGTCTGCAGTAGCTGAGAGCACTCAGTAACTTTCAGTATTCCATCAAAATTAACAGAGAGAAGTGATTTCAAGTAAAGTGTAAACCACAGAGTAACACCTTTTCTGGCATCTGTAATTTTTTATCACAGTATATAACCTGAATGCTGTGTGGAAATTATACCTTTTTAGCTATAACAACTTTTTCCAAAGTTTAGACACATTCTTACACTGAGAAATGTTTGCCACATTCTCTTCATGCTCATAAGGTCGTGACTAAGATAAATAGATTTTAGAGAAACATTGGAGTGGGAGTATGTGGGAGGAATTTCATATCACTAGCTCATTTTTTAGCAGATAGAATTTTAAAAGCTTGTTGAATTTTGTGCTTAATTCCAATAGAAGGGAATATGACAATGGGTCCTATAGAATATACATCCTTACAGAATAGCACAATATAATTTGGTATGAAATGGAATATATCATGGAAAGCTACTGAATAACATCTGAAGAAAACAGCTTTAAATCCTGACATTTAGAAGCATGGCAAATGGATGTCGATGGCGACAAGACTTTAAATAGCTTTAAAAGGGTGTAAGACTTGGCCCAATTTCTTTCTGAGCTAGTGACAGGACTCTTAGTGTGTGTTAATGAGAACTGGATGAGGCATCAAATCCCAAAGTCTTTCTTTGGTGTACCATAAATCCCCACTCTGACACAACTCCTCTGGGGCTGTGCCCTGGACTGTCTGTGCTTCCGCTGAGACTCTGCCACTCACACTGGCCTCCTCCAGCTTGCCCCAGAGACCTGTGGCTGAGCCAAAGTAAGACTATTTTATGTGTATATCAGCTGCAGTAATAGATTTCTCTTGGGGAAGGTGAAGATCATGTTTGGAAGCCACGAGTAAGATCTCGTTCAGTGAGATTTCCACAGGAGGCAGGGTGGGGAGTGACTAGAAGTGAGAATGGGCCAGGTTGAAACAGGGCATCATCAGTTGCAGCTGATGTGTTTAAGCCTTTTCTCCAATCTTTATCAGTCATATAGGTATAATCTGATTCATAGACAAGCATATCCCTTGGTAACAGAGGAATAACTGTAAGCATAGGAACAAACAGTCCAAAATGTGGGCTCTTGAGGGACAGCAAGAGGTGAACTTCAGCAAATGACAGACAGAGAGACAGGACAGCCTTAGTGTGGAAGCCAAGGAGAGGAGTCAAGGAGAGGTCCCAGACTGAGGAAGGCTGGAGGTGTTATCAACAGCTGTGGAAATCAAAAGGTAAGAAAGGGCTTAGCAGAAAAGATTAAGAGACTTTAGGTGTCACCATCCTCTGTTGATCTCATCCCACCTTTCCCTTTCACTGTATACTGTTGTGGAAGAGTAAAACTAAATTTGTGACATGACTGTAATATTCAGTAGGCTGAATATTACAGCCACAGGATAATGACTTTACTGGAGAATAAACTTAGGAAGAAAGCTGTTGTTCTAGACCTGATATCTATCTAAATCACAAAAGCAACAGAAACAGATCTACAAATAAATCTTTTATTTTTTTAACATGTGATCAGTTTTGCCAGGACAAGACCTTTCCTAAGCCTTTAAATTGCATGACCTGGTTTCCTTAGGAGCCTTTGGGACAAAAAATCCAGTGCTAGGCACAGACTCAAACTTTGTAGTTTTTCTATGGCTACTGGTAGGGTCCTTTACAAACCAAACCCCATGTCCAATATATTGCACATTCATCTTTATTTCTCAGCTGGGCTGTCTCATCAACCTTGCTCTTCCCTCTTGCATGCTTGATAACACTTCCACCCTTCCTTAGCCTGGGACTTCTCCTTGACAGCAGCAGTTCCAAAGGGAACACTTGAGATGCTCCTTTGTAGCCATTTGGAGAGGCTGGGGGTGCTCTTGGGATGAAGGCCCATTGTGCTATGCCCAGGGACTAGCTGTGCAGAGCAGCTCATCTACTGGGTCCCGACAATAGCAATTGGGCACTGCTATTTGTACTGGGAAGCTGAAAAGAGGGAGGGTTTCCAGAGGTACCGTGACACCGAGGTGACTCATCCAAGCATAGTGCCTAGTCCCTCTCTTCCCTTGGGCATGAGCAGGGCAAGCAGGATTGTAATGTTTGTTTATAGACTCAATGAATAAATTTAACAAGGGAAAAATGGTTTGCTGTCTAGTGCTAGTTACGTGCTACTGTCAAGTCCTACTCACCAGCTGTGGTTAAAGGTTTATCCATGCAATCTGGAGATGCACCCAACCTGCATTTACTGCTGCACCCAACCTGCATTTACTTCAGCTCTTGAGGGTGTTGAACCCACCCATGCTGTTTCTGCTTTCAGCCTCTTGTGCCTTTAACTGGGATGTTCGCATTCACTGTAAGATCACTAAGAGAGAATACCTGTCAAGAAATAATGAATATTTGCCAAGCAACCATGTTAATCACCTCATTTCAGTCTGCTTGTATACTTACAGCAAGGTGACTGCACGACGTGCCTCACTTGGTATTCATGTGAAAAGTTGCACGATCCATGGGAAGAATGGAAAAGACACCTGGGAAGACCTGGGAAGCGCTGCAGCACTGGAAGGACAGCCCACTTTGGCCCCTGGGAGTGGGTGACAGGGGCTGCCAGGAAGTAGATTTCCTCTCTGGAGGGGTTATGGTGGTGTGCATTGGCTTTGTTTGGTTGATTAGACAGATATCACACCTTCATGCTCATAGGCGGTGGTGACTCACTCTAAAGGAAGGGCTCAGAAGTCAGGGAAGGGACAGAATAAAGAAAACCCACAGCAGGATGTTTGCTATGCTCTGCCTCCTCTGCATTTAACCAAAGTTTTTAATCCTCATGTTGAGCTTTTCCATCACACTTTCATTTCAAATGCAGGCTTAGTGTTTTGAAGGGCACTTTTTAATGGTTTTATCCAGATTCAGATTATTTGCAATCCAGAGGGAAAGCATACATTCTTTGCAAGGCAAGCAGAAAATATATCTGAACACAAATCAAAAGAACGATTATGGCACGCATGCTCTGTACCCATTACTGAATCCCCAAGGCTCCTTCTGTTTGTTTAGGTGTTTTTTCTTCTGCTGCCTCTGGTTGGACTGGATGTAAACTCAGCAATGAATAAGAATGGTTAAAATGGGTAACATAAAAGGATGTGACATTCTTGAAATATCCCATGTTTCAAACTTAGATTCAAGTGAAAGATACTAAAGGAACACCTCCCAGTGGTCTCAAGTAGATCTTTCTTCAGCACATCAGAGGTTTGCATATCCATCTGTCACAGGGTGCTTTTCTGAACTCATTGCAATCCCAAGCAAGCTCAGATTCACTGTGTAATGAAAAATGGCATTTGCGCAATGTGGAAAGAAAAAGCATTATTTCTACAGCACATTATGTTTTACACTGCTCATGAGATGGCATTTCATATCCCATAAAAAACATTATCTGTAACGTACTGTGCGTGCTAGAAAAAGCAACATTGTGCCTTTAAAAGAGATGTCTTTTTTCTGAAAACACTTTCTCTCTCACATTTCCCTACCTACGAAGTAACCTGTGTTTATAAGCAAATCCACTCAATCCCTTAATAATGACCTAGAGTAAACATCTGACACACACTGCTTTCAAGCTCTTCTTTGTTTAGGCATGAATTGTTCATTTTTATGTCTTTTGTGTACTGCCTAAAGGAAAGGCAAATGATACAAGGGATGTTTTACATTATCAGTTGTGGCAGAAGTTATGCCTGTGTTTATCTGATCCTCTTTTATTGCATTTAAATGGTAAGATAAACTGCTGGGCATACCATGGTCATTAATTTCAGGGCATATTTTCACACTGGATTTTTAATTTAAAATGTATTAGATGCAAGACAGCCAGTTGTCAAGGTTCCTAGTCATTTGCAAAACTTGTGGCAATCTCATGTAATAAAAAATTTCTTCCCAATGTCAGTGCTCAACTCATTTTAAAATATGAGTGCCTACTCTGTTTGCATTGGGAAACACCTATTTTCCTGCTTGCCCAGTTCCACAGTTCAATCAGCTGTGCCAGTTTTGGAATGTCCCATCTCACTGAGCACACCCTCCACTGCCATCCACCAGTGCCAAACAAAACTGCAACATCGAAACCTGTTAAAGGTAAGACTACACAGGGTGAGGGGATGGGGGAAATAAAAGAGCATGCCTGATACTTTCCTGTAAAATACCTGTGTATCAGAGCGCACCCTCTGTCCTTGCTGCAATTTTCTGACTTGGGAGAGCTTAATAAAATCAATACAGAACTTTAAAGGGGAAAAAAATAATACAGAGAGTATGTGCTTTTTTGTTCTGGGCTTAAGATTTCTTTGCTACTTGACAGGGCTCACTGTCACATACACTACATGCTTCATCTGAAAGTAACTGAAGCTCCAAACATAAATCTATCAGCTAAGCAACTTTCTGTTTTGCTTTTCAGCTCTGGATCCTGCAAACAATGACAAGTTTTCAGAGTTTTCTGAGAAAAAACACTAGAAAAATGTTTACAACAGAGGCTGTGCCTCAGTCTAGTATCACCCTAAGAGCTGAACCACTGGCATACGTGAGGGTGCCCAACACTTCCTAGCAAAGGTACCAGTTTTCAGCTTCTCATGGCTTTGCCATGGCTTGGTCTGGCATTTCTGTGTTTCCTCCTTCAGGAGGAAAATAATAAATTTTTGAAATTTCAGCAAAAAGCATTTGTTGAGCTCTGAGAGTGAGGCTAACAAACAAGAGGCAGTTTCATTAACAGCCCTGGGTTTTGTTTATTTTGTATCTCTGATGACCTGTAGTAGTCTGAAAGACTGGCAAAGGAATCATCGAGTGACTAGGCAGGTGTCATTTGCTGTCCTCATGGAGGACCACTAGGATGTGGCTAAATTATAAGACTGGAGACTAATCTGCTGCATGCTGAAAGAAATAAGTGAGCTCTAGTCCAAACTTTTCCCCTTGCAGTCTTTGGTTTTTGAGAGCTGTTTTATACGTAAATGGGAGCATGGAGGATGATAATTTAGGTAAATACTGTCCTCCTGATCCAACACAGAGAGGTGAGGAACAGCTTTGTGGGTTACCTTCATGTGCTTAGTTGCTGGCTCGTGAAGAACAATCTTTGAAGGCACTGCTTTTTTCCAACCAGGTCCTTGCAATAATCTTGACCCCTAAATTTCAAACCTGGCAAAACCCATGACTGTGCCGCATCTCCAGGGGATCACTTTCAAAGTGCAAGGAGGAATTTTTCCCCTTCTCCTTGGGATCACCTCACTCCACCCCATCAAGAGAGGGGGAGGGATTACTTCATTTCTGACACTGGAGAAGCAGATCAGTATTTTCCTTTCCACAGAAATTGTGCTTTCATTGCAGATGCCCTGGACATCTCTCCTCCCACTCCCCAGCCAGGCTGTTCATCTGGTCCCCAGAGAGGCAAAGGGTGGGTGGTGGCAGGGACCCTGGGGACCCAGGGCACGGTGTTGCACAGCTGCAAACTCCACACTCTGCGTGGGGGAGAGGACGTAGCCGAGGTCAGCTAGGGGAGAGGCAGGGTGGGGTTTGAATGATTTCACTGGTTATTTTCTTGCTCCTTATAGCTTGTGCAGTGCAGCTGGGCTGCTTCACAGTAGATATAAGATCTACTGATTTCATCCTGAAGAGTGTAGAAGGACCCTGAAGTTAAATGGGGTGCAGGACACTGGAGTTTTGTGGGATATAGACTGCAGGACACTACAAGACATTGTGCATTTGACTTTTTTGGCTCTTTTTGTGGCTGCACTGATCCTTACCAGCCCAGCTGCACAGCTCTGTAGGAAGGGAAATGACAACAGGCTTGTCCTAGTTTCAGCTGGGACAGAGTTAATTTTTTCTTCATAGTAGCTAGTGTGGGGCTACGTTTTGGATTTATGCTGAAAACAGTGTTGATAATGTGGAGATGTTTTAGTTGTTGCTAAGTAGCGCTTACACTAGTCAAGGATGTTTTCAGCTTCTCATGCTCTGCTGGGTGCACGGGAAGCTGGGAGGGGACACAGCCGGGACAGCTGACCCCAACTGACCAAAGGGATATTCCATACCATATGGTGTCATGATCAGTATATAAAGCTGGGGGAAGAAGAAGGAAGGGGGGGACGTTTGGAGTGATGGCATTTGTCTTCCCAAGTAACCGTTACATGTGATGGAGCCCTGCTTTCCTGGAGATGGCTGAACACCTGCCTGCCCATGGGAAGTAGTGAATGAATTCCTGCTTTTGCTTTGCTTGAGTGCGTGGCTTTTGCTTTGCCTATTAAACTGCCTTTATCTCAACCCAGGAGTTTCCTCACTTTTACTCTTCTGATTCTCTTCCCCATCCCACCGGGGGGAGTGAGCGAGCGGCTGTGTGGGGCTTAGTTGCTGACTGGGGTTAAACCACGACAAGGCTATTTGCAGGGCTGTAGACTCATCCTCAACTGCACTTCAGAATTACACTTCCCTAAGCATTATGTCCCACTATTGATTGACTCTAAATAACAGTAGTCAAGTTCATGGTCTTTGATAAAATAAATCTTACTTAGGGGCTAATAGAAAATAAACCACATCTTTGCATACAGGGCACAAATCAGCAGGTGAGGTGGGGGAAAGAAGATTGAAGTAATTTTGTTTAATATTACCATAAGTGCAAGCAGGTGAAAGCAAAGTCAGTTATATTGTTTACTTGCTGTTACTTGCTTGCTCCCAGTGAGCTGCATGGGCAGGATGTTGTGCAGAGAGAAGAGGGGTGACTGTGGATAAACAAGAAGCCATGCAGGGGCTCAGGGCTATCTGCAAAGGAGAAAGGGGGATGATGTGAAGGAGTTGGAAGGGCATAATTCTCATTTCCACGTTCCTCTCTCCTTTGTATCACATCCCTGTTCCCTATCAGCAGGAGTGTGTCAGCACTAACTTGCTGCTTCGTGGCACCTACATTACAACGTAATATTGCTGTACCCCAACTGTCTGTCTGGTGCTAATGAAGGCCATGACAGCAGTCTAATCACAGCAGCATGAAGCACAGTGCCTCCTAACTACCCAGATATTTGACTTGCTGCCTGGACCAGTTTGGCATCCCACACTGAACTTCGTGCTGTCCCATCTTGACTTTCCCAGTACCTGGCTGGTCTTGCTGGGACCCAGCATGGATATGCCTGAGCCACACCAATAGGCCCAGCAGCTGGTGTAGCCACAACACACCATGCTTACCTCTAGAGACAAGTCTGGGGCAAACCCAAAGAAAATAAAAGTCTAAAATAAGGTTACTACTGTAGCCATTTCCTTACAGCCCTGAACCACCTAACTGTGCCCTAGGCTCCATGGGTTTGCTCATGAACTGAAGGATCCCTGTGGCTATAATCCCCTGTCCAAAAAGTGCTTTGGCTGGGAGATGGGTTCTGCTAAATTCTGTTAGCAGCATTACCTCCTTGTGCTCCTTCAACTGATGTTCAGGCCGTGCAACAACAGGTGGGCTCATATTATCTCTGTCAGGCATCTGGAAAGTGGCAAACTCCCATCTGGAAAAACCACTCCTTCCCTGAACATTAAGGTGAAACTTCTTCAGGTTTGCGTGCCAGCTGACACTATACAGCTGGTCTTCTTTCCAAATCAAAGCTGAGCAAATATTTGTTGGTGAATAATTTATTTGATCATTGTTGCTTCCTTCCTTTCCCTCCCCTTCCCTTCCCTCTAGAAACTCAGAGTCCTGTCATTGCTAACAATGTACCCCAGACAAACTCTGTGTCCCGTGGTGGGAGGCACAGAGACAAGTCATTAAGCTGTAGAGGCAGATTCCCTGTCACCTTCCAGAGGTGAGTCACACCATATTTATTTGCAGAGTAATGCCGGTTTCTGTAAGACTGAACCTGGGTCCTCTTGGCAGCAAGAAATAATCTTCTACACACACACCTTCTCCATCTCCTGCTCCCACTGTTGCTGAACCAGGTGGGCTGTATTTTCAGTCCTAGAGGGCTGGATTGTAGTGCTTTGCATTCATCACAGAGATGACCATGCTTAATAAGAGAGGAAGGCAACCCTGTGTAGAGTTGATGTGTCAATGTGCGTTTACAAAGCAAGCTGAGGTCCTGTGGGAGGAGAGACACCATGGAAATGGAAGATCATAATCATTATCACCATTAAACACACAAAGCAAGGAAATCAATATTTTCCCCCATATAATAAAATCACTTTTTTGTGGCGGAGTGTTGCAGCACATCTCACAAAGAGCATCATGTCAATCAGTTTATAAGAGAGTTGCAGAAGCAAGCGGGTGACAAAGGGGCAGAGAGGGAGACTTTCTTTTGTCTTGTTTTCTTTCTTTCTTTTGTTTCTTGCTTTGTTGGGAGGAGGGAAAGGCAGAGGGGGAAAAAGGGAGGTAAGAAAGAGCTGTCCTCTTATTGCAGTAGCTCTCCATTTATTAAAGAAGAAAACACCTGGAATTCGTGGGGAAAAGGCGCCTGTGTCCATATTCATCCTAAAGTGCAAAGGGGCTGACTGTAGCTGTCTTCTGTGTTTCCCAAGGGCAATACAAGAAAGCAAGTTTCCTCCCAGCTGCCTGCACTGACTGGCAAAGCACAGGATAGTTGGGAGCACAGAGGAAGGGAACGGTGGCTTCCCTGTGTGGTACCTCCCCAGCCCCACACTCAGCAACAGAGGAACTAAGGGAATTAGACCCTTTCTGCCAGCTTCAGCAGGCTTTGTGGTAGGCCCTACAAAAACACCTCAGAGTGTCAGATCCTAATTGTCTTGGGGCTTATTAGACAAATGCATAGCTGAAAGTAAAAAAAAAATATAGAAAACCAGAAAAAAGTTCCTCTTCCTCCCTACTGTTTCTTTTCTCACTCTCAAATTTCTGAACTTGAGATATTTTTCTTTTACCTTGTATTGTAAATTATGACTGACAACACCATGTAAGAACATGAGGAAAATAAATTTAAAAGAAAAAATCACCCTAACGTCAAGACTTGCTGATAAAATAGCATTCTAAAAATAATTTTTTTCATATATATGGATTAGGACATCCAGGAAATGGCAGATATTAGCTGATGATAGATGTGTATAAACATATAAATGTATGTGTCTGGGTAGATGTTGAGCCAAGTGTGAAGGGATTGCTACCACTACCATGGATAAAAGACTGGCAATTGTTCTGATGATCTCTCACATAAATAAAAGCTATATAACTGAAAGCTGCCCATGGTTGGTTTGAATGTATATTCCTTAATTGTTTCATTTTATGTTTTCTCTAACAGTAATCAGCACCCAGAATGGCTTTAAGTTGGGCAAGTTATTCTCTAGATAAAGGGTGCTTCAGTAATTCTTCTTACACTGAAATAAATTCTAAACATTCTCTGTGAGGACAACAGAAATAGATTTGATGCAGTGAATTAGCATTTTGACAAATAGAGAACTGGTTTTTAATCTTGCCTTCATTTTTTTTGGCCAGTTTCTTTCTTGTGATATGCGGAGTGCAAGCAGCTTGGTCTGGTCAAACACTTCGTCATGTGTTCAAATGCCTCATCAGGTGCACATGAAATGCCTTACCAGGGTTGGTGATGATTCCACTGAGAAAGAATGGTTTCACTGGTAGCTGCATAAAAGCCAGAGGATTCAGCCTGCACAACAGGCAGGTATAACCTCAGATAAATGTAATTTGTACACATTTCTTTATTATTGTCAAGCGTTGCCATTTACAGCCTTTTCTGCTAAGCTTGTTCAGATTGTTTATTTATGATGTGATTGTCACAATACAAGGGATGCAAATATGCAGTCACTCTTCTCCTCCTCTCAGGGTCCTCTCAGTCTGCGGACTGGGCAGGTGGGCTGAAACAAATCCTCAAGTGTGGACTGCAAACTCTGCCAGCCTCCTTGATATTGCGTCTGTTCTTCCACCAAAGCAATTATGCCGTGATGTGGTCAGTGCCCAGAAAAAAATGTCCCTGCCAGAAATACTGAAGACCTACCACAAAAATTAATGACACCCCGGTATGTCTTTCCTTTAATTCATTAGTTTCATTACTTGTGAACCCCAACAAAACAGCGTAGATGGAGAACAGGACAAAGGTAAAAAGCCTTTTTTGCAAGAAGGAAAAGGAGCGCTAAGTCAGAGTGACAGTGGATGCCATTTCTCTGCTCCCATGGTGGACCGGACTGCTCTCCAATCTTCTGCTTCTCATCAGCTGATGGCAGATTTCATTGGTAGGAGGTTGTCAAAACTCAGTCCCAGCATTCTTCACATGCAGCTGAATGGGGTGACAATTAACATGGGTCTGCTTCTGCCCTTGTTATGTACTGTCTTATTTACTGTAAAAGCTGTGTAGTTGTTTTCCACCTGACAATGGAATCTTAACTGGTGGTTCATCTTATCTCTGAAGCCCGTATGAGGGTTGCAAGAATATGGATATTAGACATTTCAAAGTGATGCGTTTTCCTGCTTACCGACTTACTCTTCTCTGAGATACCTGCTTTCAGATTTTAAGTCCTTCCCTCTCATTGGATCACAGCTTTGTCTGCCATGTTCTTCTGCAAATGTTCAATTTATGCAAATTCTTTTTAACTCAGTTGCTGTTGAAGGGAGAGATGGTTGGCTTATGCAGCCTTATAAAACCTGGGACTTGGGGCCATGCCCCTTATTTTAAACACTTTGTGACTCAGGAGGAGGCTGGGTGTGCAGGGAGTCCTGAATTGTGTGTGAGGCTTTCTTGCTTTCCAGGATGCACACTCTATGGGATTACAAAACTGGATCAGTTCTTGAAATAAAGTTGACACAAGCCACCTTTGATTCTATCTACGTAATAAAAAGTCGAGAAGATCAATAGATGAAAGTAGTCAGTGCCCTAAATCTGCACAATAGACATTTCAGAAGTTTTACTCTGAACTGGGGACAGCCTGGGTGTTACTCACCTCTCAAACACATTGCTGCTCCAAACCAAACGCGCAAATGTAGATGGACCCTGACCCCATGTCATATCAGGACAGGCACAAGTGGTCTGCAGTGTCTTTATACCCAGTGCTGAATTTGTTCCTGGGATATAATGGGTAGAGAGGTGATGCCACCTCTTCATCCAGGTATTGCCTTCACCCAGGTGTTCCTATCTGCTATCAGCTTCCTCCTTGAGCTAACCTGATAGACTTCTGCTTCTCATCAAAGGACACTTCTTCCCATGAAGCTCAGTTTTGCTTTTGAAGAAATGTTGACAAATAGGTAGGAATGTATATATTTTTAAAGTTATAAAATAATGAAATTAATAAAAAATGACATCAGTAATTTACATGTAATTGCTTCTGCCACCTCCCCATGTAATCGCTGTGTGATTGCCCAGGCGCTTACACATGTGCTGTCAGGTTA
>WEKW01009830.1:75556-86520 GCA_013389905.1 Sula dactylatra
TTGAAATTTTGTTTCTGGACAAAAATTAAAAAAAAAAAAAGAAGAAGAAAGATTTCAAACTACTGACATTTTCATTAGGATGGTGCTTTGTTTCATTTAATAATAAAAAAGATGGACCAAGTCCCACTCTAGAATTATCATTCCCTAACCAATTTTTTAAAATCAAAAGAAGAAAGTGGGAAGTTCAGTTAGAACTCTTGCAATAACCCTCACATTGATGTTAGTCAAACACTGAAAATATTTAGAGGAAATTCCAAGCTAGATGAACATGGGACAGCAGTTTGGCAGGTGAGGCTCAGCGTTGATATCTGAGCTGTAGGGGGAACAGCGTGTCCTACACATACGTTACTTTTCACATGCTAAGGGCATGCCTACAGAGCACATCCACAACAAATTTACTGATTCAGTACCCAACATAGCTCATTTGTTGTGCTCACGAGTAGTGCTGTGTGGAGATACCAGTAATTAAGTGCAGATATTCAGAAAATAGACCCAGAGTATAATTTTCCAAAGCGTGTAAATGTCATGTGGGAGTCATTGCTGTGGACAAATGGATGAAGACCTTAGCTCAGCAACAGCAACAGTCAGCAGCCCTACCAGGGTGTAATGATCCATCATGAATAGCTTCAAGAATAACACACAAGAGGCCACAATGCAATTATATAAATCAAGCATATCTGGAGGGCTGTGTTCAGTTCTCACTGCTCCAGCCCACAGGTGTGACAGAAATGGTAAAAACACAGGGACAACTTCAAAGACAAGAAAGGTTTAGAAAACCTTTGGAAAGCTTAGGAAAAGCTCTCGTGCCATGAGGAAAGACCAGCAGCACTCATGTAAGTGTTTTAACCTGCAAGGAGCATCCCAGGGTTGACAGGATGCCGAGCTCTGGCCCCTGAGTGAGCACCAGTGTTGAAGTATGTGTGAACATGAGCCTGTGCAAAGAACATGAGTGACTCCAGCCTTGGGAAACAGCTTCACTGCAGCTTACCAGTGCAGGCTGATCCTGCAGGCAAAGCATCAAAGTGAAAGGGACAAAATGAAAGTAGGTCAAATAATAAAGAGTACAGAGAAGGTGCATGAAGCCATATTTAATTAAGATAAAGGTGTCATGTTAAAAATGAAATAACTGCTTTTTCATAGAGTATGTAAACCAGATTGCAGACCTCATTGCGACCGTATAGAACTGAACCAGATTTAGAAGAATTCAGAACAGAATTAAGAGCAGAGGTAGAGTGCAGGGTTATCCAGTGGTAAAGTGGTAAACAGTTTTCAGCAGTGCTCTGTAATCACGAACAGTCTTGCATTCTGGTATAGTCTTTCTGTGATGGGGTTTGGAAAGAAAAATTGAGTCAATTTTCTTTAAGACAGAATTATGTTTTTTTATATAGTACTGAAATTCTTCGGACTTTGTGGAATTCTGGAAATGGTGGCAAACACCTAGTTCATAGAAAATATTATACCTAATGTATAACTGTTAAATCAATTTAAGGAATGCCCTTGAGAGAATGACACCCTCCAAAGAATTCTGCAAGCAGACTTTAAATTATATAATAAAGTTGGTTTTTTTTATTTGAGCCCAGTGAGTGTTTTCTGCACAGGTAAGAATAAAGATCAATATTTTTTATCTGAAACAGGTTCAATTGATACAAACACTCCGGGGCTTTATCCCATCCACAGGTTCTGTGGATGACCTCCTCCTTGCTGTTGTAGATTTCCCACATTACAGCAGGAAGAGTTCCTAGAGCCTTGGCGTTTTGCCAAGGGCATTTTCCCCACAGAAGCATGAGGGAACTGCATTTGAGCATGGCTGCAGAGGTGGGGAATGGGCAGCAGCCCTCAGAAACATGGGCCTCTCTGGGTGATTCTGAGGTGGGAGGACAGGTGATGCCCCAGCCCAGCCCATGCCTGTCAGGCTGTGAGGCTGCCCTGCTCCTGCTGGCTCAAGTCAGCACCATGAAACCTCATCCTCTAGCTTTTTGGGGTGACTTCTAGAGAAGGTTTGTGGTTCCACCCCTGTTAAACACATCTTATTGCTTTGTTTTTAAAAAAAAACTTTTGCATTACTTGAAACAACTACCAAAACCACAGTGGTTTTCTGCAGCTAAACCAACCAACTCAAAGACAAGTTGAAAGGAGCTGTGGGAAAATAATACCCATGGGCATCTTGGAAGCTCCTTGCCCAGTTCGGTTCAGTTGCTTTTAGATTCACCTTTGATCTAATGACTGGGCAGCTCTATCTCTTTCTAACAAAACTACTTAATGAGTATCTTTTTGGCTAGTTGAAAGTGTTCCTGTGTTTGTTTAGGTGAAATCAGCTGGTCTGCAAGTGACTGTATATGCCTTGTGCAAATTTAGACTCTGCTTTCCGGCCTACAGATATCCCAAACAACTGCTTAACCATTTCAGTTTTTCGTTATGGATTGAAAAACTCCACAGCCTCTTGCTATGACCAAAAAATTACATAATTTCTTCTGCACTGCTGCATACAGAGGCTTTTTTGAGCATATAGTAGATATCCATGTGATTTAAGTGAAGTTGCCTATTTTTAACACAATATGAAATCTGAGTATAAATACATTCCATGTGGCACTTTGTGGTACTGTCTTGAAAATATTGTAATAATTAGTGGGTAGCCACAATAGAAAACTTCTTAATTTTGTGCTGTTATTCTCCCATTCCTTGGTACCACAGATGAAACAGAATGGGTCATATCTGGAGTATTACGTAGGGGTTTGTTTGATATACAGTACTGCATTATACACATATTCAAAACTGTAATAACACTAAAGAATGAAATAGCTTACTCCTGAAAATATTCATGGCAGGATGTAGACGCAGCCTCTTGCTCCTGAGCCAGCATAAATGTCTAGATCAATGACCAGAACAGGCAGGGGTCTGCTGGAAGGAATCCATTACCAGGGTCTGCCACACCGCAGTTTTGTGCAGAGAATCTGAATAGTGGGATAGGAGCAGTCAAAATACATATACAATGTCACCTGCAAAATTTTCCTATGTTCAGTTTCCATAACATTTTCCTTTTGTTGTCACCTTCTATTACAACTGACTTTTGTTTATACAGCTGAACAACAATATAGAAAATGTTTTGCTGGAGCCTAGGTCTTTTCCATTGTGCTGCTGCCCTTGGAATAAATTTCTGTATTCTTAGCCTGACCTTGATATCAATTTTCCTCAGTATTCAGTTCAGCTGTAATCCAGATACCCAGTGCAAGGGACACTTGTACAAGGAAACTGGAGACTGAAAGGCTCTTGTGAAGAAAAATTGTAACTAGATAAACAGAACCTGAATGCACTCAATCAAACATGTGCCTCATTTACGCAAAACACCATTAGCCCAATCCTGTTTGCTCAAAGTACAGCAGAGGCAACGTAGCTTGCATGTCTGAATAGGGTACTTTAGATAATACCGTGTGTCTTCAGACATGCAAGAATTATTTCCATAATATATAAGGAAAAATGTTGTGTTTAATCCACTACCAGTGGGTTTATGGAGTGTAAGGATTGGATTTCTTTTTTCACATTCTTACATCGCTGCTTGCATTAATATTAGGCTGGGACTGAAGTGAAAATGAAGTGCCAATTTCAGCATACAAGCTAGGGAAGACAAGCGACAAATAAAACAGAAAAGAAACCATCTTACCAGCCAAAGAAATAAAAACACATTTAAAAAGAATAATCTGCATTGCGGAAGCTCTCACTGTCTCTCTGTGCTCCATGTGAGCCCGGCTAGGAAGCCATCAGTGAGGAGTAGCCTGCTGCACCTCGGGGCATGGGTCATTGGCAGAGAGGAAGATGGCCAGGGTGGGCTGTTGCAGGGTAGCCAATGCGCCCCATCGCAGGGGTGAGCAGCAAACATATTGCAGGCAGCAGAGCAGCTACAGCCCATGAGCTGGACACTGCAAGTTGTCTGGTAGATGGTCTTCACCCTGCAAATGGTGTGGCTCCCAAAATAGCCATGCATGCCAGGAGCTGAACGAAATGAGAAAAAAGCAATTAGTCATGGAAGAAATCCAGGGAAGGTGCTGGTTGTTCCTTGCCGGCTCTGCTGTGTCACTGCAGAAAGCCTGGCTGCCAGTTTGCCAGAAAATGCCTCAAGCAGTCCAATCCCAACAGAAGCCACCTAAGAAGGGCTGTGAGATTGTGTTCAGGGCACTTGGTTTACAGAGGATGCAGCATCATATACAGCATGGCATGCTCTGACACCATGCTAGCCTTCAACTTTGGGGTGCGTCCCATGAGTAAGGGGCAGATGCAGAAGCCTGGGGCCCGTGTCTGGAAGGATGAGTAAGTAAGGTCTAGTTGTAGGACTGGAAAATTTCTTACGCATGTGTTTGGGTCTCAGTGATAACAGCACCCACTCTTGTCCCAGGATGCTTCCTTCTCTCCATAGCTCTAGGTCAGGGCTGGCTGACATCCACCAACATGAAGATGGTTTCCCTGACTCCAGAGCAACAGTGGGGTGAAAAAATAAGGAGCAAGCCTGTAGAAGTGTAACCAACTGCATTAGCATGAGACTTTGAAATAAAAGAACTATCCCTGGTGTAACAGGGAGCACAGCTGTACTGTTGACGTAGAGAAACCCCATGCCCGGCCAGGGCTTGCGGACATCAGGACTGCAGGATGTTTCATTCTCATTACCACAGCCAACCAGGCTGTTAAAAAACTCATTGTGCTTTAGCTAACAACTAGGACAAACTTTGCAAAGGGGATGCTTTCAGTTACAATCTGCTGTTGCCAATGCTGCATGGCACCAAGGGTGCTGCAGAGGTAGCCCTGGCCCTTCAGGAGGATGCTCTGTGCCCCAGGGACAGGGTTGCTTTCCTCAGGGAGACCGTGGTTTTGGGGACCAGGGGTGGAGCATGGTCACCTTGGGGCTGCCAGGCTGCCCTCTGCCCATCTTGGCTGCCCACATCCCAGTGTCGCCCCCAACTGAAGAGTGAATTAATAACTAGGAAACGAGATAGAAATGGAGTCCAGAGGGGTGTCAACATTTGAATGGCACCATGAGAATGCAGCGTGGGAGAGTAAAGGTTTCTTTCCATCGCTATGTTTACCGCTGTCTGCACATTGACTTGTTTCCTGACGCATGAGCCATGACTTGAAAGGAATTCAGGCTCCAGCAAATTTTGCATTGCACTTCGATGTGGCCTCTGGGATTGAATAAGGGCAAATCTATTACAGTGTTGCCATGGCGACCCTGGCACAGCCGCGATGAGGAACCCCGATGCCGGCAGCCCTGCACAGGGCAGTGACACAGGCGGCAGAGCAGCCGGGTGCGGGGACACGCCAAGGGTGCAGCATCCGCGCTCCTCACCTTGCCTGCACCCAGCAAGGACCTGGCCGCACCAGGTGGATGGGGCGGCAGAAGACACTAATTCCTCTCCCAGGGTCCAGCAAAATTAGTCCTTAATTTATTTCAGGGGGAATCAGGCTCCTGCAGTAAAAGTGAGAAGTGTGTCCTTCACCTTAGTTGGTACAGGCGGTGTGAATCCCAGTGTCTGGCTATTTAGGGTTCAATGGCGAGCCTGTAAGGACAGCTTGTGCTTACTAAGGAGGGTGATTGCAGTGATAGATTTTAATCATTAAAATGACTTTATAACAAAGAAACAAAGGAAGCTGATCTTTCTTTTCTTCTCCTCTTCCTCCTGAGCAATCTCAGCTTTGCAGATATTGATTCTTCTTGCTTGGATGGACTTTATTTTCTAACATAGACAGGAATATTTAGTTTTGGTAAATTCTGTTTTAGCCTTTTTGCCTTCATCTTTTTCCCTTTTGAATGGTCAATGACAGAACTTCTATTTCCCCTTTTTGCTCAGGCAGTGACAGTACAGTTTGTCATGAGCTGCAATTATGACAATTGTTTGCTTCAAAGCACCTTAGCTTCAGCATACAGTAAGCCCAGGATTGGAAAACACTAACAATGGGAGACTAAAACCTGCCTCCGACACTTGATAAGATTATTATTATAGAGTGCAAAAAGCTTCTGCTTTCTTTTCTGCTGCTTTGCAGACCTCATAAGGCCCTGCTCAGATTTCTGCATAGTTAATTTGTCAGTTTATAAATTACCACATTACGTTAACACTGAATGCTTCAAAACACAAATATATGCACAGAGGGCTTGAATATTTGAAGTGTTTTAGTACTATAGGGAAATAATTTTGTTGTCAAGCTGTGGCAGATATAGAAGTGCTAGGGGATACATGACCATTTCATCAGGACGGTGTCGATGATGGCCTATGAACATCCAAGGGGGGAAATCATCTTTTATCACTATTGTGTACCATGCAGGTCCAGATGGAGGATAAAACATGCATGAGTTGCCCGCAGCTCTGAAAATAATTATACTCATTTGCCAGAAATGTAGAAAGTGCATCCAACCAAGTTACCACCCATCATGGTGACACTCCGTTTGCATACTGATGAAGTTTAAAGCCAGAGACAATGGCGTTGGTATCAATAGCAGAGGGGGCTGGGAATCACCAGTGCTATAGGATTAATAGCGCCATCATTTTATATTATGCAACATTTCACTTATGCTGCATATCAGAAAACTCCTGGTACTGATGCTCACCTAGCTGTTTACAAGATTGGTTTGGTTTAAGACATTACAACAGATTCTGGGGAGTAAGGAACGAAGACTATTACATCCACCCCCTACAAAGGGCTTCTGTGCAATTATGTGCTATGCGCTATGAATGTATACTCAGAGCTGTATGTGCTTGTGTGTATGGCCGGGGAGTCACACCTGCTACGCACACTCGCAGTCTCTTTCTTCCTCTCCAGAAGACTGCACTGGAATATGAGCGAATGATAATATGCACATGCTAAGCTCTGATGCCGCTGCAGAGTAATTGATGAATGGGTTTTTAAAGTGTAGAATGAGAATGAATACAAGTAGGACCCAGGAGATTAATTCTTTATATTGCAATCAGCACTGCTTATATGTAGTTGGTTTAACAGTAGAAATAAGCAATAAAGAATTCAGGCTTTCTTATTTAATTCTTACCAACTGAAAAAGAAAATTATTTTGGAATATTTCTTCCATGATTAAATATATTATTTTAAAACTGAATTATTTTGGGGCATTATTCAGTTTTAAATGACCATCAAGTAAATTAAACAATCAATGCTATCATAAAGTGAGATGATATCTGCAATTGCTTTAAATAATTAATTCAGGTTATATATACATATATAGACACTATTTTGTATGCATAATATGCATATATGCCATTTTGGCTATTCCAGTACTCCTTGCATTCCTTAAAATATTCGTGGTAAAGTACTGTCTCAATATTCTTTCACATATGTGCTTGTTATCACATTGCTAGTTAAAGTGTGCCTTCAAAAATCAAATAAAATAAACCCTGAAGAGTAGTTATTTTATTCATTGGTTTATATAGGACCTTTTCCTATTCTAATGAAGAACCTTAGGTATAGCTGCAAATATGTTGGCAAATATTAAGAAAAGAATGTTAACATAACACGTACCTAAGTGTACACAGAAGAACGTCTTGCTTATCTATAAAATGACTACTCTATAGTATACTGCAAGCTAGAGGACGCATCTAGTAAAAATGGGTAGAGCAGTTATGTTTTATAAAATCATAGTTTAGGCTTCCAATTTTATTTTAGTTCTGGTAAAACTAGTATGTAATCACCATAATGACATAAGGACCTGAGAGGATCTCTGATGTAATTCCATAGATCATTTATGTGACACCAGCAATGAATCAGGCCCATGTGTTTTATCATTTGATAGAATCTCAACAGTTTGATACTTTATGCTTTCAAGACTTTAAAAAATATCTGTGGAAGAAAAATGGATGATGGAGTAATGAAAGTGTGCTTGCTCAACACTGTAGCAGATTGATCTGGATCTAAGTATACCACTAGGCAAAATTAATTCTTGTCTTGTGTAAACAAAAAAGAGCAGAGGAACTGTGGACTTTGTGGTCTCACTGCTTGTGGGCCCATTTCCTTTTCTTGATGACACATTTCACTAAGTGATAACGCAGTTTTTATGAAGTCCAGCTGCCATCAGAGGCTGCAGGACAGCATAAACTAATGTTGCCATTAGTGTACACTGTCTTATTAACATGCACTGTATGCTAGTTATAGGGACACTCCTGGCATTCAGCTGAATAATGACTCAGAAGAAATATCTTGCAGTTATTTGGCCAGCAAAAAGCAAAGATGGTGATTTCAAAAAGGAAAAATCTAGGAACTGAGGTGCATCAAGATCAGACCTGTAAAGTAAAGTCCAGGGCCAAAAGGATTTAAAAAATATTTGATTGAACTAAGGATAGCATAAAGCAATTAAAACTTTATTACAAAGAAACATTTCTACTAGAAAAACCAAACAAAGTCACGAGTTTATTTTCAGACCTAATCTGACAACATAATCCAACATATAAATGGAAAAGAAAAACAAACCCTGCAGCAAAAAGATAAGTTTAAATCACCTCAAACATAAAACATGGTTTTACACAGTATTTCTGCAGCCATAATAAGGGAGGTGCTCGGGTCAGTAATTAAGCATAAGAGCAAGGCAGAGGCATTTGAAGCCAGGATTCATAAGGGGATCTTCTGAAGCACAGGGGATGCGCAACTCTCATCCCTGGAGGTTACTTTCTTGCTTTGGGAACGTGGCTGTCAGGGGACCTTGCCAGTCATCAGCTTGTTCGTAATCTCCTTTACTTGAGAAAAGCCATTGTGGAGTTGGTGAAAGGGCAAGCTCAGCTACTGTCTGACTGGCCAGGGTATTTCCCTGTGGGAAGCAGTACCTGCAAGGGGCTCCAAAATGCACTGGCAGGACCAGCTCCTGCATCATGCACTAGGCCAAATCAAGCAGAGGTCTGTAGATGCCTTGATTCTGGTCAGTTGCTAAATGACACCTGCCACTACCTATAAAGCAAACCTCAGACAAATTCCCAAGTGTCAGAAGGGATCAGTTAAAAACTGCATCATGAAATTGCTGGATGTGGCAAGGACAACTGTAGATGGTTTAAACAGGACTTTCCCCTGTCTCTGCAAGCTGTAACCAGCAACAAGGAGGCAGATCATCAGAAAGCAGCTTTATTTCTGATAATCAGTCATTCTCAGACTCTTGACGTTCTCATGCAGAGAAGGCTAACTATGAAACTGTCATACATAAATTTGAGGAATCCTGCACTCTGTGTAAGTGTACTGGCTTTCATAAGACTCTTCAGCATATGGTTTATATGTTTTTAAATAGACACAAGTGGAAGAAAGGGAGAAAACAGAAGTCTTCTGAATGGTCAGACCCTGAGGGGACAATCTCACTGTCAGGCTGGAGGGGTTAAACATACCCGTGATTAGGGGTGAGGTCCTTGTGCCAGACACTCTGGGGAACAACCAGAGGACCCAGAAATAACTTTTGACAAGACAGTTTGAATTTGCCAAGCAAAAGTAGTCAGCTGTTTCTGTGTGAAGCTGAGGGAAAGCAGAGTGCTGTACACTGTGAGTACTGGGGGATCTGAAACGGCACGAAAAAAGACAAGTGGCAGAAACAGTCATCAGGATCAAAGCTGGAATCAATAAAAACTAGCACTGAGCTGAATACACTACGGCAAAGTGCACAGGTCAAGACAGTGCCCAGCATTTAAAAAAAGAGGCGTTACAATAGATTATGCAGCTTAAAAAAATTGCCAAGGATTTGCATAGTGCTTGACTTAGAGAGGATGACAACAGAACCATTATCTCACAGAAAAACCTCTGCAAAGCATTTGCCAGTATCATGGCTCAGGGTGAATGGACCATTAACTTATACTACACATACAGAAATGCTGTCTGGGAGAAGACATCTAGTTCAGCCTTCTGCTCAGAGCAGGACTTTCACCAAATCAGGTCTGCCATGGCTTTGCCTACTCCAGTCTTGAAAACCGGCAAGGATGAAGATTCACTAGTATCTTTCAGTAACCTGCCCCAGGGCTGTGCTGCCTGCCTTGTCAAGCTGATCTCGGATCATTCAGTAATAACAGGATGGGAGCATGTGTCCACAGAGCTAGAAACTGTGACGTGAGCATGGCAAAGTAGTCTTTTTTTTTTGAACAAGTATAATTCGCTCAAAGATATCAGAGGCATGAATGCAAACCTTAAGAAGTGTTTTGCAACACTGAGATAATTATTGAGGTCCCACCCTAAGGTAAAGCCTGTCTTATTCACAGGTGCTTACAAAGAGCATGCTGGTGCTCTGCTCATACCTCTGCCAGGTCATATCTGGATAGTTTTAAAGTAATGCCATAGGTATCAGTAAAAACTGGAAGTCAGTATGCTTACATAGGCAAGGATGTTTAGTCCTTACCTGTAAAAGGTTGCAGAACTTTATTTCTGAGAGGCCAGTGTCAGTGGAAAGTGATTGTGTAACATTCAGCATGATAACCAAAATGAACTTCACAATTGTTATCCAAGAGTAAAGGGATTTCATTTTCTCTGAAGATTTATTATTTGTTGTTTAAATGCAATACTGGGAGAGATCCGGCTATTGCAAAAGCACTTGGTAGAACATTTGACAATAGCAGTAGAACAAAATCCAGGAAAAGATTTCTTATATGTATCAGTCAGCTTTAAAAAATATCTCAGACGAAATATGGATTCTGACTGCCAGTGATACAGCTGGAAATGAGACTAGACTGGTGGTGGGACATGAAAAGTGGAGTCACTCTAGATGTGTTTATGTCTCTTGAAAAAAACTAAATAACATAGGCATGTCACAGATGACTGTTTCCACCATAAAAGGCAATATAACTAAAGATATGATCATGCATATCCCAGCTATTATTACTAGACATAGAAACCTTGACATTGTAATGTCTGACAAAGGCTGCTTTATGTTTGTAGTACAGCACCTTCAAGCAACAAAGACTTGTTTAGACGAGGTAATCACTAGTCCCTGTTATCTTTCACCTGGTTTGGTGCAAAAC
>WEKW01009830.1:92953-103263 GCA_013389905.1 Sula dactylatra
AACAACAACAACAATAATAATAATATTAATAATAATAATAATAATAAAAACCCCGAAACTCTGAAACTAAAACCAAGCATATATTTTAACATAAAATGGTTTAAGTACATTTAAAGTGGCTGATCAGCTGTTATAGAACTGGACAATACGACCAGTAGTGAAGATTTCATATGGGTTTTAAATCACATCTATGTTTAGAGGACCATAGATGACCGGAGAACAAGAACTGCAATGAAATCTTTAGATTGCCATTTTGGAATTATGTCCATTAGTAGGCCAGAGCAATTAAACCAATCTTAAAGAATGAAAAATCTGTCAAGGTATATATATTTACATTTGCTGATACAGTATATGAGGTTGGATTGAATATAACAATTTTATCCTAATAGAATATATAGATGCACATTTCCTACATTCATTTGAGAAGATCTTTGAAATGTATTCATTGAAGCTAATTATAGAGGTCTAACACTTCTCTTCATTTAATGCTATAAAATTAATGACCCTTCATTTTTACCTCCAATGCAAATGATCATGTCATAGCCAACTGCATGCCGCTCTTTTTCTCATATGCTGAATATGAGTAGTTTTCCTTAAGCAGAATTAAGACCATGATTCTCTGAGGTTAGGCAAGAGCAATGTCTCCTGGTGCTATTTCAAAGCCTTTGTTATCATGTAGTGTTCTTAACAAACAGGATTTCAGAAATGCATACTGAAAAAACATTAGACAAGTGAGCTCTAGAGGCTGTGGCCTTTGAAGAGCGCAGACAAAACCAACAATGCCAACTCATAAATCTCCAGCATCTTCATATGAGATTAGCCAGACATTATAACAAACACTTGCAAAAAAAGAGGGATACAGCTACTTCTGACAGAATATGCCACGTGGTTTGAAAATGCCTCCATAGAGCTCCATCCAGCTCCAGCTGAAGTCAATGGCTTGAACGATTGTAATGGGAGCCAGATAAAGCCCGTAACATTTTTTTTAACTGGTATTCTATATTTGCCTAAGAGACAACTTCTCAAAAACGAGTCAGACATCACCTAATTTTCTAGGAGTTAGACTTCTAAGCTCAAAGCACAAAGGTGAACATGCTCACAGCATATATTCATTTTCCTCCATTTTGCTTGTCAATCAACTGCTTGTGCATGAGGGTGACAGAGCAGACATCTACCATTCAAGAGTGAAAACCAGACATAATTTTAGCATGTATTTCTAGCTGTCAGATCCTCTGCTTGGAAACATGAAAGACAAATGTTGCAGTCATAAAACATAATTTGTGACTGAATGATTTTAGGATATATCCTTTGTAGGAGTGAACTCAGAGTAACTATCCATCTCCTTTAGTTAGAAGGGGTATTGATGGAAGGGGTGTTGTTCCAGAGGGACACAAAGTGAAGAAAATAGAGTTAAAAATAATAAAAAGGATATATTTTAATCTTAAAAAAAATATTTTGTTGTTGTTAGTTTTGTGTTTATTGTTCTATCATGGAGCTTTTACTCCACAATGAATATGATAACCTGGGAAAGACAACATGCAAGCAAGAAGGAGCTTGTCCCACAACTTGGAGCTGCACCGAGGTCCAGCCAAGAGCACAAGTCTCAGGTGAGCAGGGGAGAACCTGGTGTTTGTGCAGTGGTAGGGGTGATTGGCTGGCAGGGGAGAACTGGGACACCAGTCTCCAGCTCTCTGGAACAGGAATAAAACCTATGTTAGTCTTTTACTGATATTTCATGAAACAACTCCTGACCTTCTCAATAGGAGTATGAAAACATGAGCAAAATATCCTGGAGAAGCATCCCAACTTTTCTGCCATGCAGTGGCTAATAGATTTAATAGCTACTGTCAAGAGGGTTTTCACTGAATTAAAAATACAATGAGGCAAACCAGGACTGCAAAATAATTTGTGACCAGCCTGTGTGTGTGTGCCAGCTGCTCTAGCAAGGTTTGTATTGAGCTGCCATCCTCAGAAATTCACTGCACCCTCCTAATGCAGAGTGAAAGCAAAGGTCTTTGGTTGTGCTCAGTGAAAAAGCCCGAGCAGTTATCGAAGAAATACAAGCACAGCAAGTTCCCACAAACAAGTGTTTTGTATAAGCAGTGGCAATTACAAAGCTTATTCTTTCCTTATTCAAGCAAGGCAGGGGAACTTGAGAGCACCCATTTAAAACATAATAAAATTAGAGAAACAAAAACACTTCTAAATTGTGCCTTGCAGGTGTCACCTAACAATTTTTGGCTTCTTTACCAAGCCAGGATATCAAACACAGGTAGTTTGGGAATAGGGTATGCCCATTTGCTAGTGATGGAGCATTATGCAAGGGAAGTTGATTTTCTGTACTTACTCCCTAGCATACCTGAAGTGTCCTGTTGCTGTCAGGACCAGCTCTCAGCTGGGCACCGGTGACTGTCCACATACCTGAAGCATTGAAAATCCTGAGGAAAAGCTCCCATCACAGCTCCATAGGTAGATATAATTCTCGTGGAGGGTAGGCATCTGGATGGAAGTGCCAGGCCGCTGCACATCCCTGAATGCAAAGGACATCCTCCGTGAGTAAAAAGATTCTAAATTTCAGCCCTCAACATTGTCTCTGTGGCACAGTCCACAGGCAATCAAACTCACTTTGTCTTTTTCCTTTTCTTCAGGGAAAGATGCTACAACTTTCACTTATACCCAGTCATTTCAGACACTGCTGCAGCACCCATGTCTGAAATTTCCAGTGAATGTGCAGGGAATATTCCTGCCACCTCATAATAGGTGTTGGTCTTCACTCTGTGTTCCATGGAAAGCTGGACTTGAGGTCCAAGATCTCATCCCCAGGACAGCTGCAGTTTTGTCATTTCCAGTGGTCAAAGTACACTATCTATACTGCAATCCTGTGTGAACAGACTACAGTTCTTCTCCTAATGTATCAACTCCTGTCATAAATATTGCCAAGTATTTGTGTCTCATCCCCAGTAAGGTTTTGTTGATGGTTAGTTAAAGAACATTTGTAGCACCTGATGACTTTTCCTAATTGTTTGAATGGTTGCTGAGATGGCTTCACCTATGACCCTTTCTTTAAGCGTTCAGAACTCAAAGTTGTAGAGTCACTCATTTTGCAGCTCCATCAGCAGTAGGCAACAGGAGGCGCTTTGCTCTAAATCTCTACACCATGTTCCCTGCGTAGTTTTTAATTGCCTTTTTGAAAAAAATAAAGGTACATTGTCAAGCCTCAATATCAACTTTTGCGTTCATGGCTCTACACAAGTCATCTTTGCCACAAATCCTTTACTTGCTTTCTCAGTTCTCTCGGGAACATTGCAGTCTCTCATGCATTAGGTCCAGACTTCTAGAAATTGAATTAGGTCATTCTAACTAGCTCTTGTTTGGATAAACGACACAGTTCTTCACTTGTCTTTTCCTTTCTGCTTCTTAGATGTGTTTTGAAATACACATATACATGTACATATGTATGGCAATCCTGCTAGTAATTATTATGCTCCTAGAGCATAAATGTAATAGAGTAAATACCTGGGTAGAAACAGAAGTCAGTTCTCAGTGAGTTACGTTAGGAGTGAAAAAGCCTGCTAAATCAGAAGTCCACCAGATCTGAGAGGTAAAGCAAGGCTAGATACCTACTTTGCATGTGGTTTTAATTATTATAAAGAAATAAACCTTTGAATCTCAGCACCTCTGTACTTTTGGGAAGAGAAGATCCAGATCTGTCCTCTGCAAAGTCCTCTGCAATGCCACACCATTGGCAAGGAATATGTCTTTTTCTAAGGTACTCATGGTTTCTAGTAACTACCTCTGCATTTTTAGTCTGTGTGGTGTGTACTCAGAAGGCTGAGCTTTGCTTTAAGTTGCAGATTTAAAAAAGTGGAAAAGGTAAAAGCTGAATCAAAACTATTGAGGCCACCTGCTTTCATATAAACCATGTGAAACTAAGAATTTTGCCTAGTTTTCACAGAAAATCGCAGATCTGCTTATGCTCTCTTGGAAAGGCTGCAGACCATCAGTCAATTACAGAACAACTCTGCTCAGCATGTGCAGTGTGTACCAAAACTTGAGCTCAGGAGAGCAGAAGAATGGAGGTGGAAACACTACTGCACATGCACCATATTCCTTGGTGGTCAGGACTCAGGGGAATGTAGCAAGTGCTGTTCCAGGGTGCTCACCTTAACAGAAAAGGAGATCTCACAAAAAGTGTGATCGTAAGAATGACATTAACATCCTGTGTATGATGGCTCCAGGTCTAAAGCTCAGGGTCACAGATGTGTTTCGCATGCACTGCAAGGGAAGCAGTGGAGATCATTTCTGGATCTCTTTGTAGAGCCTGGAACAAGAGAAGGGATTTCCAAATAAGAAGGGAGAAAAAAAGGTGGTGGGAGAACAAGGGAAAAGAACAATGAAGCCTTCCCAGCTCAATTTTAAAATGAACTGGGAGCTGCCGTTTTGTATCAACATTAGGCAAACCCATCTCTCTGGTGCCTTTGTCCTTTATGCTCCCCCAGGAACAGTCTCTAGTAAATTACTAGGATTCAAGTCCCAGACAATCCCATTCTTATTTCTATTCTT
The DNA here is from genome assembly GCA_013389905.1 of Sula dactylatra. NCBI lineage: Eukaryota > Metazoa > Chordata > Aves > Suliformes > Sulidae > Sula > Sula dactylatra. Next base: position 97,517 of record WEKW01009830.1, read on the forward strand.
ATTTGACTATGCTGATGGTTATATAGAAAAAAAACACAGATTTTGAATCCTCTGTGACTGTCTCAGCCCTCTTGCAGCCTATCTACTGCTTGATTTTGCTACACTCTCTACTAGAGGCAAACAGGGATTCTCATGGGCTTAGAAATGTTTCAGCAGTAACAACAATAAGGTGCTACCCTGAGTAAATCTCTGTGCAGCAGCCTGTAACGCTGCATGTTGCACCCTTTGGAAGAGGAAGGGTAGCCCAGAATATGGGGTTGCAATATCATTTTGTTATTGTTGGCAGATGCTGTCTTTGGAACTGCATTAATCCAATGACATGGCTGATTATTTGACATAACACAGATGATTTTAGTTTATCTTGTTCCCTAATAATTCCAGAGAAAGTTGTAATGGAGGTAACTCCAGTCTGTGGAGCGCGTTCCTATACAGACTTGCAGTCGTATTGCGAGAGCAACTCCGGTCCCACTCAGCACCATGGTGCTGCTCTCTGGGCAGCGGTAGCAAAGCCCAGGAGAGTCACACTACCACAGGGTGAGCCTCAAGTCAGAGCGTCAATTAACTTACATCTTCCCTTTCCTCCTTGAGGCTTTGGTGGAAGATTTAACTAAAACAAGGAGGCTATGGCTGAGGTTACCTTCTTTTTGAGGTGTAGCTGCTTTTGCTCATCCTGCATTTTGGGGGCCAACGTGTTGGAATCTGTAATAAAAAAGAATCCTCTGCCTACCAGCTTACATGTTCAGTGTCCTAATGGGCTCTCACTGTGCACAGTCAGCAAGCTCCAGGAGGCAAATTAGGGCAGCAGAGTTCTGTCGGGTGATGCACCAGCAGCCTTGGACAGGTTCATAAGTGAAGCCCAGTGTTTGGCTCCGTGTCATAGTGACGCCTGGGAGCAGGTCTTCATCCCAGGGTTCCTTACTGATTTTATAGGAAAAATTGCAGTGATTTTAACAACTGTTTATAAAGCTATTAAGATGGGCTAGCTAAGAGTAAATGAAACAGGAATCTTTGAAACCATTTTAAAAACCACTCTTATCGCTGAGATGAGTTCTAGCAAAGACCTGTTTCCACTGAAATCAAGGAGAATTATCTGCCACTAGGTCAAAGGAGAGCTGATTTAAAGAGAAGTTATCTATGTCAGTCCATCTTCTCCTGCTGCCTGTCAGACATCCCAGTGGTGCCAAGGGACCTATCTGACCCCGGGTAATATCTTATCTCTTGCAAAGTCCCTGCACAGCAACGCAGATGGTGGGGCAGGAGTAGGAAGTCTCTTCTGAGCAGACCTGCCCATCTCTGCTAGCAGAAAAGGTTTTGAGCAAATGTGCGTTCACTTACATACCTTCCAGCAGCAGTAACCATCATCTCATTCTATAACCAAACTCCAAATAGGGAGTTTAAATGGTGTTGATTTCTGCGGTGTCTTATTTGTTAAAATCAAAGTATCTCTGGTATCATTTTGGTGGTCACAGATTCCTTGGAGGGGATGAGGCGTGCCTACTGCCCACTTGCTACTTGCTGCTTGCCAGTCTATCAAAGGTAACTGGAATGATGATTCTCTGAATTGGTCTGTAACTTGCCAGCTGCAGGTACTGCAGTCTAAAAGTGCATGAGGTTGAAATGACAGAGGAGCACAGAGAGAAACTAATCCTGGTGGTATAAAAGCAGTTTCCTATAATTTCAGTTTAAAAACTTAAATGAGCAAGTTAAAAATTTCTATGTAGAAAAGAGGCATCACCTTGAGATCAGTTTATGACCTTATTTACACCATTAGCACCCTGTCACTGGTGTCAGCTCTCCGGGATTTGTACCAGTTCCAGGAGAGCTCACTCTTCCACATGTATGCTGAGCAGCTGGTTGTGAGGTCCCTCAATGGTGACAGTGGCCTGCTTCTGGCCCTGGGGTTCACAGCTAGAACACACACGGACCCGCACACCTCTGTGTGCATATCAGCCTTGACCCCTCAGTGCTGGCTGCTTGTTGCTGTCTCAACCAATGGCTTTGCCAGGTCCATCCGTCCTCAAAGTCCTCAAAGATCTGGTGCCCCACTTCTTGTGTGGTTGCTTTGGGTGTTGGCCAAAACCACAGATATCTTTACAAGGGCAGGAAGCTAAGCAACTTAACTTCTTTAAGAAGTTAAGGCTCTTTATTGAGTTGATCGGTCTAGCCACCCACATGCCAAAAGACCCACTTGTGATGCGCTGTTCTACCTCATTTTCCTTAGCTCCAACCCTACTTCTGTGCAATGTCCTTTCCTCACCGTCAGCCACAGTCCCCTGATGACACCTACTACTATGCTCCCTTGTCCAATGAGCTGCTCACCCAGGATTTCCTTCAAACTGCCTTACACAGTATTGCCTGAAAAGGTGACACTGATATCACCAGAGATAAGTTTCCACTGCAAAATTCTGACCTCCAAATGAGTTTAAAATTTCTTCTTTCTCTGCTGCTGTCTCAGTGACTGTGCAAATTGTGACTAAAGCAATAATTGACAGGTTTTGGCAAGTGCAGCTTTTAGGTAACTGTTGAGGACATTGATGCCCAGAATAACTATATAAAACAGTAAATATAAAATGGTTTAAAGAGGAATTGAATGAGTCACACTTATCTTTCATATGAAGAGATGAAAAATATCCATTTTTGCAGACTTTTTCCATCTTACAGAGAGGGAACATGCAGATCCTTGCATGTCATATTCTGCCATCAGTTAGTAGGGAAATAAGCTGTCTTCAGTGGGGATATGCGAGTATAACTGAGGGCAGTATTTAGGCCTATATCTCCAATCTCACTGAAAAATGTATTAATTTAAAAATAAAACAAGGCTCTGGGAATTTTTCAGCATCCTATTAATTAATTTCAAATGTTCCATTAGTTTGATGGAAGAAAGGCCATACACTATAATCATCTGCCAGCTGGTGACTCGTGATTTTGAAGTAGATTTAGGGACACAGTCTCAGCCTCTGGCTCCTTTGCTTTACTAAGCAACCACAGAGTCTAAAGTGCCCTCCAAAGACCCTCACACATATTGGCTTGGATTTTCTCCACCAGTTTCCCTCTCCTGTCCTCAACTCTCAATGGAAAGGGCACAGCAGATCTCCTACTCCAGCACTGGGTAAGTATGGCAAAACATATCTTTTAAGAAAGTCCATAGTCTGCTGTAAACAACGTCAGGCTGCTTTGGCCCCAGGAAAGGTCAGTCATGGGAAAAGAGGACAACAGGTCTTCTGTGTCTGCTCAGCTGCCCAGATCACCTCTTCATTTGTCTGGGGAGCCAATCCCACAAGGATTTCTTCCAAAGTGGCACTCTGAGAATAGCATTGCTGGCTGCCAGGTTTATCACATCCTACTGGCTCACAGAGCAATTTGCTTGGTGTCCAAATAAAATCTTGTCTTCCCTCAGTCCTGGTCTTGAAGACTCAAGTGAATTTGACAGCTAGTCTCAGCTCTTTTTCCTTTGATCTGGTAATGACATGTAAAAGTGGAAATTCAAAAGTTTCCACAGAAATGCCTTCTTACATATTTTACTTTTCTCCTTCATTTAGAGACATAGCCAAACATGGCAGTTTACTGAAAAGCTGACTGTATCCCAGGAGTTGCCAACACCAGGGACCAGCACTTTGTAGATGCATGGACAAAGGAGGACAGATCTGTGGCTGATGCTGCTCCCCACCCTACTCCTGCTGAAACCAATAGCCAAACAACTGCCATGTCACAACCAGCACTGGGAGAAGAGTGGGACTGTTGGGATGCAGACCTGAGATGAACTGACACTGGCGGTAGCATATGAGACATACAGCGGCAAAAGGTAGTGGCAGCCTTCTCCTCATCTGTTGTTACCAGTTTGCTAGTCGTGTTCATCATGGGGGGTATGCTTTCTCTGAGCTGCCATTTCTGGCTGGCATGCCTGTAGAAGCCCTTGTTATTCTTTGAATCCCTTGCCAAGTTCAGCTCCAGCTGCACCTTGGCCTTCCTGACCCCATCCCTATACAACTGGGCAATGTACCTATACTGTTTCCAGGGTACCTGTCCCTGCTTCCAATGCCTGTGCATTTCCTTCTTGCCCTTTAGTTTGACCAGCAGGTCTTGACTCTTGTCCTCCTTTATTGATTTCTTACACTTGGGGATCAAGAGATCTTGTGCTCTGTGGAAAGTGTCCTTAAAGATCTGCCAGCTCTGTTCTGCTCCCTTGTCCCTGAGGGCAGTTTCCCAGGGGGTCCTATTGACTAGTTCCTTGAACAGCTGGAATTTTGCTTTCCTAAAATTCAGGGTCCTGACTTTACTCTTCACCTGTCCCATATCCCTCAGGACTGCAGACTCCACCACTGCATGATCACTACAGCCCAGGCTGCCTCCAATCTTGATGTCACCTATTAGCTCATCTATTAGCCCTTCTGGTAGGGCTGCCTATTACCTGGCTCTAAGAACTTATCCTCAATGCATTCCAGGAGTATCCTGGATTGCCTACAGCTCACTGTGCTAGTTTTCCAGTAGATGTTGGGGTGGCTGAAGTCCACCAGCAGGAAGAGAGCCTGCAAGCACAATGCCTCCTGTAGGAAGAGTAAGAAGGCTTTGTCAATAGGTTCCCCCTGATCAGGCAGCCTGTAGTAAACACCAGCCACAAAGTTCCCTTTGTTGCCTTGGTCTCTAGTTCTTACCCACTGGTTTTCAACCTGCCTGTGGCTGTTCTTCAGAGACAGCTCTTCACAGTCTATTCATTTCTTGACATAGAGGGCAATCCTCCACCCCTCCTTCCTTGCCTGTCCGTTCTGAACAGCCTGTAGCCTTCGATAGCTGCAGTCCGGTCATGGGATTTGTCCCACCAAGTTTCAGTAATGGCAACTAGGTCATTGCTTTCTAGCAGCACAGTGGCTGCCAGCTCCTCTTGTTTGTTGCCCATGCTGTGTGCATTGCTGTAGAGGCACTTCAGCTGGGCTGTTGGCCATGTTACCTCTTCAGAGGAACACACGTTAATTCTTCTGAGGTATTTCACCAGTGTTCCCCTGTTGATTCCTATTACCTCAGGAGCCGCTGGCTCCTGTTCTAAAATAGAGCATCTTTACCCAAATGTCACCATTATCTAAGATATATTAGATACATCTTGGCAAATCTTTGCAATTAAGAGGTTAAGATAGGCTGTACCCCTAAAAATTAAGAATGCCTTAGATATAGCTCAGCTTTCCAGACAAAGATGACTTCTGACTGCCAGCCACAAACTAGCAACATTTACCTCTAGGTTCAGGAGTTTTCAAGTCACCAGCTATGGATGCCCACTTAGTTTAATGAGTTATACAGACAGCACAGAGCCAGTTTAGTGACACCCCACTGTCACTCAATAAATACAAAAACCCTAATTTTTTTTACATTTATCTTTAAAATACCTGCTTAATCAATAACAGTGAACATAGTGACTACCTACAGAATTACATTGGAGTCCATTTATTTTAACACTTGTCAGCTAACTCTGAAACAATATCACCAAACCCAATTCATCCAGTATATATGTATACCTCACTTAGGCAGCTTGATAAGACAATGGGCAGGAGAGAAAGAGGTGTACCCGTTTCACTAAGTAAGACCCATTAAATAATGAAGATACCTGCTTGTCATGGTTTTAGCTGGCATAGAGTTAAACTTTCTTCACTGTAGCTGGTATAGTGCTGCGTTTTGGACTTAGTACGAAAATAATGTTGATGTTTTAGTTGTGGCTAGGTAGTGCTTACACTAGTCAAGGACTTTTGCAGCTTCCCATG
>WEKW01009832.1:1080-13886 GCA_013389905.1 Sula dactylatra
ACTGCAGTAAATACTGCAATATCTCTATCTACAGAGACTGAGATCAAAGTGTTGCTTAAGGACTGAGACACATTTTTTCTACATTTAATACAATTTGTGAGATCTAATCTTCATGTTCTATTACAAATATTTAGTCTACAAAAGAACAAAATTAGCATGAGAAAAGCTGCTTGCAGTAGTCTCTATGTGAAATTTTCAATTGCATATTAGTAAAACAGGATATAAGAAGAGGAGTTCACCCTTCCGTCCTTTATATCCTAATTTACAAGTGTGATGCACAAAACATCAGAACAAGAGATATACATTATTATATATGCATAAAAATGTACCCACTTTGTAAATCTTGCCATTTGCGTCTTTAGAAGTAGAAGACCTGCTGTTCATCAGGATGGTAAGGAAAAATAAAATAATGGAACTACATCATGTCAGTGATAAGCTCTACAGTAATTCTCTGAAAATAAATCAGTAGTAAGGCAAAAATAGTAAAAAAAAATCTTGGTGTACATGTAGTGGATATGTATGTCACTGTATCAGTATATTTGTTTCTTTACTTCTCTCAACATTTTTGGCCTTTAAATCTCAAATTTATTTTAGAATAATGACAGTACTTCTCATTGTGTTACATTTTGTGTTAAGCTCAACACTCACAGGATGTATTAAATTTGAGCTTGGCTGTCAGTTAAAACTTTCCAATGGATTAAGTATGGAGTTATAAGTATAAGCATTGAATAAATACTGAGACATTTAGCTCAGCTTGAAGTGGTGACAGAGCAAGTTCACTGTCAAAGCCTCTGTTCTTCAAACCCATGCACTGCAAGAGAAAAAAAGTAGGGATTTGTGGATCACCCTTTTAGTTATATATACATGTGAACATTAACGTGTAAATACATTCAAAAATATAATTTAAGTGTGCAATTTTTTTTCACTAAAGGCCTAAAATCCTGAGCCCTGGACTCTTGCACCTGTTTAGTTTGTTCTGGGCCTGAAGGGAGTAGCCCAGATTATCACACATCATTTTTCTTAGTGTAAAACATAAATGAATATCTTAAATCCTGTACTGGAATTTTTAAAATTTTTCATATGGAACATTGGCCATATAATGTATAAACAGTGCCAAATAACTCCATCATACTCAAAGTTAATTGTTGGATACTATGTACACACCAGCAAGTGTCAGTCTGCATCAGGTGCCTCACTCCTATGGAAATGTACATTTTTGAAGTCAAGATGAAAGGATATTCATAACACAACCGTGTTTCACATTTTTCTTTCTCAATAACACATTAGAAAGCTTGTGGTCTGCAAGTTCAATATTATCTGCAGTACCAAAAGCAAGATCTTTGAAAGCATTTTTATTTACTATAGAGATAACATCTAGTGTCAGCTCAGTTTCACTGTTGCTTTGCTTTTGCACTTTTAGAAGAAATTCAGTGAGAATCTTCAGTATTCTACAGCATATATTTTCCCTACCTCAGTTTAATTGTATTACACTGACAGCAAGATCTCAACTGTGGGATAGGGAGCTGTGAATGTTGAGTTTCATTGTGCTAGAAATCCTAATTTAAGCTCAGTTTCATTGTTGGTTTACCTTATCAAAATGCTCTCCAGCAAGCTGAGCTGACGAGATAATGCAGAATGGAATATTTGTTATCACCTGCCAAGTACATAAACACAGAACAAAAGTAAATAACTGTCATCCCAAAATTAACATACTCTTCCCTAAAGAACTGCTGTTCATAATAATCTAATTAATTCAATAAAGGTATGACTGGGTATATTCAATAGAGGAGACTGCTTGGTTATTTTGTCCTCTTATAAAGAAAGATGTGGAGGGGAAGTAATTGCAGTGGTAACACTTCTGAAAATTCCTAAAATCCTGTTTTGAAATTATTGGAATTTTAGCTGTCATATCACTTAAATCTTTATTTATATATTTAAAACATAAACCTATTAATATAATTTTTATACAATGTGTGCTTTATTAACTTTATTAGCAACATTAGCGTGCTACATATTACATCATCTTAACATAATGAATAAGACAACTCTGAAACTGATAACAGCATGATCATTTGTTTAAAACAGCACATAATTTTTCAGAACGATGTAGACAACATATTTGTTTTGTTTTGTTTTGTTTTGTTGTGTTTTCCTTGAATTGCCCAAGAAGTCATTAAGGTGATTGCTTACTTATCTGGGGCTCAGTATTACTCCCTCAAAGCCAGCACAATTTTGGCATTGACTGATGCGTGAGTATGACTGATTCTTACAGTACTGATAGAGTGCAGATTGCTTATCATATATTTATGCTTTTTATACAGTAAGAATGAAGATAAATATCTAAATTTTCACTTTTAGATTTTGAAAAAATAACTTTTAAAATGTTATATGCTTTTCTCTGAATTAGCTGCAGCTACACTGTCATAGAATCATAAAATCATAGAATCATTAAGGTTGGAAAACACCTCTAGGATCATCAAGTCCAACCTTCAACACAACACTACCATGCCTCCTGAACCATGCCCTGAACTGCCACATCTACACATTTTTTTTGAACACCTCCAGGGATGCTGACTCCACCACCTCTCTGGGCAGCCTGTTCCAATGCCTGACCACTCTTTCAGTAGAGAAGTTTTTCCTAATATCCAATCTAAACCTCCCCTGACGCAGCTTGAGGCCATTTCCTCTCTTCATATCACTAGTGACTTGGGAGAAGAGACCAAATTCACCTTGCTACGACGTAGTTGTAGAGAGCAATAAGGTCTCCCTTCAGCCTCCTCTTCTCCAGACTAAACAACCCCAGTTCCCTCAGCCACTCCTCATAAGACCTGCTCTCCAGATCCTTCACCAGCTTCGTTGCCCTTCTCTGAACATGCTCCATTAGCTCAATGTCTTTCTTGTAGTGAGAGTGTAATGGACTAGAGACTTGTCTCAACATTGCTGTCGGAATGGCTTGACTGCCAGGGCGTCACCACGACGACAACTGAGGAGGTTCCACCCAACAGGAACATGTATATGGCTATATCTTGCTGTCTCGGAACACATAGGCCCAGCCCTCTGCACGTGGGCCTGGCCCCAGGGTCATCTTGCAACGGACTGGCCCCAGGGTCATCTTGCAACACAAGGGAGGGGGGCTTGGACCCCCCTGGGATATTCTGGAACCATCGAGCACCCTCCGGTGATGATACTGCGCATGCGCCTCACTGAGTGGGAGGTATGCAAACCACTATAAAAGGCAGAAGCAGCGGAGACCAGGGGGAATGCTCCCCCGCACTGGACTGAAGGGACATCGGACTGACGGGATGCCGCAGATCCATGGTGGTAGCTATTGTAACTCTATCTCTTTCTCTCTCTTTTCCTTTCTTTCCCTCTTTCCCTCCTTCTCTCTTGCGTACTTGTTGGCGGCCAAATAAAGCGACTTGGCACTTGACTCCGTTTTGAGTCTTAATTCTGTTCCCGAGAATACAACAAACCTGGTCACGATAACACATCCAATTGAACATCACTCAGAAGTTAAGCCCAGCCACCCCTAGCCACCCAGAATTATCTGAGGTTGGTTAGAAAGCAAGGGGGCTCAGCTTCTGCCAAGTTCTGCAACCCAGCAGTGGATCGTGACACAGGGGCCCAAAACTGAACACAGTATTCAAGGTGTGGCCTCACCAGTGCCAAGTACAGGGATATGGACACTTCCCTGCTCCTACCGGCCACACTATTCCTGTTACAAGCCTGGATGATGTTGGCCTTCTTGGCTGCCTGGGCACACCGCTGGCTCATATTCAGCTGGCTGTCAACCAACACGCCTAGGTCCTTGTCTGCTGGGCAGATTTCCAGCCACTCTCCCCCAAGCCTGTAGAGTTGCATGAGGTTGTTGTGACTGAAGTGCAAGACCAGTACTTGGCCTGTTAAACCTCATAAAATTAACCTTGGCCCATCGATCCAGCCTGTCCAGATCTCTCTGCAGAGCTTTCCTACCCTCAAGCAGATTGACACTCCTGCCCAACTTGGTGTCATCTGCAAACTTACTGAGGGTGCACTCAGTCCCCTCATCCAGATCATTGATAAACATATTAAACAAGACTGGCTTCAACACTGAGCATTGGGGAACACCGCTTGTGACCGGCCTCCGACTGGATTTAACTCCATTTACCACAGTCTTTGGGCCCAGCCACCCAGCCAGTTTTTACCCAGTGAAGGGTACACCTGTCTAAGCCATGAGCCGCCAGCTTCTTTAGGAGAGTGCTGCGGGAGGCAGTGTCAAAGACCTTGCTGAAGTCTAGGTAGACAACATCCACAGCCTTTCCCTCATCCACTATGCGTATCACCTTTCCACAAAAGTAGATCAGGTTGGTCAGGCAGGACCTGCCTTTCATGAAGCCATGCTGGCTGGGCCTGATCCCCTCTTTGTCCTACACTTGCCCAGTGAGCTCACTCAGGACATATTGGTCCATAATCTTCCATGGTCCCATGGCTGACAGGCCTGTAGTTCCACGGATCCTCCTTCTCGCCCTTCTGGTAGATGGGCGTCACATTGGCAAGCCTNGGGAGGCAGTGTCAAAGACCTTGCTGAAGTCTAGGTAGACAACATCCACAGCCTTTCCCTCATCCACTATGCGTATCACCTTTCCACAAAAGTAGATCAGGTTGGTCAGGCAGGACCTGCCTTTCATGAAGCCATGCTGGCTGGGCCTGATCCCCTCTTTGTCCTACACTTGCCCAGTGAGCTCACTCAGGACATATTGGTCCATAATCTTCCATGGTCCCATGGCTGACAGGCCTGTAGTTCCACGGATCCTCCTTCTCGCCCTTCTGGTAGATGGGCGTCACATTGGCAAGCCTCGATTCATCTGGGACCTCCCTGGTTAACCAGGACTGCTGATAAATGATGGAGAGTGGCTTGGCAAGCTCCTTTGCCAGCTCCCTCAGTACTCTCGGGTGGATCCCATCCGGCCCCATAGACTTGTGAGTGTCCAGGCAGCTCAGCAGGTCATAAACTGCTTCCTCCTGGATTATGGGGGGGCTTGTTCTGCTTCCTGTCCTTGCCTTCCAGCTTTGGAGGCTCAATAACCTGGGGATAACTGGTCTGGCTGTTAAGGACTGAGGCAAAGAAGGCATTAAGTACCGCAGCCTTCTTATCATCCTCAGTGGCAATGTTCCCCTCCATGTCCAATAGAGGATGGAGATTCTCTTTGGTTGTCTTTTTGTTGTTAATATATTTGTAAAAGCATTTTTTTGTTATCCCTTAGAACAGTTGCCAGATTGAGTTCTAGCTGGGCTTTTGCTTGTCTAATTTTCTCTCTGCAAGACCTAACGAGGTCTCTGTATTTTTCTTGAGATGCCTGCCCCTTCTTCCAAAAGTGGTAAACTCTCCTTTTTTTCTGAGTGGCAGCAAAAGCTCCCTGTTGAGCCAGGCCAGTCGTCTTCCCCACTGGTTCGTCTTGCAGCACATGGGGACAGCCTGCTCCTGGGCCTTCAAGACCTCCTTCTTGAAGAAAGCCCAGCCTTCCTGGACTCCTTTGCCGTTCAGGACTTCCTACCAAGGCACGCTCCCAGCCGGTTCCCTGAACAGGCCAAAGTCTGCCTTCCGGAAGTCCATGGTAGTGGTTTTGCTGACCCCCCTTCTTACTTTGCCAAGAACTGAGAACTCAATCATATCGTGGGCGCTAAGCCCAAGACGGCCTCCGACCACCATGTCTCCCACCAGACCTTCTCTTTGAACAGCAGGTCAAGCGAGGCAACTCCTCTGCTAGGCTTACTTACCATCTGTGTCAGGAAGTTATCTTCCACACACTCCAGACACCTCCTAGACTGTTTCTTCTCTGCTGTGTTGCATTTCCAGCAGACATCTGGTAGATTAGAGTCCCCCACCGGAACAAGGGCAACCGATTGTGATACTTTTGCTAGCTGCTTGTAAAATGCTTTGTCTACCTCTTCATCCTGGTTGGGTGGTCTCTAACAGACCCCTAGCAGGATATCTGCCTTGTTAGCCTTCCCCCTCATCCTTACCCATAAGCACTCAACCTTATCATCACAATTGTTAAGCTCTATGCAATCAAAACACTCCCTAACATATAGAGCCACCCCACCACCTCTCTTTCCTTGCCTATCTCTTCTGAAGCTGTTATATTGTCAAGTTTTAAAACTGCAGAGTTAAATTTGCACAGGTAGAATGGACTCTTAATAAAGTAGAAAATTTGGGCTGAAACCTCAGTAATGTTTTCATTATGTCAGTAAAGATCTGCTGCATTTCTATCTCTGTTCCCATGGATTATGTTTAAACTACTGCAGAGGAAGAATTTCTAAGCACAGGGAAGCATCTGAAATTAAACATGATGAATTTCATAAACCCAAGCTAAAATTTCTATTAACATAAATACATGGCCTCTCATTTTAACAAAAAAAAAGGAAACAAAGCCAGGTGTGGGTGCTGGTTTTGGAAATAAAGACACTAAAGGGAATATATTAAGCTGAAGTCTGGACATCTTAGGAACATGCTAGACAACTTTTTGTTTAAGTTCTCTCACAGGTGAAGAACATTAGAGTGTGCAATGAACAAATTGCTTTAAATGTCACTACATATGCTAGACATTCTTACTTTATAATTATTTGGATTTATTTCTGCTGAACTTGCTTTTTCTGTGGCCACACCTGTTTTACAATTGTTAAATAATTTGGTGGGATTCATATATATGTATGTTGTGTATTGATATATTATTTTTATAAGCTCTACAATAGATGTGTAGATAAATGTTGACATTATATGGCAAATCTTCCTAACTCTCTTATCTGTTTTTATCTGTCTATGAAACTAGTCACTGATTGCAAGATCAGACACTCCACATAGAACCACAGACCTCTGATAACCTTATTGTGTTTGCACATCTTGTCAGATGTCAGCTGAGCTAAAAAACTGTTCACATATATACACTTACACAGAAAACTAGCATTTAACACGTGCTGAGAGAGTAGTGTAATGCCACTGTTGTACAGTAGATTGAAAGTAACCCGTAAGTATTTGCACGTGTTTAGGTCCTTAATTAAAACAACATAGAAAAAAAAATCCCTCAGTGATAGTAATTTTAATGTCTTCATCATGTTTTCAAAAGTAAACTTTTAAGTGTCTTTAAATGCTCATTTATAAGAATTTAAGAATTAATTGTTGTACTTTCATAGATATTCAGTGGAGGCATCTTTGGTTGCAACTGAGAACTAAATAGCTCTACTGCTGTTGCTGCTGCTGCTGCTACTACTGCTACTATTACTACTGCTACAAAAATCACTATATTCCAATTCTTTAGACTTGAATCAATTCTTAGTGTTTTGATCAATAAGCCATATTCTTTGCCCATTCCTTCCCTGGTGCATGTTTACTTGAAGAGTGCAGTCCAGCTAGGGTGACCTAGGAAGGCTGGAAAAGAAAAAAAGGAAACTTATCAACTCTGAAACACAGGAAGTATCTAAGCAGGTATTCTCAAAGGCTGGTTTGAATTTAGGGAGCCTGTCTCCATTAGTAGTGGAGATAGATAGACAAAGAACAGAGGCCTTAGTTGGCTGGATTTGACCTTTGCAATTCTTTCAATAATTATTCAGACAATGCTGAATAAACTCTGTCAAACTCTGCAAATATAAGCCTTTCAGTGCCTAAACCCTTTAGGTATCTCCATACTTAAGTAACTAACTATATGGTGATTTAATCTAAACTTTAGGAAGCAAAAGTAGCATTAGACACCTGCATGACTTTGTGGATTTAGTGTCCTGGGTCTGCCTCTGGTCTTCATGATTCAAACAACCCTAAGCTATACAACTACCTGAATGAGAAGCTGCTGCTTGTAAAGCTCGGAAAACATGAAATATAAAAGCAATCAGTGCTTTTCAGTGATGCCTCCACTTCCTGCCTCTCTCTTGGTTTAGCTTGTTTGAAAGATGCCAAGTAGGATCCTTAGACTTACTTATTTGAAATCTATAACACAGTCACTGGCCCTTCTTGGAACAGATTTAGGACAATGTCAAGACCTCGACAATCATACGCTTGAAATCTTCCTGCTTTTAATAAACTCAGTGTAAAATCTTGCCCAGATATTGCTTAAGCTGAGTAGGACAAACTTTTGCTGTGGTGGGTTAACCCTGACTGGCATCCAGGTGACCACCAAGCTGCTCTATCACTCCCCCTCCTCAAATGGACAGGGGAGAGAAAATGTGACAAAAGGCTCATGGGTCAAGATAAAGAAAGGGAGAGATCACTCAGCAATTACCATTGCATGCAAAACAGACTTGACTTTGGGGCAAAACAGACTCAACTTTGGGGAAATTAATTTAGTGCATTACCAATCAAATCAGATTAGGATAATAAAAAATAAAACCAAATCTTAAAAACACCTTCCCCCTACCCCTCTCTTCTTCCCAGGCTCGACTTCACTCGTGAATTCTCTACTTCCTCCCCACAAGTGGCACAGTGGGATGAAGAATGGGGATTGAGGTCAGTTCACCACATGTTGTCTCTGACACTCTTTCCACTTCACACTCTTCCCCTGCTCCATCGTGGGAGACAGTCATCCATGAACTTCTCCAGTGTGGGTCCTTTCCATGGGGTTCAGTCTTTCAGGAATGGACTGCTCCAGCACGGGTCACCCCCAGGGTCAGAGGTCCTGCTAGACCTGCTCAAGTGTGGGCTCCTCTCCATGGTGCCACTGGTTCTGCCAGAAGCCTGCTCCTGTGCAGGCTCTCCACGGGCTCACAGTTTCCTAAGGGCATATCCACCTCCTCCAGTGTGGGGTCCTCCATGGGCTGCAGGTGGATATCTGCTCCACTCTTAACCTCCCTGGGCTGCAGGGTTATAGCCTGATTCACCATGGTCTTTACCACAGGCTGCAGGGGAATCTCTGCTCTAGCACCTGGAGCACCTCCTCCCTCTCCTTCTTCACTGACCTTGGTGTCTGCAAGGTTGTTTTACAGTTTTTTCCCCCTTCTTAAATATGTTATGACAGAGATGCTACCACCGTCATTGATGGACTCAGCAGTGGGTCCATCTTTGAGCCGGCTGGCATTGGACCTATCGGATATAGGGGAAGCTTTTAGCAGCTTTTCACAGAAGCCACCCCTGTAGCTCCCCACTACTAAAACCTTACCACGCAAACCCAACATATTTGCTCATGAACAGAACTGATTAAGAAGTATTTGATGGCAATTTCTTTTATTTTTCTGAACAGAAAATACATCTCCAAATAATAAATGTTTTGTACTGAGGTAAAACTGAGAGTTGTTAACAAAATATTTGTTTTCATGCTGTATTAATTCAAAATTTGTTTCAAATAGGACATTGGCTGGTCACAATAAATCCAGGTTTTTACTATTGTGTCGGTTTAATACCAATACCAATACTATGTCAGCTGAAAGACACATTTGAGTATTGTACCTATTCTCCTAAATAGTCTCACTGGTCAGGATACAACTTCCATTATAAATTTCTCATATGCATCTTTCAAGTCAGGTAGCCATGACACATTATATGAAAAGCAATCTATTTGGGAATCCAAATTAGAAAATAGGAAATGGTGGCAAGAAAACAATTACCATGAGATTCACAGCTGTTCAGAGAGAAGCAGGCTAATGCTGTACAGGACTGACTATTTTCAAAAAGATGTTATTGTCAATTGCTCTTGAAAAAAATAATCTTGGAAAGGTGATATTTTATCTTTTCATCCAATGAAAACAAATATTGAAGCTTTCTGTGTGAAACAGTACAGAAATATAGTATGTTGTACTTATCAGATTTCTGAATGTGTATATCTGGAAAGGATGATCTGCACAATGTTGTACTTGGTTTGAGAATTAATGTATAATAATTGTAGTTTATTTTTATGTTTATATAAATTGTGTCTGGTATCCAGTGATTAAGATAATTAGGTAGTTGATTTACTGAAATTGGTTGTGCTGATGAGATATTATGAATAGCATCCTTTCTTAGTAAAGCAATTAATTTTAACAAGGTGAAAGAATCAAGAAACAGAAGGGCTTTATGATGAGTAGTAAACAGCAGCTGCTGCTACTTTTCGTATACTCTGGTTTTGCATTAGCTTTCTCTTTACACTAATTGAAATAAAATCTTTGCAAATTTCTGAATACTAATATGCAAATATTTTTTAAATTTTCAATTAAATATATAAAAACCAAAAATAGCATAATAGGACAAACTTACTGTAAATTATTTCTTTCTTCACTCTTTGTGAGGAGTGTAGTACTTTAGGGTCAAATTCTCCTAATGAGTGATAGTGGGGACAGAAGAAGGAAAGGACAACTAGAATGGAGAGAAATTACTGTTGATGAGAGGGAAAGAGGGATTGCACTAAAATATTCTAGAACTTTTACATTGACCTGATTTAGGTTTTATCTGCACACCTGGACAAATTTAATTAAAGCTGTTCTTTTCATGCTTTTCTTGATTCATTTGGTGTGTTTAACTCCCATTCTTTCTCACTACACTGAACTTCTGACTGCAGATTGACATTGAAATATGTAATGTACAAGGTACTAAACCGATTCAACTCCTTATGTAGGTTTCTTCATCTAAAAGTACATAGGCATTGTGAACCTATACAGAGTTTTAACTGGAATATAGATAAAACACCAATTATAGATATGCTTAAATGTGCATTTATGTATAAAATGGCCTTTTAAAATTGCCATTACTTCCTAAAGCATGTTTAGATGATTGCTGTTATCTGTTTACTAATTTTGTCAATGAGGTGACACACACAAGCTCACTGTGGGGAATCTTTACAATATCTTTCAAGTATTTTATGAGTCAGAGACTCTTATTTTCTGCTTCATGGTGTGTGTTAAGAACTACAATAACAATAATCTGGAGGTAATTACTGTCTCTAAATTACTTCAGCTGAGTTTCTCTGCAAATTTACACACTATATTCTCAAAGGCAGTGCACAGAATCCATTTCAGAGGGGGAAAAAACAACTTCTGAGAAATTAAAAGATTTTTTTTTGCTTATTTCACTTAAATGAAATCAATAGGCTAGACTTCTGAACAAGTTAAGTATTCTCCGCGTGTAAAACACATACAGTTATTCTGTGTGTACAAAAAAGGAGAATCCTTTGTAAATCCTGTGACATTCCATTTGCTTGGGTAACAACCCTGTTTTACCTGTTCACAGGTGTAACAAGTGCATCTGCAAAGCTCTATAAGTGAATGCTAACAAACCTATTTACAAATCTGTTTGAGTTTTCAAATAAGTAGTGACATATAAACAGCTAGGAGGAAATCTCTCTCTGGTAGAGCAAGAGTATATAGAACACACAAATTAGAGATTTGTCTAAGTAGTGATAGCAAGCTAATACTTCCATAAACAGCAGGTATTAGTTAGGAGTCTGTTCCTTTTATGACTAATCAAGGAACTTTTGAGAAATAGTGAAGAAACCATTTGTACTTCTCAACCCATAAAATGAAGTTAAAATACACCTCAGGAATGTCCTGGAGCCAAAGCGTAGAATTTAATCAGATCATCAATACTGCATTTAAGAAGAGAATCTGAAAACTAGGTAGACTTTGCACTGATTCACACACTTGTGGTCCTGTAAAGTCATTGTGTGAAATGAATCTGTGTAGATTAGATTTTAGAATCTTTAAATTACATTGACAAATGTGCACATTTCTCTCTGAATGTGTCATTTTGTCCATTTATTACATGGATATGAGACTCATTTTTGAGAACTTTAAAGACTAAGCAGATAAGTTTCAGGTACCTTTACATCTAAGTTTCAGTTCTGATCAGATGAGAGCTTCAAAAGTTAATCTCCCAGATAATCAGTTGTTATTTGTAACTATCCAATAAACCCCTACTATGGAAGAAGACTCAGTGGAGATGGGCAACAGCAATGTGCCCATGAAGCTCAGGGTGTGAATGATCATAGTTGTTGCAAAGAAAGCTGACTTGATCTCAAATCAAAGGCAACCAAAAAGGGTGGCCTTTATTTTAGATACATAGCTATGTCAGTTGGGTGGATCAATTGACTATATCACAGTTAAGTGGATAAACTGATGGTGTAAATGGTTTTCCCTGAATTCAATAAGAGTATGAATGTCTTCCTGAGTTAGCCAGACCAACATGGGGGAAGTGTACACATGGCTCAGTACAACACACTGAGCTAAAACTAAAACAACAAACAAAAGAATTTCAAAGAGAGCAATGGGCTTGAGTTGGTTTCAACCAATGTATTCTTTCCTGGCAACTGGGGATGCCCAGCATCATGACAGTAAGCATATTATAGAGACTGGCAATGGGAATCACATCGGTATTGTGATTGAACTGTGTATTGCAATTGCTGTAAGTATAACTTACATTTGTATTGTGTTGTCAGTATATTTTTTATCACTCTGCTAAATCAAAAATCCCATTTAACATCAAATATCTTGAAATAAGTAATTTGATATCAAACATTACACCCTTCACCCATAGAATTCTAGAAGAGCCTAGTCAGAGAGTATCAGACTGTGACATTATCGTGCTTTATTACCACTTTGAGAATACCAGNGAATACCAGTGTAATTATTTATGGAGGAAACTAAGTTCTTTTCTTCTTGAAGAAGTTCTTCAAGAGTTCTTCAATACACTTAAATTGCTAATTGGTGTTTAGTTCACAGTGTTTTCCTGAAAGAGGGTTCGTTTACCTGGTGTGCAAAATGCCAAACTACAAACAGAGCAGAGGTATTTTATTCATTTCTTATTTGCACAAAGATGGGTGCTAGGTGGTAACTCCATAAAGCTAGCATACAGCACAAAGAAACTACAAGGTATTTAT
>WEKW01009834.1:5951-30817 GCA_013389905.1 Sula dactylatra
CTGTCCTTTCCTTTCTGTCTCCTTTCCTTTCCTTTCCGTCTCCTTCCTTCCCCTTCCTCTTCCCCTTTCCCCTTTCCCCTTTCCCCTTTCCCCTTTCCTCTTTACCCTTCTCCTTCCCCTTTCTCCTTCCCTTTTCCCTTTCCCTTTTTTATTCCTTCCTTCCCACTTTATAGGTTACCACAAAAAACCCTTATCCCCTGTTCAGATTACTAAGGAAGACTCTAACTGCATCCGCATAAAGTGTCCTTCAAAAGGGGGTGACAATCAATGACAAAAAATTAGCCAGAAGCCGAGCACAGTCCAGCAATGGTTTGTTTAGTCTAAGGGATTAATTATTCAACAGTTGCAGTCATGATGAGAATGTGCACACCAGACTAAAACTGGCACAAAGGTTAATTGGTATCTAAGGACTGTCTCTAGTCATCTGATACTGTTAAGTAGCGTGGTTACTATTTTAGTACATTTCTGGACTTTAAAAAGAACCCACAAAAGAATCTTAAGTCACACGTGCGGAGGTGAAGACATGATTTCTTGGCATGAGTTCGGGAAATTGGTACCCAGCATCAGCTTACCCAGCGAGAAGGAAGAGGGAAAGCTTTGTGTGCTTGCTACAGTTGAAAAATGGATTCCCCATTGCTGCTGGGTTAAGCCTTATGGGTGCTATTTAAACTTGGCATGTCATAAATCCAGTATCTACCATAGTATTTGCTCTCCATCCCATTTTATTTGTGACTGTGTGCAGAGAATTGCAGTGGTGCAAAGATGTGTCATTGCAGCCAAAACCAAGCAAGCCCCAAACTTTGCAAGGGATCTTCTTCGGTAGAAATGGTTATTTTGAAGGCAAGTTCACCCAAATCCTTTCGAAAATTTATTTCTGGGGAACTTGTGCCAAATGAGCAGCTCTAAAGTGCTCACATCCCAGATATGCCAGGAGAGAAAAGACTGGGAGAGGAAGCAGAGGTGCAGATCGGAGGCAGGCTAGGACTGGACCTCTGTCTCTGCCTTGGGATGGGCTCTGTCTAGTTGGCCATATAGTCTCCCATACATGATCCTGCAGATGCACACGCGCATATCCACGATGTGTCCATCCAACACTTGTGCTCTTCATCTCTGTTTCTTATATACAGGTACATGTAAAAAAAAATTATGTGCTTGTGCATCTGTTTGTCTACCTCATATGTACAGACCGAATATAGATCTACTGCAGTCATATTAAAGAGACATGCAATGTTTCTACAGCGATATGCTACTGTGTGATACATCTCAGAAGAGAAGGGATGAAATTTAGGTTTGGATCTGCTGGTGACAGGTCAGAAAATACCTTTGGAATGCTCTCAGAGCTCCTAAAGACTGCCAGAACCACAGTGGCTGGCAAAATACAGATTGTGTAAAAACGCTGCACAGGTATCAGAGACTTCAAGGTTGACGTGATGAACCATCAGTAATTATCAGAGCAGCAGGGCAAGCCAGCACATCCTGCTGTGCTTGCAAATGACCCCAGCTTCATATTCCCGGTTGACTGTTAGGAGGTTTTGGTTCTAGTTCTGGTTCAGAAGACCTTCCTGGCCTGTGATGTCCAAGGAATGGTCTCTCCTCTCTGCTCCCTGCTCTAGAAACTGGGATATTAACCCCCTGGCTGTAGCCTCTTGCATGCAGGGAAATGTCTACAAAGACCCTAGTGGAGAAGCAGGTGATCCCAATTCAGATTGCAAGCCACGTGCAAACACCTGGCTGTGCCACAGCCACTGCAGCCATAACATCTAAGCGTGTGTACGGCAAATCTTTGGCAAGCCAAAAACACCCAATGGATACGGAGATTTTTGATTCTTTTCAGGGCTAGGAACTGGAGTTATTCTGAGTGTCTTATGATATAAAGACCTTTGGAAAAGGAAACTAAGCACTCATAGACTAACTGTGGCTTCCCTGAAAAACAGAGAAGCAGAAGAGATTGGGAGCTGTGTACAAGAACGTAGGCTGAGCAAGCAGGAGGAGGGACATAGGTAATTTCTTTGGGGAAGAGAAACTGAGTCCCAGACTTGTAAAGGAGATTAACAATACATGCTGGAGAGACCAGAACAATAAATTGCAAAAGCAGTAACTTAGACTTGGGCAACAGCTCCGAGATGGGAGCAACATCCAAGAGCTGCCAATGACACAAAGGAAAGAAGAAGCCATCTCGCTGCCTCGCTACCTGGTAGGATCCAACAGCAGCATCGCCTTGCCCGAGTGAGTGCAAGGAGGTGCCCAGCATTCACCCATAACCCTTCCTGTGGGGTTTATAAATCAGGAGCTGGCTCCTGGCTGACACCTGACATTCAGGGTCTCCACCTGAGAGCATTTGCTGACTTTATTTTCCTCCCCGCTTAGGCAGGCTCCTCTTTCCCATGCCAGACCACCAAAGCATCGCTTGTCGGGATGAAATGGCAGCAGCAACATGAATTTGGGATGCGAGAGCGTGGTGAGATGAGCCAGGGTGTTCAGGAATTTAGAGAGATGCTGTTTGCTGTTTTCTAAGTTCTGGTGATGCAGAAATGATCATGTCCTCTGTCACAGAAATGGGGAAGTAAAACAGTGAGTGTCAAGCAAGAAGAAATTATATTTAATGAAATTGGATTCGGAAATGTTTTCATTCCAGCTACTTTAAAACACCACTGGCATCAAAACTGAGGAACTGCCAAGGAGATAATCTTTCCTTCTGCTGTGGTTGCTTTTCTCTCCCCTCCCCTTTTTTCTCGAACACATTTTGGCAAGTGATAAATCATGCAGTGGAAGAGTGCATGTGTCTTCTATTTGTCTTTAACATTGACCTCAGCCCTAGGCAGCCTCAAACAATAACCCCTTTCTCGGACCAGATTGTCTTCTGGGTTACCTTGGAGTTTCTGCACAGGGAGAGGAAGAACACTTTTATTGTGCATGAGCTCATAGGTCCTCATCTTGGAAACCACATAGACATTTTAAATTCGAATAGTGGGACTGAAGCATATGCCCCCATAGAAATCTAAGCTTTAGTGTGTTCCTAAATCAATTCGAAGGGACAAAGTTGGCCAGCTAATATTTTCAGTTATTGGCATTAAATATTATCATGATTTAAGAGAAAAACAACAACAGCAGCACTTTCAAATACTCTTCCTGCACCCACTCTGCACAGCTCCTGAGTTATTAAAAAACCAAACGGACTGTCCTAAAGAAAAGAAACAGAACACCTCTGGGTAAAAAAGGAGGCTATTTGCAGCATCTTTGGCATAGTAAAGTCAGGGTAACACACACAAATCCTGAATGATTTTGCAAAGGGAATAGCCATTGCTTCTGTGCGCTCATCTCCGACCGTCGATGAAACACCATGCCACCTCCTGTGGTGAACGTCACATCAACGTCCCATTTCCCACATCTGTTTTGTGTGTCAGAGCACCAGGCCGGATCCTGAGCTTTTTGGATGTTTGCAGTTCCCGTGACCATCCAGGGATGCGGATCCTCTCTTGGGCCCAGGATGAAGCTTTCCCGGTGTCGTGTCATGAATCCCCCAGCGAAGCCGTCAGGGATGAATCCCCTTCTCTAGCACTCGCAAAAATAATCCTATTTAGCTGCACTGTTGTCGAGGAAGAAATTGAAAAATCTTTTGTTGAACAAAGTACCTTTCACTTAAAAAATCCAGGCAAGATAAAATGACACGTGTGCTAATGATGTATTTTATGAACCACCATCTGTCTCGGGAAAGGTCAGAGAAAAATGGCAACCGCTGCTCAGGTGATTGGTGGTGGAGGGGGGAAAATGGCCTCATCTGAACGTGACAAGAAGCTTCAGTGACATCATATAAATGCCATAATTGGGAAGTGGTAAATTGAACAGGGCTGCCTTTGGAATTTGATGTGTCAATAAACAAGTTCAAGGTGACATGTTGGATCAATACGGCATGACAAGAATCATCCGACAAATTTACTGCAAAGTAATTGGGTGCAAAATGACTCAACTCAACCTTCACACTGCAGAAAATCAAACAAACAGGCAACCTACAGGCAACAGTTTGTATATGTCAGGTGCTGCTTAAGGTAGCTTGCGCAGTACTAATAGAGTTGTTTTAAAGGGAGACGGGGCGGGGGGGGGGATTATGTTATTATGAGTGTGACCTGAGGCATTGCTATAACCCTCTAGGCACCTTGACGGTGTATAAATAGAAAAACAAAACACACAATTGCTAGAGGTTGTCTTAAATATTAATATTTTTCTTCCTGTCTGTGTTGAGATGACAAATAAAATAAACTGGGAACACCATTTTTTTTCTCTTAGCACAAACAAGAGGCTTTTCTTCTAATAGGTTTCTTACCTCTCACTCCCCTTGTTTTTTGATAAAGGAAGGTGTAACAAGTCACTTCTATTAAAAAACTGTATTTGCCCACATTACACAGGGCTATTGAATGCAAATCTTTGGCTACCATTAGAATTAACTATCCCCACTTACTGGTAAACCTGTAAAGAGTCATTCACAGAAGTGTCTTCAGTGCATTAATTTGTTGACAGCAAATTTGACGCTTGATTTGTCCCCACTTGACAACCTTTAATCTTGAGTTTCTCCGAGGGAAAATTTGAGAGCTTATTTTTCTGAGAAATTTGGGCTCTCGCCAAGACTAAAAGAGAAGCCAGTATACTGACTGCACACTTTGGAAATGTCACGGAGATTGATTGTGTTTTAATTGTACATTCATTCTGGAGTGAGAAAAGAGAGAGAAGATGAGTGGAAAGCCACAGCCAAGGAGAAAGATGCCATTCACGTTGCATCCCCTCCCAGCTGGGCTGAGCTGTGGCAGAGACCACTTTTTTTGCTAGTGGTGGCTTTGTGAGTCCATTGAAATGATGGGAAAGTCTTACTCCTGCCCCATCCCTGACGCTGCTGGAGCACAGGGAGTCCGACCACACACCCCGGGGCCCGGCGATGGTACATCGGCATCGCTGACTCCAGCATCCACATAATTTACGGTAATCCGAAAATGCAGGAAAGCAGACAAACTCAGCAGCTGAGCTTTATTGATGGACTGATGCCACTGGATAAAGCAGTGTGCCGTATTGGTAAGCTTTGGGCACACTGAGAATTTAATGGATGTCAAAATTTGGACAGGGGAAAAATAGGAAGATTGAGATAGATGATTTGTGCCAGGAATGGGATTAGTGTGAAGAATTATGAGGGCAGTAGTTATGTTAAAAAACCCCATATATATATTATATAGAGATTTGCCCCTGGCTGCCATGCTGGGGTTCTCGTGTTCCCTCGGGCAGGGACGTCCCTGGAAGTGCTGCCCAGGGACAGGGGATGCGCAGCCTCTTCAAACACAGGAGGCTATTGAAATTGGCAATTACTGCCAAGACAACTGGGTTGTGTCTCATGCAAGAGATGAAACCCAACTGAACAAATCCCTAGTGGTCTGTCCTTTTGGGGGAAAAATATTTCTGAACGTGGTAAGTGACCTAAAGCTGAGGTGTGGAGCCAAGTGTGCAACGCCAGAAGGGCCAGGCCCCCCACTTCGTTTGCTGACCGTCTCAAGTTTATCCCGCTATGTAGTAGAAAGGGAAAAATACCCCTTTTTTATTCAACAGTGGTCTGGGATGCCCTTAGAGCCCAGTACACTGAAGATACCGGGTTTGCAAGCAGGCAGCTTTCCCCAGGCTTAAGGACAAGGCTATTTGCTAACCAGAGGATTTCTTTGTCTTCCAAGAATGATTTAAAAAATGAGCCAGAAAGTGGCAACCATCCTAACATGTAAGATTAGGCAGATCTTTCTGTAAACCTGGCATTTCTAGTGGGATATTTTCCTCCTCTCGCTCTGGCTGAATCACAGAGGAGTCACAGCAAAACATTATCACCGGACAGCCTCAGCTGGAGGAAGAAAGGTGACACAAACCAGCTTCTGGGGGGCTAAAATGAGTTCAAAAGTTTCAAAATAGATCTTGTGTCACTTCTTCAAAAGGTATCTTGAGGTGGCTTTACTGTTTGAGTTTTTTTTTTTTCTGGTTTAACACATTTTTTCCTTATTTTATTATATTGCATCAAAGCCAACTCTGGCAGTGGAGGGAATCCCCAGGGATAGTTTGAAAGCTGGAAAAGTAAAAATGCAAGGATTTTTTATTTCGAATTTTTTGGGAATCTTTGGATTATGAAATTGTTGTTAACATAACTCCAATGCTTTGTGTACTCTCGGTAGAAAAATTTCCTCTTGGTAAGGCTGAAAAAACCATGTTGCTCTGTTGCAACACATCTCTGTCATGTGAAACAACATGTTATTTCCAAAGCACAAAGGAAAGAAATAAGTTCCATTAGTGCTGCCAGACATTTTAGGTTTTTAAAGCTATATCTGTAGACATATATCTGCCTCTGTATCCTTCTTTGGAGCACCATGGACATCTGAAAAATCAACTCTACACCTGAGAGAGGACCCTGGGATGTTCATTTCCCATTAATTAAGGTGGGAATCAGATATCCAGTCTCTCAGGTTGCTGTGCAAACAACACCGTGAGGAGTCACACTTTGCAGGGCACAAATGGAGAGCTGACAGACTGGGGCACCCGTGTCCATCAAGGACACACATGACTCTACAATGTGTTACGACCTGAAGCGTGGTGGAAAAGCCCAAACCATAACTTCTTTGCATTAATTTTGCTGGATCTCTTATCCCCAAACTGAACTCAACTGATTTTCTGCCTCTGAATGATATTGATTTCCAGTGTTGCTCTAATTTATTCCTTATTGTCTTTGTTTACTTGTAATGATTATTTCTTTGTTAATTGATATTTCTCCTGTGTTCCTTAAAAGATTGATTGAAAACTGATTCAAATCAATGGTAAAACTGTCACTGATTTCTGCACCTTTTCGGGTTACAACTGTTATTTCCCCTCCGCTTTGAGTACACCAGAAGGGGAAAAAAGCCAAACAAAATAGTCTTTTAAACTGTATAGTTCTTTCTGGAAATATTCTGTATGTGTGGTGCCTTCCCTAAATCCTAAACACTTTGATTGTCTTTGGGTTATCAATCACACCAGTTATTTTCTCTTCTGACTTAAGAGGATTATTGGGACTGGATTTTGTACTTTGTCAGTATTACAGAGTGACACCTCCTCACTCGGGGCTGGGTTGCAGCCAGGCAGTGAGCCTGCCTGTCTTCTCTCTCACCGAAATCATCTGGAGCTGCTGCCGAGCTTGTGAAATCTGTGCCGTTGACAGTGTCCAGGAAACCTGTCCACCCCAGGGAGAAAATTCAAATTAAAGCCCCTGGGAGGTAGGGAAATGGCAAGAGGGACGGATTTCAACCTGAGGAGCAAGTGATAACACATGGTTTTCCTTTTTGGGATCCTGGCAGAAACCAAATGCCTGCAGCACAGCAGCTTTGATGTCACCTTAACTCATGCAAGTAGGATGAAAGCAAAAAGGTATTTCATTGTGTGTTGAACCGAGGAGTGAATTTGACCCCATTACTCCTCTGTAGAGGAGCTTGTGGGGCTGTTTTTTAAAGAAACGTTATTTTAAAGATTTCTCTGCTAGGTAGGTAAGCCCACATTTCCCTTCCAGTTGTCTCTTATCTTTTATGTACCGATAGGGATGTACCACAGATTTCTGCAGCCTTCTGACCAAGCCTTGCCTGTGGCAGAGGCATTGAGTGCTCTTTGGCTGTTGCATTTGGCCCCAGGTTGTTTCCCTCTCAAGTAAGCAGGAGCAGAAAAGGCACGGATGCGGCTGTCCGGGACTCTGGGAATATCTCCACGGGGCATCTTGCAACCCTCTAAATGCTCTTTCTCCTTCCAAGGTGGAGCAGAGCTGGGCTGCTCCTGAGCCCCTTTAAAGCTCCCACCGTGAGGGGGTTGGCAGTGTCCATCAGGTGCTTTCACCAAGAACTGATGGTGCCAAGCACGTCTGCAGGTCTGGTCCATCAGCGCAGGAGCCCCACTTACCTGGAACAAATATTGCAGCTTCTGCCATTTAAAAACATCCTGCCATGGCCAGGACTGCCATGTTAATTGAGATGCAATTGCCAGGCCCTGAAAGGCAGCAGGATATGGATACATTTTGTTTAGGGTTGCTATTAGTTTTTCTGGGTTGCAGAGAAGCCTTGCATGGAAATTGAGCCCATTATGTATTTGGGTCTTGCTTAACGAGATGCAGTGCAAAAGGCAGTCCATTACTTTGGAACTAGAGGCTTTGCCTCCTTTCCAAGATTGATTTTTATTTCACAAATTATTACTGCATGGATTAATGATCTCTCTGCACGCAAACGCTCTCGGCTGCTACCCAGGTGCATTAACCTTTCATAGAACAAAGAATTCCTCCTCCTCGATGTTGCTTTGACCAAAGCATTTCTCTTCTAGGCGCTGAATATTAAATACATGGGCATCACTACCTTGCTGTTACCAACAGGAGAGGAGCTGGATTCCGAAATCATAGGCCTGTGTAGCATGGAAGCTGTGATCTCCTCCAGGTGTTTTCTTCTCCACTGGACCACTACAGGCTCCTAATGCTCAGAGGCAGACTTCTAGCCCCCAATTAATAAAATAATACTGTTTACAAAACATTTTTGATGCATGAGCACAGCAAGCAGGCATCCCAAAACAGGCAAAGGCTACTGTTACCAGTTTATAGGCAAGTAAAATGGGGCTTAGAGGTGGAACAAAATGTGGCCATGAAGGTCCCAGAGTGAAGACTCCAGGCTCTTGAAGCTCCTCTCCATTCTTGCAGGATAAGCAACACAGTTTTGTTAACACAAACTGCTCCACCGAACCCTGATGTCCTCAGACCTGCGAAAGGATGTGCTCAACACGTGAACTCGTAACAAAGAGGTCAATCCTGCAACAGCTTCTGCGATGAGGGTGATAATATGTACCAAGAGTATATTTAAGCTGTTGCAGGACTGGGGACTCTTATAATTTAGGTTGACTGACATCCTTAATCCAGTCCCCTCCTGGTCATTTGGTCCTGGCAACATGCTCATTTAGATGTGAAAAGTCTGCTCTGCTGGCAGATTGCTGTGTACACTTTGTAAATAGCATGAAATGTAGCCAGCTTTGCTGTATTTGTGAAACTTTCCCCACAGCTCTAATTATGCCTGGGTAGTACTAACATTTAGTCAGCTTAAATTATTAAACTCTTGCAGCCCCCACAGGTAAAAACCTGTTTAATTAATGACTGATTAGTTAAATCATTATGTGTCCTGATATGAATCACAATAATTTTTATAGTCCATATTATCATTGTAAAGGCATGTTAATTTATTGAAGGATTCTTTTTCCTGAAAGGAACAGAAGTAGGCGTACCTTAGAGCTTAGGAGAAACCACCTCGTTTATAAGGACAAAACATACCAGCACATATCTAATGTAGAAAGATACTCCCTAGACAGTCCCAAATGCTCTTTAATCCACCTGGAAGCAGGAGTTGCTCAGACCGTAGAGAAAGAGTCCTTCAGATATGGTCACTTATGCATTTAAACTTGCATTTTTAGTTACTTCACATGTTTTGCGGCAAATGCTGGCACAGTTGCACCATCTCCAGTAGATGTTTTCAGTGGTGCCACCACATGCAGAGCCCGTGTCCCCTTTACATCATCATCTTTCTGCCCTGTTGGTATCTGCTGTCCACAAGAAACATCTTTTTTGGGCAACAAAATCCCATGTACAGCAGCAGTGACTTTCAGTGTTAGTTTAGACTAAAATGAGGCATCACTATTGGGATGAATTCATCCAGGTAGCTTTTAGCTCTTGCCAAAACAGTAAATATGTTGGAGCCACGTTGGCTCTTG
Organism: Sula dactylatra; assembly: GCA_013389905.1. Taxonomy (NCBI): domain Eukaryota; kingdom Metazoa; phylum Chordata; class Aves; order Suliformes; family Sulidae; genus Sula; species Sula dactylatra. The sequence continues at coordinate 15,723 of WEKW01009834.1, forward strand.
TGACGAAGCTGGCAGCACTCTGTTAGTCCATGGCACCATGATATCTGGTGGGACATGGGCTGACATGTCCAGACGTTACCCTTTCTAGGATATGAACCTGCCTGCCATCGTTGGCTGATGTGAACTTTGGCTGTGGCCCCAAGGCTGAAATCTGGTCCTGGGCCAAATGCTAGTGGTTACAGCTGTGCCAGAAGAGTAAACAAATAAAAAACTGCCAAACCTCTTTTTCTCAAGGATCTACATGGCACATAGCTCCTGCTAGTTCTGACATACCATTGCCCGCAGACCATCTGCGGGTGCTCAGACACCTGAAAACCCTGACTTACTGCTGAAGGTAGTATCAGACACCAGGAAGTTCTATATGTTGTCTGTGAAAACAATAATTTCTGTAACAACTGCAAATTTCTTTAAAATATTTCTTCCAGCTCAGCTTTGCCATCTCACAGCAAAACGGTAGTGGCAATATCTCTAATACTTTTGCCTCTGAGCCAAACTTGCTGTGATAGTGATAAACTCCTTTTCCAGGAAACAAAGATATTTGTTGGGAAGCAGAGATGTACAAGAAATCGTACATGAAATTTGGGTTGTGTTCTCCAAACAAGAAAGGCTTTGGCCACACTCTTTTCCAGGACCTGTGAGGAATGTCCATTTCCTGTCTGAGTGGAAACAGTGGGCATAAACAGCAAACTTCCCATCTCCAAAACCCCATGTCCTCCCCCAAGTACCTGAAAATACCCACTGACAGTCCTTATTTTCCAAGGCACAGCTATGTTTAGGCTCTCAGGGACTGTAACACTCAGATTTGCAACCTTGGGTGAAATCCTGGTGTTTCCCAATCTTGTAGAAGTTGGGTTCAGCGTCTCACTTGAACCTTGGTAGCTCAGGTTGTCTTCAGCATAGCAAAGTGATGACTCTCCAACATGGTAGCCTCAGAAGGACCTTGGGAGGTGGCCTGCAATCAGGGTGCACACTTGGACAGGAGGTAGATGTCGGGTTGGCTGAAAAGACAGGTGAATTTGGAGGTGGTCCCTTTTTCCAGCTCTTTGTCCAGCTGAAGGCGTCTGTGGTCTCCCAGCAGGAGCAGGGAGCTCCCTGGGGAGCCAACAAGAAGAGTGAGCCCTTGCTGCTGTGCAGGGTGACAGGCTGGGGGGATGTACTTAATGATATAGATAACGTAGGGTTGTCTCACTGCAGAAATATGGGACATCACTTGCAAAAAGGAAAGGAGAAGAAACGAAAGTTATTTTGAGCTAAATACTCACACAAGAGTGTAATTCACTGCAAACCATTGCTCACTTTCCTCCGGTTTACCTAAGCAATGCAGTCATGGTTTGCAACAAGTGCACTGCAAAGAGAAGAGACGGCATTTTTTTGCAGCTTTCCCTTTTTCTCTCCCTCTTCCCTATCATATTGAATCATCAGGGTGTGAAATATAATAAAGCGCTGTACCATTCAATCTGTCGGCTGTACCTTACAGGTGTACTCCAGGTAAATGTCCCCTTGGCTGGTGAAAAATTAGCTTACCTGAAACAGATGACTTTGATGAACTTCGGTAGCTGGGCCTCTATTGCTCTTTTCCAATTGGCTTCCCCAGCAAAGCATGGTTACCCAACACAAATTTGTCTTACTGAAGGAAAGATATTCTCTAATTCACTTTGTTCCCAGCATCTTGCCCTCTCACTGACGCCTTCACTTCATCTGGTGTTTCATATAAGCATAAATGGCAGGGCTTGTCATCTCTTCCACTGGGTGTCTTTGTAAAACTAATTAATTATTTACCAGCCTATCGCATGCCCCATTGCTTTGATAAAACTGGAATATAAGTAAAAATGGCCATGTATTAAAAGGTGCCATTTCCTGGATGCAGCAGTGGCAGGTATAGTATCACAGCAAAAGCTACTGCCTCCCCCGGCCCTCCCCAAGCCGTCCCTGCTCATCACCAAACAAGCAGAAGGGGCTAATAGCAGAAACAAAGCAGGCACATATGCAGATGAGAGCCCTGTACCTGCAAGGGCTTTCACTGCTCACCAATTTAATTTTAGATAAGTGCCGAATGCCTCTTTACTCTCAAAGATGAGAACATCTAGAAGATTAAGTCCTGCCTGACTAGCAATAATACAGGGAAGCTATTCCAGGGGTTTGGAGGTTTGTTTTCTTCTCTGGTTGTTTGCTTGTTTCTAATTTTATTCATCTGTTTTTTATTCCTTTCTCAGGACAGACCTCTGAAGAGGAGCAGGGAAAGGCCAGGAGATGTTTCGGAGGTGCCCTGGGTCATAGAGATGCTGTTGCGTGCAGTGGCATTGGCTGGATCCTCAGTGGAAAGGTCACATCTTGCTCCTTCTGCAAGCCCATTGATTGCAGGCCAGGGTGTAGACTAAGGCACTTCTCCCATTCTTTCCTCCAACAACTCGTTTGGGTGACAGCCACGCTGTAATTGCCAGAGTAAGGCTGTGATTTTGGGAAAACAGGAGGTTGTTTCCTTTTTTGTCTGAGTTTTTTTAAAAATATGTTTGAACAGTTCAAAAAACCCTACACATTACAAGAAGGATTGGCTTGTCAAGTGGTAGGAAATGACCCTTCCACTGAAGAACCATTTTGTGCATCATTAATTGTCATTTGCAGTAGCATGTACTGCTTTTCCTCTTTAAATGAGTTACAAAAGTTAACTACTTCATCCTTAGAGGCCTTTAACCAGGATATATGTAATATCTCCTGTTGTCATCTTGAGAAGGTGAAGGTGATGAAGGCACCTGTCCACAATCATGAAACCAAGAGTTTTAAACCCTTGAGTAACTGCACTGATCACAACACCCACCCTGTCTCTGTGGCTGCATTTCCCTCTGAACGCTGTGTTGGTGCTGTCAGGTCTCATCTCTCACAGCATAAATAGACTTCATGAATTTTACTTGTCCATCTCTCTCTCCCACATGGGTAAGAGAAGAAACTTGAAGCTGTGAGTGTATGAGTTTGCTTCTTTCCCAAACTGGAACCTTTGGGACACTGGGGTGAATTTTCCCTAGTGATGCAGAGATGCTGACGGAACTGGATAGGTTGGGTTGAAAGAAGCAGCAGTTTGGGGTGGGAACCCCCTTTCCTCCCTGCCCCCCTTTTTCTGAATTTGCAAACAACTAAAGACTGTTTCACTAAGTGGCTGAAAAAGCAGAGCAACGAGTCTGTCAGTGGGACTCCACATGGGTTTGTGCATGAAGACGGCAAGTTACTTTGGAAGATACAGCAAAAGCAGGATGCCAAAGGATGCCCAGAGGGGAACTTCCTAAAATCATCAGAGCATAAGCAAAGTTATTATATCTACTTAAAACTTAAGTGATCTGTAAGGTGGCCAGAGAACATATTTCCCATCCCTTTATAAACTTGTGCGATGCCCCGGTGTTGTGGTTTAGCCCCAGTCAGCAACGAAGNCGCCCTGGTAGACCCAAACCATTAAACAGTGCTTCCCCAGGACCAGCAATAACCTTACTCATCCAGTGCCATGACCCCAACCTTGCTGCATCTGGTACCGTCATGAGCATAACTCAACACCTTCCTTCGTTTCTTATTGTTTTTCATTCTGCAAAGCAACAGGCAGGGAAAAGAAGCCCTTCACTCACCACAAACTCTATTCAAACTTGAATGATTACAACAAAACTGTATTCTGGTTTGGTTTTTTTCTTTTCAGCCATCAGGGAATGTATTAATCTGAAACCACAGCCCAACCTAGGATATGTTTTAGAAGTCTTCAGAGCAGAATTGCTCATGTTCAGAGGCTCAGCTTTTGTTTCAGGCCAGATTTTATTTGTGTCTTCCTCCTTCTTCATCCTTTTTTTCTAAATGGTACCACCAAGTAGTAAAAGCACCATCCATGTTTCAGATGCATGCAAAATAAACTATAGAAGGAAAGTGGCAGATAAATTTAACAAGCATTAAAGTTATATATAATTTAAATATGTATAAAATTATTCAGTATATCGATTAGAAAATGGGCTGTTGACCATTTAAAGGCAACAATCAATTTCATAGTTCACAGGTCAGGTCAAGTTTCGTTCTAATGATCTAAAAAAGCAAATAGCATTAGGAGATAATGAACTCCACAGGATTACAGATGTGATCTATAGCTCTGTTGTGGCACAAGACCCAGCAAATGAGCGAGGGCATCATCTGAAGTGCTCTGGCCTCCAGACTAAACCCATGTTTTTATATCTTGGCAAGGTGTCAATTTATGATGTAATCAAAGGCAGCCAATGGAATTACTTTGCTCCTAAAACACCACATGGTTAGGCTCAATGTCATCAATGAGCAACAGAGGTAGATCCCCATTAATGTGGTCTACAAAGTTATCTTCCCTATTCTGGTAAGTGAATGTCAAGCATACCCACCCTGTTAATCAAAGGGAGTTGATAGCTCTCTCTGCTTCCACCGAGGGGTTGGGTTACATGAGGAAAATACTGGAGGGCTACCATCAGGTTGTTTTCTGGTGCCCTGTTGTACAGCAGAGAAGCAGCTTCCCTGAATTTTAGTGAGAAATGAAAAAAAAGAAATCTGAGCCTGTAGAGAGAGGATGAATTTGTATCCATATCCATGTAAATATATGTGTATTTGTGTGTGCATGTGTATAGGTAAGCATATTTTCATTGGGACATGGAAGAGTTAGGCCATTTGGACTTTTAATAAGAGAAGGAAGGGGCAGTGACTTTTGGAAAGCCTGGTATATATTCTGAGGATATTTAGGTATTATTTTGTGAAAATTGATGCAACCTGTTTTCTGAAGAGCCATCAACTTTTAGCCTACATCTTAAACATTGAAATCTTCAGTCCATATTTTCTGGATCATATGATCAGTATTTTTGAGACTCTACTTGTTGCTCTGCCTCAGAACTTGAACTGAATATCAAAACCATTTAGATATGGATTTGGGATGGGCTGGATTTAAATCCAGGCATCCTCCTGTAATATTTATGCAACGTTTCCCACTTCCAGCTCTGGTATGTATGCAGAAGACATTTCACAGTCTCTGAGCGGGTGTCTGAAATGTGAGAGCAACTTGCAGAAGGACCAGGCAAGATTCCTCTGACCATCTGTTGGAAGTGGGTGAGGGAGCAAACTCCAGTTTTGCCAAGAGGGACATTAGAAAGGTTTTCCACCTTTCACCTTTATTCATGAAGGTGCTTTGAACACACCTGAGCATCTCGAGTGCCAGCAAGTGCCTGCATTTCAACAGCTAGGTCCCACTCTAAGTGTTTATGCAGATCCTATCGACTGGGCATATGATCTTTCCATCTTTGTGCAGCACACCAGCCTACATCACTGTCTTGAGCTTCTTTAAACAGCATTCCCCTCCACACTGCTGTTTCTTCTCGGCTGTTGCGGTGTTAATGGACTTGTATTATTAATTGGGCTCATTAGACTTATTTTCTTCTTTAATATAATGAGTATGTAAGCACTAAACTAAAAGGCATAAAACTTTGATAAATGAGAAAATTGGATAATTGCACAGCATCAGTGCTGTGCTTGAAGAAGCCTTCTTAAAAAATGGAAGACAGAGAAAGACAGATCAAGAACAGGTAAAACAGAGAAAGAAGAGTAATCTAGACCGAGGCTTGAGCATCATCATATGCTCTTTTTGCCTATCAGAACAAGTCAGCTTGGCTGGGATTCAGGCCTCTAAAGTAACACCCCAAGGCATTCAACCCAGTTTGTACCTCTCCTCGATGTCAGTGGCAACAACATGTAGACGATGGTTGCAGATTTAGGCTCATCACGTCACATAAGCATATATTGAATAAGTAAGTGTGGACGTACTCACATTAAGTGAGTACCCCACTGCTGAATCAAATAGGGTCCAATTCAGCATGTCGTGTACATCCTAAATTCCCATAGACTCTTACAGAAGTAGATAAGTGCAGAATCAGGCCCAAGGCTTTACACTTACAAAATTCAGCAATATAAAAGCAACAATAATCCCAAAGGCAAAGAGAAAGCAAGGAAACTGAAGATGGTAAACCTGCAAGAATAGGTACTTTTCAGAAGAGATCCCTCTATGAATGATCCTACTGAAAATCTTACATACACAAATGTATTTTAGCTTATTGCAGCACAAGGGCAAAAACAGTCCCGCAAAGCTGTGCTGTTCATTGCAGTCCTGGATCATTGCTTATCTATTTTAATAGGCAAGAAATATAACAGCTAAATTATAATTATATACTGTACACAGCAGTGTTAACAAAATAACATGGTGTTTGGTACATTTCCTATCATCTTCTTAGGAGGTACCGCAAGCTGCAGGTTTGTAACAATCTTCTGTTTCTTCACCTCATTAATCTCCCGAAGCAGAGAGAGAGCAATACAAGCGGAGGGAGCCCAGAAATGTACGTACATTACTGAATTAACCAGGCATGTAATTAGTGCTCAGGTGCTTAGTCAAGGAAGAAACATGCAGGATTATTTAGATTTGGATTTAACACCCCAAAGTTTGAATAGTGACAGTATGTTGTATGAGCTTTTCAATCAACCACTCCAGCTGCCTTGGAAATAGAGATTCATGCCCCCCTGTTTATGCCTGCGGCATGGTGTTGTTTTCTAAGCTTGGTGTTATTTATGGGAATATATGAAAGTGTGAGCACGCAGTATGCCACGGTCCGCCCGAGGAACGGGGAGACAGAGCCGGTGCAATGCCAGGAGCACCAATGTCCACCGAGGAACATGGACAGTGCTGCTCACCCCCATACGGGAGCCTGGCGTGACCCACAATACCTGTAATACTTTCGTCCTTCTTTCCTGACTTGCAGCAAGAAATGCAGCGTACGTGAGGGCAGGGTTTGCTTTCTCATGCTCTCGAGGGCTGTTGCTTTGCCAGAGCGAATCATCTCCGTTGTGGTGCCTTCTGATTGATGCTGCCTGAACATCTTCCTGTTTAAAGTGCATTTAGTGTCCATGGGGTCCTGAAGGCAGATGAGTTCTGCTTATTCCACAAGGCATCCACAACATTTCCGCGGTATCCCCTGGGATGCTGGATGTGTGATCCAGCTTGACCCCGAGCTCGCCCTGCTGTGAAGCGCACGTTGGGCTCTGCAGCACGCTCTGTTTCTAGCTCACATCTGGTAAACCTTTTGCCATCCTAATCTGAACCACACTGAGTAGAGCTGGCCAAAGTGCACATCCCAATCAATGGAAACCACCAAAAGCAGGGAATGATCAACTTTGCCCCATAACTCATCTCCAACCCTTATCAAGCCCAACTTTCACTACTTCCAAGCCATCCCCTCAGTCCCCGTATATCCACACCATCCCATTGCAGGCATGGGGCTCTGCATGTGTTTTCATGCTGGCCTGGATAAACACAGCGAGAGGCTGCATTGCAAATGGTAGCCTTGAGTTACATTTATCTAAACACCACCAAGAAGCAGAGATAAGGGAATGAGGCACATTCTTGTACATCGGTTCGCCAGGGATATTTGCTGCTCAAAGCTGGTGTATGAGAGAGAGGGCTCCCTGGAACACCAGCACGATGATAAAATTGTGATGAAAATATTTTCTGTATTGCTTTTCATTGAAATATTGCCCCTTGGCGGGAAGCAGATTGGTAACGTCAGCGAGCAGAAGTAAAGAGTGGGTCTTAACATCGTATAAGCTCATCATGGCAAACTCAGGCCATGATGTGTTAGGCGAATAGCCCGCATGTGCTTCATTTTGAAAGCTCAGAGGGAGGTTTTGCTAGAATAGTATAGTAAATGTACATGTGTGAAATGCAGAATTTGTGGGAGCAGGCTTTTGTTATGCAGGAAACCTCTGAGATTGTCAGGAAAATAAGGTAGAATCCGTTAAAAAGAGCAGCTTAAATATTTCTCCCAGAAAATGAGTATTTTCCTAGAAGTGTGCATAGAAAACTTCAGAGGCTTGTTCTCACTCCACAGCTGGGAATTCAGTTATGTATTTGGGAAAAAGTTCTGTTAATGACAAATCTCAAAGCAAACTTTAAGCCATGCAGACCTCTGGTGCAGGATTTGTTACAGGGTTACGACTTCCACATGCATCAGATGATCCGCGCACACACACAAGCACGTACATATATGCATTCTCCACAATGACCTGATAAAAATCCTTTAAAGCAGCTACATTAAATAAGGCCTAAAGAAAAGAATATTTTATGTGACTATGGCTAAACTTCCACAATCTATAAGTTGTTTACAATCTTACAAAAGCTGATTTCCTTCACCTGTCTCATGTTAAAAATAATATTTAATCTGAAAGTAAGGCCTAATTTATTTTTTTTTTCTTACGCAGACATGAGGCAGTGGGGGGCTCACAGGCTGTAATTCCAGGGCAAAACCCCCGTCTCATGCTTATGCTCTCAAATCTTGTCTCCTCTGCTGGTAAAACAAGCAGGATTAGCACACGATAAGACCAACGGAGATAGTAATTACACTGGCTATGAGCAAACTGCAGAACCACGGAATAAATCCCCGAACAATTATTAAAATGGCTCAATGCATTACACAAATTGGAAAAGACTGGGACAGTTTGGGAGGGGCAAAGGGAGGTAAGACACATTATTTAAGTGTTCTTGTAAGCCTTCTAAGATATTAATGTTGCAAAGCTTCTTATGAATATTTAAGAACATAAAATGGAGATACACTTCAGCCCAGCATTACCACAGAAGCCTGTAATACAGTTGAGTCCACTTAAGAAGGCAATATCTGACATCCGTGACAGATTTAAACATGATAAGGCAAGGGTGGTGTTTATAGCTGAAAAGTCCATGCAAACTAGTTAAATATTGCTGCAGTTAGATCTGTTATAGTTATTTTTAGGTAGTGATATATGCATTTATATAGTTTCCTTAAAGATGCAACTTTGCCTCCGGGTGCCTGTCCTTTTGGAAGCACTTTAAAAAAAATAATTTTTATTGAATTATTTGATGTTTTCTGGAGAAAGGACAGGTACCTTAGTGCTAAGAAGGAAATAAGCTTTATTTCTTGCTCTTTAAGCAGTTGCCTGGGAGATATTCCCTAAAGTTAGTACCTGACACAGATCAGTTTTTACTAGGACTATTTTCAACAAAACTTTTCATGGGAGATGTTTTTACTTGGATAAAAGGGATGGGCGTAGAAATCTTTTCTTTAGAGGATCTATAAACTTTATACAACTTAAGACTAAATCTTTTCACCTCAGAGCTGATTTTTTTCCCTCAGTCCTTAGTGAAAATATTTTAATTAATCAAATTTAGTCTTTGGCTAATTTTCTTCCCTTCAGTCAGTATCTTCCCTGAGAGAGAAAAACATTTTCTAACTAACTGCAATATTCATCATGTCTGTTCAACGCGTCTAATTCTCTGTGTCTATTCAAAATAGCCACCAGGATACTCCTGTTCTTAGAGACTGATGAAAACTTTTGTGATTATGGAGATTTTTATATTCCCTCCAGCAAAAGTGATTCTAACTGTCCATGGAAAATTGAATGACACTATTTTTAATGCTAAAAAACCTCAAAACAAAACTAAAAGATCAAAATCAGAAGTGGCCTGTGCAAAGAGCAAAAAGACCAATAAAGCTTTTGTATTTTACTGGAAACTTGACTGTAAGAGAGCTTCATAAACAGCAGATGGCTCCCATATAGAAGAGGCTGAGCAATCTGAGCAAACAATAATCAACGTGGAAAAGCAAAGCTGGGTTTGACACACAGGGAGATTTAAGACACTGAAATTAAAAGATATATTGGAACATACTGTAAAGAAAGAAAGAAATGGCTCTGTTTTGGTCATCTGGGTCTTGGTAGCTTGTCAGCTTGACATGAATATTTAAGTGGTGAAAATCTTCTCGGCGATGGACCACATCTTCTACCCGTACAGGTTATGGCACCTCAGGGTCCTGCTTTTATTTTTTTTATCACCCATGCATATACAGAAGAGAGACAATTATTAAGGAGTCATGACTTAGCATAGCCCTGGTGCTCTTGTTGGGATACAGATGTGTTGTCACCAGAGATGCTCTCTCTCATGCATGGCTACTCCAGTCACGAACACTTCTGTCTCTATGAGGTATGAATTTCTCCCTGTAGAAGGGCATGGATAACAGAAATAATTTTCTTCAGTATTAAAAATCTTAGTGAAAATGTAATATTTAAGTGGGTAGTTTGGTTCCGACTTTTCCCTTAAGAAAGGATGGAAAATGCTGAAAACTTCATCTTGATTTTTTCTCAGTGGTTCTCTCCTATACAGACCCATTCAGCTAGCAACTAGAAATATCTTAATGGCTTCTATATATTGAATTTTTCCAGTATTTTTCTAAGCTTCCAAGCAAATTCCAGGTACCAGCAGGGACATCACATGCTTGTATACACAAAGCGAGATACCAGACTAGTTTCACAATGCCCTGGTTCCCACATATTAACAGCAAGATTTCCAGCACATGGGTTTTTATGGCACTTATCAAACTGACACATAGATAAAGAAATAAAAAATAATTGAGGAATGCAGAGATGGCAGGGAGGAGGAAAGGCAGAGTGGAGAAGGGAACGAGGACAGAGCGGTTGGTTCCTCCCCTTTTCAGGCTAACCTCCTGCAGGGATGTGTAATGAACCAGCTCCAGGAAAGTGTCCCAAGTGGACTCCAATTTTTCCAGGGTTTGCTGTGGATTGTATGTGACCCTTTCCTTCACACTCAGATACATGGGTCTATTAGAGCAGAGTCTGTGCTGTTGGACAAAGGATTTATTTTACCAACGTAGAAAAAAAGTTTTGCAACCAGTAAAGCACTAAGGAAGCCTTCTCCTTTGGTCTAGCAACTGGTTGCATTCCCTGAAGATGTGACCTGCTCCTCAGGTGACCACTTTGAAGCTGGATAGAGTCTCTCCTGTGACTTGGTCTCTTCCAGCTTTATTATCAAACCAAAAGCTGGAAATTATAGTGACCAAAACAGATGCGTGAGAATTGTTTCCTTCTTTTAAGCTCTGATTCAGTTCAGTAGGATCAGAGTTAATTTTGTAGGACTGAAATAAATGAGATGGAAGGTCACAGAGATAAATGTTTTCCACAGCCTCCTACCCTGCATTGCTCCATTTCACTGTGTGTCTAGGACTTTTGTTTCCTGTTTTAGCTCCCATTTTGATTTCTTAAGTTTGTGCCACTGGGGAGCAATAGGAATCTGTATTTTGTAGCTGTTATCTTGGAGAAGTAATACAATTTCCCTCAAAACTTAGGGTGTATTCCAGCTACAGACTACAGGAATAGCTCAACTGAATTAAAATTCTTGTGTCTGTTCTTTTAAGTCATTCTGTAAGGAAGAAAAAGTCTATATTTGACATTTCTCCTTAAGGCTGCCAGAGATGATCAGATATTTTTACCCTCTGATTCAAGTGTTTTAAGTACCTTATGTGAATACCAGGGTAACAATGCATGAAAATTATTTTACTTTATTTCTTGAGCCAGTTATGGACATAAGTCTTGGAGATGATAGTGGGAAGACCAAATTAAGCCATCGTATAGAACTATATTTATTAAGAACAGACATTTCTTCATGTTTCTACAGGTGAGATACCTCTTGGCCAGGTCCTTGGCTGCAGTTGGAGGCTGCTGCATAAACACAGGTGAAGCAGGAGGTGCAAAGCATCTCTTTGCAAAGCCAAATGCCATATCCACCGAATTATCTGAGTCAGCCTATGGGGCTGCTGAAAAATATGACAACTGCTTAGAGATCCCCACATTCAGTTTGAAATATATTGATGCCTTGAAATCAAACATGCTTTCTCCTGGTCAAGTACCATATAGTGCAAACCAGAGGCGAGACTGTGCCCAGATAAAGACCCCTATATGTGGGTATCCATATATGACCTGGGTGTCTGCACCCTCATTGTAGTCAATACAGTCACTGGTGTATGTATTTGGCTAAGCGTTGGAGGGGTCTGCTCATGAGTGAGCTGAATTTCTCTCCACATGGTCTCATGGGCTATAATGGGAGCCTGGATACCTAGCTGAGATGTAGACACACAGGTACCTAAATCTGGGTGCCTTGATCTGAAGCTGACTCCAGCGTCACGTGCTTGCTGTTTTGATTCTTTGACACACAGGGTTTCCTTGAGAAAAAAGCGATCTACAGCTTTTGCTGGTTTCATAGCTTCCATTTAGTGGCAAACAAGACCTAAAGAACAAGGCTCAAGGAATTAATTTGCACAAAGTACTTGCTTATAGTCTACTGTATGTTGTATCACCACAGGTTAGTACTGCAGGGAACTAGTCTACAGAAAATTAATTTATCTCACTTTTGATATCATCCTAGTCATTCCTTGACCTTTTAATCAGACAAAGACAGTAATTCTTTGTTGTTATGACCAGATAACTCATTGGCTGGTCTGATGGTCTTTTAAAACGAGGTTAGTCCCACTGTCACCGTGTATTGAAACCTGTTAGCAGAGGAATTAGAGAACTGAAAATCTGTGTTTATGAAGGATTAGCATAAAAACCTCCTTTGCAGACTGAAGCATCTTCTGCTTAGAATAACAAAACTAAACCGTATTGGAACTAGAGACCATCATGTTTCAGTGAGAGACAGGAAAAACATCTCTGGAGTTTCATCGTAAAGTCCTTTGCTATCTTTTGTTCACACTATACCAAGATATTCAATGTCTAGGGCTTAGAGCTCAAATGATTTACTCATTGCAAATTTTCCCAGTTACAAATCAGTTGTGATTTTTCTTTCCAGGTTGATTATCCTTGCAATGTCACCTTGGTGTCTGATCCAAGTCACACTGAAGTGAATGGGAATCTTTCCATGGACTTTAATAGGTTTTGGATGGGGCCTTAGCTGTCTGTGTAGCTATTAGGAGAGGCACAAGTTGTACAATGAAGTGCAGGTGTTTTTGCTGCTGGGAGGAAGACCTTATACTGTATTTAATGTTCCTTAATTAATTGAGCCCCAAGGCATAGAGTGGGCTTATGTTCCCAGAAATTGCATTAGGGTAACACAGCACCTTCCATTTGTAGCAATCCAAATACAGTATTAAAATTTTATGTTTATTGAACAAGGTCCAGGAATTCACATGCAGGAACGCTTCACCTTCCACTGGAACTCGTCCACTTCTGGAGCAAAACATAGCAATCATTTCACAAGGGTAAGCAAGCTATAGGAAGGAAAAAGTGTTAAATTCCAGCGAAAGCATCAGGTTTCTGATGTGAGCTGTCAGTAAGCAACCAATGTAATGACCTCAAGCAGAATTTTCCCAATTATCAAGTAACACATTATGAGAGCTTTGCGCAGCTACAATGCCTCATGGTCGATCCAAGAAGTCACATTTCCAACAGACAGTGTCTTCATGTCATCTTGGAAAACTTAGGCCAGGTGTCCACATTTCTGAAGTTAGATAGGCAAGACCAACCTTGCAGCCTAGGACGCCTTCTAGGATACCTTCCTAATCAATGGAAAGAAAGAGGTGCTTCTAGAGGGAAGGTGATTTATTTTTAAGGTAGAGGATTCAATTTGGTTGGGTAGATCTGCCTCTGGAGTTGCCTCTTTCCCTTTGTTGAATGCAAGAGAACCCAGCTGACGGGTCTGGCCTAAGATGACATTCAGGGGTGAAAGTGAGATAAATCCCACCTTCAGCTAATGAAGCCTCATGGGAAGCTCCCTCAAGCTCCTTTGGTGCCACCAGTTCTGAGGTGGGCTGCCAGGATGAAGAAGGTTACATGGAACGCTCTTGAAACTGAGAGTGGGAGAAGAGGTTTGGCTTTGAAAAGCTGTAGAAAAAGAGCAAATCTGCATGCTTAAAAAGGAAGAAGTAATTTCTGCAGTGTTCAAAATCTTTTACAGACTCAAAACAATGATGGCAGAAGAAGGTGGCCTTGATTGACTCAATACATCTGGGACAAAAGAAGTAGCATTGACTCCCAGAAGGTGATGACAGCCAGCATGAGGGGGAGAGCAATGGGGTAGGGAAATGCTGGGCACAGGACGGTGGGTGGCTAGCAGATGGCTGAGAAAGTAGCTGGGAAACCATGCAGACTAAACTGCTAGGGCTCAGCCCTATGCAGGAGGAGGCTGAGGTTTGGGGAAGCAGGGAGACAGCAGGCAAAGTGTGATGGAGGAGTTAGTGGCATGGAGGAGGCACTTGGCAGGGTGATGAGCTGCTCTGTGACCCTATGGGCATGGACAACACAGGCACTACAGAGACAAGTAGCGACAAGGATAGGTTTTTTTAAGGGTGGCAACCTTTGTTAGAAGGAGTCCAGCCCTCCTGGAGCATTTCTGCAGGTGTTAATGGCTGCATTGGTGGGGAAGTGCTCAGAGCACCACATTATTGGGGTTGTGCTAAGATATATTAGAAGACCTCTTAATCGGATTATAAATGTGCTTCCCTGTGCAGAACAACCCAGCCATCCCTGCTCAGTGATATTTATTGCAAAGTCAGTAAGTCATTAGGTGGCAGAGTTCAGATTTCCAAGTGCATGTTTGGTATAGACAAGTCAATATGTTTTTGTTTTTTTTCTTAATTTAACTTCTTGATTGACTTATTATGTACATTGGCACTTTTAAGAGCTTCAAATAAAACACAGTGAGAGTTCAGAACAAATGTAAATGGCCTAAAAGAAAAGGAAAAAAAAATCCTATAATCTTTTTTAATGGCTATAAAACGTGGGAAGGATATATCATAAGCTCCCCGCATGGGGTCCTTGTCTGCGTTCAATCCAGTATTGTAATTTAGACATGACTTTTTATTTAATTTCTGACTGAGAAAGGGAAATTAGAAAACAACATTATCTCAGCTGCTCCGTTATAATGAACAATATTTCACAGTGCCAGTATAAGTTACCTTAAGAACTTATTTTATGAGACAAACATTGGCTGAATTCCATGAACAACTGGGTTTTCTGGTGTCTTTTGTCTGCTGAAGAACCCAAACTTAAGTAAGGTTTTTAATTATAAATAAGCCTGTCATTACAGTGATGTGCACGTTACATGTGTGTAACATGTGAACCACTGCAGTGATGGAAGTGATGGCAGTGGGCTACAGGTTAGCGTCAGGGTGTTATTTCCTGCTCAGGTGCAAACAGAGGATGCTTTGTTTCGTGTTGGACATTGTTTCTCACTTTTTCTTCTAGCACATGTACATGTG